>JAYKKM010000391.1:947500-1352500 GCA_035772405.1 Chrysogorgia sp. JL179-B06
TCCAAGCGCGAAAAGATTGATGGGAAGATGTGATTAAAATTCTGCCGGTTTAGCATTTATACAGCTAATATTTATGTTGAAGAGCAATCTAGTTGTCAGAAATAGTGGGCCTTGATGTTGCGGAAGTGAGCATTTATTTAGTACAGTTGTATACAGTATGCAAATTTTGAATGTTAGGAAATGTCAGCATGGCCGTCATCGGTAGGTCATATGCTTGAAAAGTAATGCACACACACTAAGGTCTAAGAACTGATCATTTCGAGCTATATGATGTGCTTCATGATATCGGCAGGAATCTTCCTTAATTTCTGGACGAGAGTGGCTATTGTAAGTTGACCTGTGTTTAAAATTATTAAGCATAAACAAATCAGTGGTGGAATACTACCTGTATGTAACCCCCACCTGTATAGGAGTTAAACAACTGTGGCAGGACGGAAGCAATTAGCACACGAATGTTCCAAAGGTAAGTTGTAGTTCTACAGTGTGTATAAAAAAAACGGAGCCCTTAGAAAATGAATTACGTGTAGTACTGTATTTCCAAAAGATTAAAAAATGTGGTAATCTTTTGGAAATAGCACTTAATTCGACAAGTCCAATCACCAATCGCCTGGTCACATCCACCAATGCCATGTGTAGGCACATGCTGGCTTAAAAATAAAAACATCTAAATACTATGGTATACAGTGTGTATAAATAAAACGTAATCCTTAGAAAATGAATTAGTATTCTTTTCAAACAACCTATTGTAGTAGTTTGAAATCCCTAGACTCCTTTGAGCAACGGATGCGTAAAAAACACAGTCTTGTATACACCTTGGGCAATTAAGATAACTTTAAGTGTATGTATTTAAAAGCATTGGGGGGGGGGGGGGGTACAATGCGAGCGCCGAAGGCGCCATATGTACTTCTAGTACGTATTCCATATAAGGAAGTGACCGAGAAGGCATTAACGAACAAATACATGGCACTCGTACCAGCCCACTGGATGTGGGTTTGTTAACACATTACGATATGTTCGATTATCCACTCTTTTTAAGAAAACTACGTTCGCTAGCAGGATAAGCTGCACGCATATTGTAAACAGATAATTTATCTTTGTTTTAATATATATTGTAGCTTTAGGAGTTGATTATTTCTCAAGAAAACGTTCATCGAAGACAGCCGTGTTTTTGTTTACAAGATGGTATCCGTATTAGGAAAATTATATTTTGGCATGTTCGATTATCCGCGCTTTTAAAGAGAACTAAGTTAGCTACCGGGATAAAGCTGTACGTATGTTGTAAATAGATAATTTAACTTTTCTGTGATATATTCTATAGCTCTGGGGGTGGTTTATTTCTCAAGAAAACGTTTGCCAAAGGGTTAGGACCTTTGTTGTTTTGGGGTCGGTTACAATCCAATTAACAAGGAGGCTGGTACGAGGTTTCAACGTGTCAGCTATTTGCTCGTTAATTCACTCTATTTGCTCGTCAATGCCTTCTATTTGCGCTTCCTTATAAGGAATACGTACTAGTACCCCTATCGAAGGCGCGCGCACTAGGGGGTCCGGGTAGGAGATTACGGTAGCCCATAAAGGTTAGGGGCATGCTTCCCCTGAAAATTTTGAAATCTAGAGCCTCTGAAATGCCATTTCCTGCATTTTGGGGAAGATTTTCCAGAATTTTGAAAATTATAAAACGTCATAAAAAACACTAAAAACTACACATTTCAGGTCTTTGTAAAACGATCAGGCTTCGGGTTCATTCAGATGTTGTAATCAGCGCCTGCGATACACTAATGATATATACCGCTTAATTCAAAAATTGATAAAACGAAGACTATACACTCAGGTCTTCATTCTTATATTCAAAAGTTTATTTAGGCAGGTTGCCTGCCCTTATACCAGTAGTTCCTCAAATCTCAGTCAAAAAGCTCCCCCCCAAAAAAACTTTTCTCCTCGAATTTGGACGAATAGGAAAATCGACCTTGGAGAGAACTGGGGGGAGGGGACATGTCCCCCCAGTCCTCCCCGTGGCGCCGCTACTGGATGGGGTCTCAGACTCTGTTGTGTAATTTTGCTTAGCTACACAGATTTGAGCATTTCTTACTTATTTATATGGTATTTATATGGAGGCGAGCTATACCCCGGGTTTGCCGAGATCTTGTTAATTTTCATCTTGCGTTTATATGAGAGGTGGGCCACCCCGCCTAGCCGAGATCTCGCTTTGTGTGACCGCTATTTCGGTTACTCGGGATGGGTATTTCCCATATAAACACTAATTGACCGGGCTGGCCCACCACACGCGACAATTTTTTGGTAACCGATATTTTTTGGAGAACTTTTCATTTCACAAGTCGTGTTTGTTTATATGTGTTGGTTAAAAATTGAAAACTTACTCGTAAAGACGTGATTTTTGGCATCGTGGGAAAATAATTGCAGTTATCTCGGTAAACACGCCAGCCAGGTAAACACGAATGAAAATAAGCTCAGTTGTTGCCCGGGTACCTGGGCTAGCTCGCCTCCATATAAACATCCTATTAGTATGTTTGCATGACTTTTCGCGTTATGTTGTTTCGTTGCGCAAGCGTTGAGCAAGCATATTCTTTTCTTGAAACACTTCATCAAGCATTTCAGGGATCTTTTTCTCAGGAGGTTGCAGCAACAATTCGATAATGACCAGTTCCTCGTGTGTGCCGAGAAATCGTTTTCTTTGATAACTGCAAAGAAATGCTCACTTCCTCAACGCCAATGCCCACTATTCCTGATAACCAGATTGCTCTTCAAACACTGAACCCGCCAGAATTAGATTCGCGTCTTCCCATCGACTTCGCGATTAGAGTTATATATAACACGTAATATCTGGCATTTCACTCGATTAAACTACATGTTCTAAGGATATATGGTGAAGGAAAATTTCGAGTGTTGGAATAAATACATTTTAAGACCAAACCGGAACCAGTTGCGAAAAATGCAACTTCAAGGCCTTCTGGCTGGAATTGACCCTGCGATGCTAGTGCAGTGCTCTGACCACTTAGCTACGGAGGCCGTTACCGAGAGCCTAGTAACGAGTTCTGTATATATAGTGGTGGTAATGCCGGGATACGATTCTGGATATATTGCACGTAATATTTGGCATTTCACTCGATTAAACTACACACCATATATATATACTGTATATACATATACAGTTAATGCCCACATGTCCCCGGACTTGCAGCAGATCAAGAAAGGCAACCAAACCTGTAACCTTCTCATTGCCGGTGAGACACTAACCATTGAGTTTACTGTACCAAGATTCAGATGGAAAGGTTACAACGATGCAGATGTACTGGTTTGATTGATTGTTGCCTATGTGGCAGTCACTATATACCGGTATCAGTAATCCTTGGGTGTGTTATAATATATATGTTATAACACACCCAAGCATTACTAACCGGTATAATATAGTGAAGCATTAGTCATTACTAACCGGTAGAATATATTGACTTCCACACAGGCAGTACACACCCAAGCAGTATTTAGGAGAGGAGGATTTGAAGTTGACCATAGTTTATAGATGGTATTTGAATTTTATGGTTGAATTTTTTTAAGATAAGAATGACTGTATCATTGTGGAAAGATCTTGTTGATTTACAAGAGAAAGTTAAAGAACAAAAGGTAAAGCATGTCAGCCAAAATAATTCAATAAATAACAAAGCATTCACCATATACATGTACTTGTTGATGCGAGAACGGCCTATAGCGTTGACAACTGAACAGGCTTCGTAAATCCCTCACAACCGACTTGACGGTATTGTGGTGTCTAACAGGTGCCGAGAAAACCACTCCAGATAATACATCCAGCGAAGCTGGAGCGAGGGATTCGAGGCATTCGAAAAACCTCCTCCAAGCGCACTGAGCGCAAGGTATTGTACATTGTTATACTAATGCGCGAGCTACCGATAAGCGCGTGAATGTAGAGCTAGTAGAAATTGCTGGACCAATGACCCGGAATCCCTGCTGCTGCTGCGGATGTGACGGCGCCAATCCTGAAGCTATGACTACAAAATCGTCCCCAATCCCGGTGGTGACGAGGGGGTTGCGGAGCCAGGAATTAACGAGAGGTGGCGTAGAGGTTCTCCCGATGCGCGGACGAAAAGCGGCCCTAAAGAGCAGATACGGGGCAAATGGCCTTGCCTGTAGCACCAATGTGGAGTGTGACCCCTTTGCGGAACGTATCCAGGGTTCTATCTAGGGGGTTTGAGGGGTGGAAGCTTCCCCTCCCCAAACCGCCCGGCTCCTCCCCCCAAAAAAGTTGTGATCATTCAGGTCCGTGTACATGAAGTAAGTATTCCCAGTCAGTCCAAGACACTATTTGACAAGGGGTGTATCGCGTGCATGTAACTTAATTCAACTTAACTGATTCAATATGAAATATATTATAAATTTTAATAAACAATATAAAATGTACTTAAAATACTGGAAAATGTTGTTTTTTAATGTTTTGTATGACTATTCCAAACCTTCAGAATTGTGTAAAATCTTCCCCCAAAATTCAGGAAATAGCATTTCAGAGACTCTAGATTTCAAAATTTTCTGGGGGAAATGCCCCCGGACCCCTCTAGATGCTCGCGCCTTTATCGCTCACTCCCCGCTTTCCGAATCCTGGCTACGTCCTTGTTGGTATCAGTTTTCGATGCTTTCGACCACAGGTGAATATTGCCGTCGACGGCAACGTCGCCTACTGCCAAGTCCACGAGAGGGTTGAATGCCGCCGAACACGTAAATTCACTCACCGGTAGAAAACCAAAAAAGGCTAAACAGCAGGCGGCCCAAAACATACAGTGGTCGAAGGAAGCCGACGATAGAGATGATTGAATGACCGCGAGCATTGTCTTAGTATAATTGGCTAACGCGCCGTGCGAGGCGACGAAGCGCAACGCATAAATGCCGCGAACAAGACGAGTGAGACGAGGCATGGCGACGTGAGGATCCGGAAAACCCGTCTCTGATATGGAGACGGACACGGAGGCTGGGGACAGGTGCCGAACACGAACTAACCAAGTGGCGAATAGCATGAGAGTCTATTCGGCTGTCGGGAAAGGAGTAAGCTGCGCCGAAGAACAAAAACTGGAGCATGCGTTGACCAGTCCGATAGGTGCGGTGGGTGGACGGAGCGAGAGTCAGCTACGAAGCAGGTGCATGACTTGCGGGCACCGCGATGAGCTTGCGTTGATGAGTGCACGATGGCCGTGTAGTCGCACAGGAACTGTATCCGCAGCCGGACCCAGTGAGACGCCAAAACCCGTGGCACCCAGCAGCGTCAGAGGCCACGACGAGATCAGCAAGGGGGACGACGCTCGAACTGAGGGAAAAACTAATTCCGTTCCACCGTTGAAAAAAGGAACACCACCACTGAAGGTCCCTACGGAACTCCACGTTGATGCAGATTGGGTGAATACGATCCCGAAAGCGTGACAGCAAGTCAATCATGCCGCGAAGGAAGGCCCGCCCACGGCGCACGATCTTCCAGGCATGATGGAGATGGCCAAAAAGAGATTCCTGCCAGTGGCAATGGCGCTTATTGACCCACAACTGAAGTAGGGCAAGGGTTCTGGCGAGCTTATCGACATGGAAGGCATGCAACCTGCCGAACGGAATCCAGCTCGATACCAACGAACACGAGGGAAAGGGTCGGGCCGACGCATTTTTCCTCGTTGAGGGGAAGGCCCAGCCGCGCAAAGGTCTGACCCGTGTCCACATTGGACTGACACTGTGAAGAGTCATGTGGGACCGTGGTCAGGAAGTCGTCGAGGTAATGGAACAGGGCCTTCACCTTCTATGTACCAAGATCCACTCCACTGCCGAAGCGACAGCGTAAAAATAAAGGGAGTCAAGTCCACGAAGTATTGGTCGCGCCACCACATGCCAAGGAGATGACGATCGATCGGGTGAATCGGGATGTTGCGATACGCTGCCTGAATGTCAAATTTTGCCATGGGGCCACGGAGATGTACCTCATGGAGAACGGATCTTGTGGGATCCCGTCATTCACACCAGCCCCACGAGGCGAAGACTTCCCCGGTTGATGCTTTTTGGGGAACTCCAAATAGACTAGTATTGAAGGCGGGGAGCGGATCGGATGGGAAACGGCCCGCCACGCGAAGGAGGCCTTCCGTAGCCAAGTATCGAACGATGGCCTCCGGATGATCCTGAGCGGACTTCAAATTGCAACGCAACGTTTTTAATTTGCAATTGCCTTGGGTATACCCGATGCGGAAGCCGTCCCGGATACCGACGAGCACGTAATCCTTTTGAGGCTGGGTATAACGGATGAGTTCCCGTTCAAATTTATGCTGCACCCAGGGAGAAATGGTGCATGCATCTGCAGGAGAAAAAGGCAAGGGGAAAAACCAAAACAAAACCAACACCGCCTAAACAAACAATGACATGCTAGAGGAGATAGCCCGGACACAGAATATTACATCATTGTAATATTTAGTTTAAAATGTGTCCATTGTGTGTCCGGTACACGAAGGAGATGCCAACAAAATCAAGTAACAACAAAAAAGCCCTGGTAACCCCGTGAGCACACACACGAATTGAGATTTGTTTTGTTTTATTTAATTAAATTTGTATTGCACACAACACAGCCCGTCAAACAAACAGACGGTGCTCTGACTGTATTAAACTATTTTCCTTTGCAAGGAGGCTGCATATCACCAGTAGTTCGGTACGGACACTCTATGCGACGATGCTCCCTGCGACAATTGGGAACCGCGCACACGTAACGGTACTGGTACTGTGTTCCGGGAGCAATGCAGGATAGGCACACCTTGCCGGTAACCCGGACCCCCCGGGTGCGGTAGGAACACTGGGGGTTGATGTTGGGGCGTGCCGCCGATGTGTGGAAATTGTACAATTCCACATTCATCCGCGACCAGTCTGTCACACTTCGTGCCGCTGCGTCTCGCCGGAATGCCTCGTCATAGAGCAGTCAAGTTAATCCCCCAAACTGTGTATGGGTGCGCAAGATCAACAGCTCAATGAGGGAATGTGGTAATCAAGACCAAGGAGTAAATACCAAAGGCCTGCATGTCATTGTTTGTTTAGGCGCTGTCGTAGAGTATCTTCGTCTTGCGCGAGGCCGTAGTAATGACGAGCCTGCCATCAATGGCCACCGTTGGTAAGGTTGACTCATCCGAGGGCTGAACAAGGAGGGATGCCAAATGCACGAATTGTCTGGAAGTGATGGTCACAACCCGTTTGTACGGGATCGATTGAAAACCGAGCCCGTTAACCACCGATTGCGTCAAGGTCATACCCCCATTGACATTAATTAGATCGGCCATACCCGTTTGATGTGCCTGAAGACCCACGGATGATGGGAACTGGTTGGACGATCCATATGCCGGAGCTTCCTGGCCAGCCAACCGCCGGAGTGGCCCCTCAACTAATGGCCGTTGACCATGGTGATGCCGAACTACCCAGACCATCGACGGCCGAGGCACCGATACGGACGTAACGCCGGGACTGACGACCCAACACTCGTAGATGGGAAAAACTGCGGTCCCCATTTATGCTGAACCCTGGGCAACAGCAACAGGCCAGGCGGAGCCTGGTGCCTAGGACCACGGCGAACCAACATGGCCGCCGAGTGAAACCGAAAGGACGTTCGAATAACCGGCGGACACGGCTGGCGAAGATAATGAAAGTCCACCAACAGCCTGAATGGTAGCACCAGACGGTACGAGCAACGACGAAACGGCGAATGAAGTCGTTGTGGTTAACGACGAACTAAATAAGGATTGATGTTACCTCCACCGTACTACTGTAGCTAACATTGCCGAAGCTGTTGCCTGATAGCTGTCTATCAAAGCTACTGTAACATGTCTTCTAGAGGATACGAAGATTGACTATTTCGTGTCACACGTGGCATAAAACTGAACGATTTCTACTTAACTCAGCTCAACACCTTACCGACAAGAGGTTATAAATTAATATACATGTATTAGATTTAGTAGCGTGGCAAACCAGGTAGGAAATATCACAACTCTTGTCTCGGCACAAAGTGGCTTATTTACTGATCATGCTTCGATTGTTTTCCATATAAAAACCTCCATAAAAGTGACTACGAGGCTAGCGAGGACCGTTTTTGATTACCGTAGGGGTGACCTTAATGGTCTCCGCACTGCTCTAGAGGCGATTGATTTAACCAGTACAGTTCAATCAGACAATGACATCAATATCAGTTGGTTACAATGGAAGGAGATATTTCTCGCCGCCGTTAAGGATTATATCCCGACTAAAATGATCAAGGGCCGGAACTCACCTCCTTGGATTAATGGTAACATTATCCACGCAATACAGAAAAAGGAAGCTGTACGCCAGAAGCTGAGGTCATCTCCATCTGAAAGCCAAGTTCAAAGAGTTGCGAGCCAACGTTAAGAAAATGGTCAGTGTTAGCCGCGCAAATTTCTTTAACTCTCTTGATGATAACTTTCTGTCAAACCCGAAGAGATTCTGGTCGATCTTTAAGCTTAGCAGCAAAGAGTCTAGCATTCCTGGGACTATGTCTTTGGGAAAGGCTGATGGGTCTGTTCCGTCCCAAATTCGCTCCGCGTCCACCCCTGTTACCATTGCCGAAATTCAACTGCAGTAATTTGAATAAACCTTTACCCCCCTCTTCCGTCTCTAACTCCAGACCACCTTCTGTCCGATATCTGTTTAACAACAGAGGAAGTTTTAAATACACTTCTAGCCGGACCAGATGGCATCCCTCCTCGACTTCTCAAAGAGACTGCCCGACAAATTGCACCATCACTCACCGAGCTATTCAATGGATCACTCAGCTGTGGTGTATTTCCTGATGACTGGAAACTTGCGAAAATTGTGCCTGTGCATAAGAAAGGGGAAAAGCGTTACTGTATGTTGAGAACTATCGGCCCATCTCCTTCCTCTCTGTAATATCCAAAGTCCCTGAGCGCTGTGTGCTCAAAAATATACGAGATCACTTGCTAGAATTAATCAACTGTTCCCACGGCTTCATCCCAGGAAAATCTTGCACAACTCGACTAGTATGCTGGCAAACAAACTGATGTTATCTATATGGATATGTCCAAAGCTTTTGATAAGGTATAAATCACGAAACCCTGATCAATAAGCTAAAGAACTGCTTCAGCATCTCTGGTAACTTGCTTTGTTGGTTCCGTTCCTACTTGCTGGACCGTAGGCAACGCGTTACTGTGCTACAGTAGGTGCTTCCTCTGAAAAACCTGTATTGTCAGGAGTGCCACAGGGTTCTATATTAGGCCTTATACTCTTCCTCCTCTACGTAAATGACCTGCCAAATGCAGTAAAGCATTCGAAGGTTTCCTCCTTCGCGGACGATATAAAGGTATCATCATCATCATCATAAGCTTAATTTAAAATCAAAATAAACATAACACGGTATCCCTTCATTATTTACAAAGGGACCCTAATATTCTAGACAACTGGTCAACTACTTCAGGGCTTATCTTTAATCAAGACAAGTGCAAGTGCCAGAGAATTACCAGGAAAGTGAACCCCACCGAATACCTTTACGAGATTAAGAACAAGACTCTTGAAGTTACATTGGAGGAGAAGGAGGAAACAAGTTGCTTGGCTTTCTGCGCAGATCAAAGATCGAAAGATTCGCCGCACCCTCTCCCCCAAATCTGGTCCCCGCAGTCAGTTGAGCTATCAGAAGGACAGAGCGCATTCAACGCCGAGCTTCAAAATGTATCCTCAATCTGCCATTCGTATGGGCAGAATCCTACAAAGACAGACTGATATCAATAAACCTGTTACCAGTCTCCTATTGGCATGAGTATCTTGACTTAAAGGGGCAGCGTCAAGACTTGCGAATGCTCAAGTAGTCAAGTCTGTTTTTCGTCGAAGGGTCCTTCGACCTTTGGTGCATGCACGCCATAATCGAATCCATGGTAAGTGAAACAAATTGGTGTTGTAGCACCTCTCGTAAGAGTAAATCTAATGAGGGGTTTTCTAGCTTAAAAATATACTGAGCAAAGTCACTATCACTGCAGTAATTACATCCAGTCAAGCATTTCGCATCAATCCATAACTGGTATATCGTTTCGGTCAAGTAGATCCTTTTATGGGAATCGTTTCATCTTTTCTTGGCTTCTTTACATTGATCCTGTAACTTCTTCTTGCGACCGGAGTTCTCTCGCTTTTCGCCATGCGATTCACCGAGTATAGACGCCATTTTGAATCGTAAGCCAACTTGAAAAAATTCAGGCTGATTTTTTCAAGTTCGCACACATGCACAAATCATGACGCTGCCCCTTTAACTTTTCTTTTTAAGGCCATAAACGGTATTGTAACTATACCGAACGATATCTTACTGGCACGCGTTTTATTCCCTCAAGGCTTACTCGATCATCTACAAATACCAATGTAATTTCGTTCCGCCCTTGTAAATGTAAGACAGCCACTTACCAGCGCTCATTTTATTTGAACAACTAGAATCTGGAACTCTCTCCCTGAACACTTAAGACTAGAACTCTTAACTCTTACACTGTTTAAGAAGTCAATATTAGACTACTACCATAACGCTCTTGTATCTTGTTACGACGTGGACGATGCTCGAACCTGGAAAACTGTTTGCCTAAAGTACAACACGTTGCGCAGTCTAATCCACGCCTTTTCATGCTGTACTAGTTTATGTAATTTTTTTCTCTGTAACTATTCACCAACTTTAACTTACGGGCCCACAGTAATTGGTGTAAACTGTTGTGGTGTCCCCACCTGTATTTTCGCATTTATGTATTGTGTATGTTTTATCAGGCGAAGCTAAATAAAAAAAACACCAAAAAAAAACAACGAGGGAGAAGGAAGCGCAATTGTGATTACTGACCTGACTGAACCGAGGTCTGCAAATGCCATGCTATTAACGCTGAACATGCCTCATACGAGGTACCGTGCCATGATTGGCTAAGCCAATATATACCCCAGATCCAAAAAGCCAAATCAAGTTTAAAATTGATTTAACGTATATAATAATATGTAAATAAGTTCGACAAATACGGTACCGTATCACGTGTACAGGTACTGTATGTGTATACTTTAATTTTTTTCTTGATGTTGTGTATAGTGGAGAACAACCTCTAGCATGTAGAAATTTGAGCAAACATGTTGTTTGACGGGGAGAACAGCTTCTGTAATGAATGTGGGAGAGCATGGAGTAGACAGACGATACATGGACGATCATCAAACTCAAATCCTCAGAAAATGTTTCTGAGTCCTGGACAGGAATCGAACTTGTAACGTCCTTCTGATTGCCGGTGAGAGCGTCTTACCGTCAATTAGAAGGACATGAATCGAACCTGTAACCTCCCGATTGCCGGTGAGATCCTGTCTGGGAATCATGAGCAGGCATGTTATGTGATAGAAAACATAGTACTAGTATCCACAGGATCAAACATAACGTGTCCAGAATTTCCTCTAGCAGAAACATGTCGTTTGGACCTTGGCCTTTGAACGCTGAAGACGTTTGTCCAGTAGGGACCTCCTATTTGGCAACCGGGCGGGGTGTGTGCGGGGAGCGGAGATAAGACCCTGGGTACGAGTTTGCCTATTTGGTAGAATATCTTAGTATTATAATATTATCCGGTATATATATCACCTTGGTAATCAAAAAATATTTATTTTGTTTTATATGTGTGTTTTTTTCTTTTGTGTAGCATTACGATGTTTATTATGTGATATGTTTCCTGAGATCAGAAAAAGCTTTCATATTTGTCGCAATGCCGATTCAGGTATATATACTGTATTTTTCCAATTATCAAAACGAGACTTGCGGAAATAGCTTGTACTTATCTAGTTATTTCTGGTATAGAAAGTAATTTGTCGCAAAGGGTTTGTTATGAACGTTTGGCGTATTTTCATTGTTCGGCAGTGAGGAAATTATGCAGTACGACTGCTCAATAATTTCGTGTTGGGACTCCCGTGAAATCTTCAGTCACACGGACATCAACTATAAAACATTTTGGCATTTAACTATTCATGTAGAATCTATATCAATAATATTGTATTATTGGCCACTTTGATAAAGGTTTCAGAAGGTTTCCGCTCATACAGGCGAAACCAATCGATCACGCTCACTCAGTAATATTTATGCGAATATTTTAAAAAGGTTTTAAGTAAAATCATTCTCCCCTGAAATATTTCAATGTATTTTTGTCAATTAGCTTGCATGCGGGTCACGTGATGCCATATCAGTCCATGAAAAGGAACTAACCAAACCAAGTAATGTCGTTCAAAATGTAATGTTAACTCTCCAGGTAGGTACTTTTATTTTGTATTTTTTTAGCTGAAGTCTTCAGAAAATATCCCGGACAAGGATCGAACCTGTAAGCTGCTGATAGCTGTCAGACGCTCTAACAATTGAGCTAGCGAGATGTACTGGTGCCATTGATATATGTACAGCCTATGCAGCAGTGCACTATTAAAAACATATTGACCGAGCGGGATGTTTTGAAAAGGAGCGAGGTCTGTATGAGGTTAATAAGGTTTTTCTACATTTCTCACATTTCCTCATCAGATTACAGAAAAACTGCGTTATGACCGCTCACGAGCCAAGTCATAACAAATAACACTAACGTTAGCTAATGGTATATTTATCATTTATAGACCCTCCGCTCGGGGAATTCGACGAAATATTATCCCGAGGAATGATATATCATGATAATCATCGGGTAATATTTCGACGAATTCCCCGAGCGGAGGGTGTATAAATGATATATTATACCGAAACAATCTTGAATGCTGTCTTGAAACATCTAGAAACGTCTTGAAACGTCTTGTTGTTCCTCCATTGTGTTATTTGGTTATTTGGCGCGAAAACCAAATAACACGCGCGTGTTATTTGGTTTTTGCGCGTCGTATTTGGTTTCGCGCGTGATACTCGAGTCGAATACCACCTCCACGGAGGGGTATTCACTATTATATCCCGCCACAGCGGGGAATTCCAGTTTAATTTGACTGGTCACGTGGTACAAATCTAGCGCTTTGATTGGACAATTTATAGTTGAGGTATAATATTATTTAGTTGTGCGTGATGGTATTTATATGAATCACTTAAAAGGTGGAAAAAAATGCTCCTGATTTACATAAACTTTTCCCTTGATTTACTCGGCTAAAATAGCTTGAATCTTCAATATGTTGATAAATGTGCATGGACATTTAGATTGTATGAGTATCTTAAGTACTTTACAATATTCGTTTTCGTGTTGTATCGGATATCCAATCCTCGCTCGAGTTTCAGCTCGAGCTTGTTTATTATATCTGATAAAAATAGAGCTCTTTCATAATGGCGGGCAATTTAAATATTCCTTTACGTGCATCTAAATTAGCCTTTATGGCCTCGTTTGTGTGTCAGCAACTTAAAAGAATATTTGCTTCCTAACGAGGTTGTAAATGCTAATTTATATGCGCATAAAAGAATATTTAAAATGGCACCATTATGAAAGAGGTCTATGGCCACTGATATTGTAAATAGTACTTATACTTTCAAATGCATTTCAAACTCTGTCATCCATTTATCTATATGGTCAGTTTCTGTAGGCAAACTATAAATGACGGGGGTTCTGTATAGTACTATAAAATGAAATGGAAAAATGAAAGCCATGCAAAAGATTGGGGTGGAAGTTATTGATACCAGATATATTTATACATATGTCGCTATACTTTCAATTCAGATCTGTTATCCCAACAATAATAGCTGCTTCAAACGATGCAAACCATTACTATGTAAGCGTTCAAAGATTTGAGAACTGCTTCTTCACTATACATACTGTACTTATTATTGTAGCAGTACATTTCAATCAATTTTACTTACTCCAGAATTAACTAATGACATCAGAATTAGCTGTAAAATTCATGTATTTTAATTGTATTTGATTTAATTGAAAATGCCTGATATTGAATTTCAAATTTTCCTCCTTTAGAGAGTGGATCGTATTGACATGGCTTATAATGCAATAAAAATGAAGATTTGTTTGCCTGATGTGGGAGAACCGTTGGTAGATCCAGTTACTTTAGCAGTTGCATCAGCTGATCTTGTTTCACATTTGCAAAGGTATCCAGTAAAAGGATTGCATCGTCATGACACTCTGTTTCCCAAATTGTACATGCGTAAAAATGCACGACATGTTGGAAGTTGTCAATAGGCGTGATCAATGCCATGCTGCCAACTGTAAACAATGTTGTGCTGCACCTCGTAAACAATTGTTGTCAACAAAGTTGTTCAGCCATGATAACAATGTTGTTACAGCATTGTTCAGCCATCAATATTGTTACAATGATAACAATAGCGAACATGCTTGTTCTATCAAAATTGCTTTTCCTTCCAACAACCATGAACAACCGTTGTTGACCTTGTGATGAACAACAATGATGTCTAGATGTGTGAAGTTGATCGTTCAGGTTGTTGGTGACTGACGTTTCGACGGCCTCAGCGGCGGTCATCTTCAGAGTCAAGTAAAGCGTGCATGGTTGTCAGGTTTGCCTATATATACAGGTGTATGTCTGGTTCATTACGTCATAGTTTGTTTGTGTCATAATTAGTGTGAGTGGGTGTTGCGTATGTATATAGGCAAACCTGACAAACACGCTTTACTTCACTTTGAAGATAACCGCCGCTGAGGCCGTCGAAACGTCAGTCACCAACAATAGTCTTTCTCAAGACTACAACAACCTGGACGATCAACTTCACACATCTAATGATAGATGATACTCCTACATGTATGTCGTTGTTCAGTCAGCAATACCATTACCACTTGTATACAAGGTTGAGTTACAATGATAACAAAGGGAACGTGCTTGTTCTATCAAAATTCTTTTTTCCTGTTCCAACAATCGTGAACAACCGTTGTTGACCTTCCAGCAATATACTGTTACCACTTGTATACAAGTTTGAGTAACAATGATAACAATAGTGAACATTCAATATTGTTTTTTTATTGTTACAACAACCGCGTGAACAACCGTTGTTGACCTTGTGATAAACCGGCAACATTGATGTTGTTGACCTTGTGATGAACAACATTGATGATGTCGTTGTTCAGCCACTAATACTGTTACCACTTGTATACAAGGTTGAGTAACAATGATAACAATAGTGAACATTCAATATTGTTTTTTCCTGTTCCAACAACCGTTGTTGACTTTGTTGGTTATCAATGGTGAACAATATTGATGAATCAATGATGAACAACATTGTTCGTTCAACAATATTTTTCAGCCATAGCTGCATTGTTAGTACATTATTGTTCTGCCATCAATGCTGTAACAATGTATACTGCTAGCTGTGTTGTCATCTAGTGTTCTGTTTTTTTCTCGTTTAGAGACATTAGTAAATTTCAGAAATGGAGACAGGAAAGAAAGGTATACGAACGGTTGTGTATGACTCAAACTGTTAAATTATTATGTTTCTTTTAGTATGTGATAAATTGACACGCTGCCGGCTGTTCTTGATAAATTTCTCGCTTGGAACGTATAAAACGGTTCCCATTTTAAATAGTACGTGTTTCATTGCTATATACGTGTTTTGTCTAGTCTAATTATATAATGCAGGAAAATGTTTCTCGACTCTGATTGACTGATTCCAGTTTTGCTAATCCTGAACAATAGTGCAAAAATGTATTATCATCAAACCCTTGAAATAAACAAGCATTTTTCAACAGGACGGTGCAAAAACGAAACACTTGCCTGTACGACCAGAGCTTGGTTTGCCTAATGATCGCAAGAGTGCCACAGATATAGAAAATGAGAAAGAAAGCCTGCAGGTAAGGATTGCAAGCGGATTTCGAGCGGAGCCCTTCATCAGTCTTACTCTGATGAAGGGCTCCGCTCGAAACGTCAGTATTTCGTTACTAAAAATCTTGGCAGTTCACCACCTTTTCACTTTGCTAACCAAAACAGCACTCTATACTTATTGTTTTCCTTTCTTAGTTGACCATACTCCACAAATTATATATAATTTATAAACATTCTATTGAAAGCAAATAGTTGAACATGTGAAATATTTCTTTGATTTGTTCTTTATGATATCAATTCTTTATATACAGATTTATATTTTTAAAATACTAATGATGTGATGTCATCTCAGGAATTTGATAAAATATCTAGTATAGCGTTCAAGCTACCATCAACGTTTGAATTAGGTCAAATTTATCTAGCAGCAGAATATTGTATCTGAAATGACGACTCAGTCATTATATCATTTCGGCAAACAACCCTTTATAGAACATCAACGCAAAGCTCAAATCATAAAACATTTTGACATTCAACTATTCACTTCATAAAGTAAATGGTTTGAACCTAGGAGTATCATTATATGTGTGAAGTTGATCGTCTAGGTTGTTGTAGTCTTCAGAAAGACTGTTGTTGGTGCACTGACGTTTCGACGGCCTCAGTGGAGGTCATCTTCAGAGTTAAGTAAAGCGTGTTTGTCAGGGTTTGCCTATATATACGTCCTATATATACGTCGTATATATAGACAAAGGTATATATAGGCAAACGTATATAATTATAGGCAAACCCTGACAAACACGCTTTACTTAACCCTGAAGATGACCGCCGCTGAGGCCGTCGAAACGTCAGTCACCAACAACAGTCTTTCTCAAGACTACAACAACCTCATGTAGAATCGTTTTTGGTTTTAGCCACTTAAAAATTGAAACCTTGCACTTTTTTGTTTTTTGAAATTTTAATAATAAACTTGATGATCAGTTAAGCTAGCCTCCTCCACAGGCAACTCTGTGTTATCCTAGCTGCAACGTTTTCAGTTTTGCGACTTTTTCAGTCTATAATGTTTTGACCGAGCCAAAGAAATAAATAAGAGCATGGGCCCGAGCGAAAAAGCGCGTGGGGAGGGGGGCGAATCTCTCGCGCTTTTATTTCTTCGCTCTGGCCCACGCTCTTATTTATTTATTTGGCTCGGTCAAAACATTATAGACTGAAAAAGTCGCAAAACTGAAAACGTTGCAGCTAGGAAGACACAGAGTTGACTGAATAATAATTTTAATAATGCCATGTTTGTATTTTCCCAAAACAGCAAACTAGAGCAGAAAAAGTACAAGACATTAAAACCCGTTCTTATAAGGCGGTAACACAAGTGAGTTTTTGTTTTTGTGGTTAAAGACTAGTGGGAATATAGTAGTTTGGAAAATGCTAGCAACACATTTTAAAAGTTGAATAAACCATGTCAAAAACGGCGCCATTTTGAATGATCGTGACATCATGTGCTGGGGATTGTTGTATTTCGTACTTTTGTGCTACCTATCGTAGGGCCAAGTATTGCCTATAGTTTATGTTGTAATAGCGATTACTAAAATAACGTTGAGAAGCTTAATTTATTTGCATTTCTGCCAACACTGACCACTTTACCCAGCACATGACGTCACAGTTCATTTGATAGAGAACCCTAATTATAAAATAACATGTATGCTACGCAGGCTCTGATTGGTCAATACCCGTGTTTGGATCAAGCCATCCAAACACGGAAATTTCCCGCCAAAACTTTTCTTAAGTTTTGCTGCTCGTTCTCTTGTATTATTTTATAAAAGAAATACTTATGATTAGTTCTTTTTCTTCATCATCAGCTATTTGCACGAAATTTTCAAAACGATCAAGCAAGTCAATGCTTGAATCAGGTGGGCGATACCAGGTCGAAATTAATACAGGTTTACTTTTAGGTTTTTTAATTTCAATACATATTGCTTCAACATTATTAGGTATTAATTCACCTCGTTCAATGTAGGGAATAGTATTTCGTATAAAAATTGCAACGCCTCCACCGTTTCGGTTTCGATCTTTCCTTACTAGTTCATAACCCATGATCTTAACCTCATCATTATGTATTGTATTATCAAGTCTAGTTTCATTAATGCTTAATATGTCAAAAGTCTGATTATGCAAGAAAATTTTGAGTTCTTCAATGTGTTTTACCAAGCTTGTAATGTTTAGTTGGCCAATTATAAAACCTTTTGAGAAGCTAGATCAAATAAACTCGTTTGAGAAGCTAGATCAAATAAACTCGTTTGAGAAGCTAGATCAAACACTCGTTTGTCGTGTTTCATCAGGGGACTCCAAACACTCGAAAACAATACTCGACTTACGAAAAGCTAAAAAACACTCGCCTAGCGGCTCGTGTTTTTTACGCTTTTCTCTAGTCTCGCAACTTCCCGCGTGTTTGGATCACAGTATCCAAACACGGAAACCATTAGGTATTTCTTTATTCACCTTTAATACGCGATACGAGCATTTTTACAACCTCAAACTACGATATTCCGGTTATTTAGGTCACATACTTTGATCTATAGCAGTTTAAAACGAATCACTGAGGTGTGGAACATGGGCCCTTCACCAGAATGAGATGCACTCGACAACAATAAAAACCTCGGGGATACGCCCTCGGTTTTTTATTTTTTTCTCGTGTTTGGAAGTAATAGATCAAACACGAGTTTGAGTGTTTCATCAGGGGTTCCAAACACGAGAAAACAAATGAAAACCGAGGGCGTAGCCCGAGGTTTTTATTGTTTTCGAGTGTTTGGAGTCCCCTGATGAAACACGACAAACGAGTGTTTGATCTAGCTTCTCAAACGAGTTTATTTGATCTAGCTTCTCAAAAGGTTTTATAATTGGCCAACTAAACATTACAAGCTTGGTAAAACACATTGAAGAACTCAAAATTTTCTTGCATAATCAGACTTTTGACATATTAAGCATTAATGAAACTAGACTTGATAATACAATACATAATGATGAGGTTAAGATCATGGGTTATGAACTAGTAAGGAAAGATCGAAACCGAAACGGTGGAGGCGTTGCAATTTTTATACGAAATACTATTCCCTACATTGAACGAGGTGAATTAATACCTAATAATGTTGAAGCAATATGTATTGAAATTAAAAAACCTAAAAGTAAACCTGTATTAATTTCGACCTGGTATCGCCCACCTGATTCAAGCATTGACTTGCTTGATCGTTTTGAAAATTTCGTGCAAATAGCTGATGATGAAGAAAAAGAACTAATCATAACCGGCGATCTTAACTGTAATCTATTAGCGGTGGAAAGTAATGCTCATATTACAAAACTTAAAGACTTATTTGATGTGTATCAACTACAACAACATATAAAGAGTCCGACTAGAGTAACTACTAAAACTAGTACTTTACTAGATCTAATAATAACTAAAATAGATGACTTGAAGACTATAGATTCTGGAGTCATACACTTGGGAATTAGTGATCACAGCCTTGTTTACCTATGTCGAAAAATAAGTATTCCAAAAGAAAAGCCTAAAATAGTCGAAACAAGACAATTTAAATATTTCGATGCCACCCAATTCCAACATGATCTAAGAGAAACACTTAGCACATTACATGATAGTTATACAGATCCAAATACAGCATTTCACGACTGGAAAAAAATATTTCTTGAAATAGCTGATTTTCACGCACCAATCAAACGGAAAAAAGTTAAAAGCGAGTATAATCCATGGCTAACAAATGAAATTAAAATAATGAGTTACCGCAGAGACTACTTGAAAAAGAAAGCGGTAAGTCTTAAATCTACGTCATACCACGAATCGTACAAACGTTGTCGGAACCAGGTAAATCGTCTAATTAAAGAAGTTAAAGCAAATTACTATAAGTCTAAACTCGAAAATAGCAAAAATAGCAAGGAAAGTTGGAAAACTTTAAATGAACTATTAAACAAACAATCCAAATGTACGACAATTAAAGAAGTAATAGTAAATTGCAACAAAATAACTGGTGACAAGAATATCGCTGATGAATTTAATAATTTCTTCTCAACAATAGGTCCAAAATTGGCAGATAACATTCCACCAAATGATCTTGACCCTCTTTACTGTGTGACCCCGGAATCCGGAGTCTTCGAGTTTAAAAACATCTCATATGTAGAGTGTTATAAAAAAGATGAATGCAAGTAAATCACCAGGTCTGGACAAGATTTCAAATAAACTATTGAAAGCATCGGGAAACGCCATTATTGATTCATTAGTCTATATTTTCAATTTATCTATGAACACTGGAATCTTTCCAGAAGAAATGAAGTTTGCAAAGGTCACCCCTATCTATAAATCGGGGGAAAAAACTGACTGTAATAACTATAGGCCTATATCTGTGATATCAGCCGTCGCAAAAATGTTCGAAAAGATTATTTATATTCAATTAAACGACTACTTAAATAACAATCAAATTATCTCAAAACATCAATCAGGATTTCGTACTCAGCATTCAACTGAAACTACACTCTTGCATTCTACAAACGAATGTCTAGTTAACATGGACAAGGGCTTTATTAATGGTATATTATTTCTAGACCTTAAAAAAGCTTTTGACACTGTTGATCACAAAATTCTTCTCTCTAAACTAAAATGTTATGGAGTAAGAGGGATTACATTACAATGGTTTCAGTCATATCTTCGTGAAAGAAAACAAATATGCAAAATTAATAGTTCAAACTCAAATACTAAACAAATTACATGTGGTGTCCCTCAAGGATCCAACCTTGGTCCACTTCTCTTTCTTGTATACATAAATGATCTGCCAAACTGTCTAGAAACGACGCAAGCGTCAATGTTTGCGGACGATACCAACATTATATGTCGGGGGAAATCGCCCGCAGACATTGAACGCAAAATTAATATAGATCTCGATAATGTTCACAAATGGCTTACTGCCAACAAACTAACTTTAAATAGTGAAAAAACTGAATATATGATAGTCGGGTCTCGACAAAGACTAAAACAAATGTCCAATAACTCATCTATACAAATAGTAATTGGCGATCAAACAATAGAACAAGTGCATAATAAAAAAGTCTTAGGAGTTATCATTGATGATCAGTTAAGGTGGCAAGAACATAATGATGCTCAATGTAATAAAATTTCGAAAAACATTGCTCTCTTAAGAAGAGCAAAAAATTTTGTAACACAAGATGCATTACTAACAATGTATAACTCACTTGTCTTGCCACACTTCACTTACTGTTCAACAGTGTGGAACAACGGTAACAATGTCACACAAGTCAATAAATTATGCAAGTTACAAAAAAGAGCGGCTCGGGTGATAACGGGTTCAGGGTATGAAATTAGATCATCTGACATATTTGATAAACTTAAATGGGATTCAATTGAAACTATTTTTAAAAAAAGAGAACAATTAATGACATTTAAGGCACTACGAGGTATGACACCAACCTATTTATCAGAACTATTTGCAATTAACCATAACAACACATATAGATTGAGAAGCAACGATCGAAAGCTTTATTTAGAAAAACCTAAAACAAATTTCCTAAAACATAGTTTCTCATATCGCGGAGCCAGGTCCTGGAATAGTTTGCCACAAGAAATTGTCGACAAGTACGAGTATTCCTCAATTAATTATTTTAAAAAGTGTATTAATGAGCACTACAATGATTTAAGAACAAACTTGTCGACAGTTTAAATTGTTTATTTGTGCGTTTATAGTTATATTTGTATATATTGTTAATTATTGGTATGTATTAGAAGCTATCTGTATAATTTGTAAATAGTTAATTTTTTCCATATTCTTTCTTTATACACATATTTATGTAAATACACGGCCCTTTGAAAATCAGAAAACTGAAAGGCTACCGTGTGTAAATAAGTTTAAATAAAATAAATAAATAAGTATTCCTTTAGCGATTTGCTCCCATAACGATTTTATTTTAACATGTAGATTAAGAAATGTGATCCAGTTCACTAGGAAGTGTCCTACAGGTTTTCATTGGGTATCAAAACTCATGCATGTGATGCGGTATACGTTCATGGATTGGCTATGATAATTCATGAATTATTAATGAGTTTGAGAACCCTTGATGAAACACTCAAAACTCGTGTTTGATCTATAGTGCCACTACGATCTATAGTGCCACTACGATCAAATCTTTACCTATCGATATTTTTACGTGGTCGAAACCGTTTTGCGATTTGACGATGGCAAGTATTATTTTTCTTACTCCGAATCTGGAGTTGTTATGTCCGCCATTAATCGTTCATGTTCTTGACCAGCGTAACGAAGTGACGTCAGATTCTCAACGCGAAGACTCCACGTGGTTAATTATTCAAGTAAATCATGTCATTTTTTCAAATTATTCGTCTGAAAGGCTGGACATTTCATCTACTTCTCGAAAAAAACAAGAAAACAAATAACCTCGACCGAAATTCAGGCGTAGCATTGACAATCTGACGTCACAAACAATATTATCTTTTGAAATTGCGGGCTCACTTGGAACACGTATTTAGTAATGGTGGTCTAAATGATAGTGATTTCAGAGCTCAAAATACTTACTTCAAAATACCATTTTTTAGTTTTTTTTACATCGATGATCACTTTCGACCCTGAAAGACGGGGGTGAATTTTCATCGTAGTGCCACTTTAACACTCGGTGAATGAGATGACGGAAAGGTTGTGGGAAATTATGAGTGTCGAATGATATACTTTCAATAAATTACGAAAAATGCAACTTCAAGGCCTCCGGCTGGGAATTTTTATATAGACGGTGTTCTCATTACCAGAGCTTTCCCTTTTTGAATTTTCACAGGTATCTAAACGTAGACGACATCGTCAACCCGTTGCTGTGAGTCAAACGAGGAAAAAGAAGCAACTGAAGTCGAAGAGATAATTTTCATTCACATCATAAAGTTTAACGATTTACTTTCAGTTTCAAACCACCCAAGAAAACCGTTCATGTTATTGCTAAAAGGAAAAATCACGTCGGATAATAAATCTTCCAAGTCGTATTTCACGTCATGTGGACGACGCGAAACTGTTGGTGCTCAATGAGTTTCCCAACTCGAGACACTACCATTTAACTAGGAAGTACAACCATCTTATTGTATTTGTGAAACGTTTCTAAAATATCTCAGAATCACAGAATCATAATATTGAAAGACACGTTGGGATACAAAGTAATCTTCCCAGGTCATAGTCAATGGAGGTATGGTATGGAAACTCAACCAAAGTCTTTGTTCTATTTATGCAAATTTGTGCACGGTTCCAAAAGCAACGTTTGGGTTCGTGCATGTGAGGTACCTTCCAACATAAATCGCAGCTCATTTGTTTAACAATGTTAACCGCTTTGAAGTTTGCCGAGTTTCCAGATCATATCTTGATTGACTATATGCCCAGGTCGACAGCTGACCTGAGTGTTGCCGAAGAGAAAAAACATTTCTGAGAGTGATAGTGGCTTAGGGTTGTGCAGGCAACAAAGGACAATTAGGACAAACACTATGATAGTTAAAGGTTAAGAATCCATCATTACCATGCCATAACTTGTTATTTTGATGATTGTCTAAGGCCAAATAAAATTATATTAAATGTAACTTGTAGCTTGGTTATTTCAATATAGTAAATTGTTTTCTATACTCAAGTTTCAACGCAAACTCAGAAAAATGCTTTTCAGCCCCAGACGGGAATCGAACCCGCAACCTTTTGATCTCTGGTTTTTAAATCATTAATAATCCATGAAGAAAATTCCAAAGTGTTTTATCAAACTTGCTCAAATTGAGCTTTTTCGGAGTTAAAATAATTTGTTTGTACCGTTTCTACAACTTCCAAACAAAGTATTATTATATATTCTATTCATTTTACAAGTTCGTTAAAACATTCGCGGTCGATGTTTATGGGTAGTCACAACGGCTCGCCATTGTAAATAGTAGTTAAAACATTCGCGGCCGATGTTTATGGGCAGTTACAGTTGTAACTGCCCATAAACATCGACCGCGAATGTTTTAACGAACTTGTAAAATGAATAGAATATATAATACACACTTTGTCTGGAAGTTGTAGAAACGGTACAAACAAATTATTGTAACTCCGAAAAAGCTACATTTGAGCAAATTAACTTTGATGTTTTATTAATCAATGTTTTATCCTGGGTTAAAGATGCTGATTAAATATTAATTTCGTTTGAATTTTCTTCATGAATTATTAATGAATTTTACAACTGCCATAAACGTCGGCCGCTCATGTTTTAACTACTACTTAGGGCCTGTTTATATGATCCCGGTAGAAAATGTTGATAATAATTGATAATAATTTCTCAATGAAACAAAAAATAATTTTATTCGCATAAAAAGCATCCCAACGAATGTTTTTTTCATTTTGTCACTTTTTGGATATTTTACCGGGTTCAGACGACGTTTTAAATTTCAATTCACTTCATCCCGGTGTACCGGGATGTTGCGTTTATATGGAAAAAATCTGTCCTGGTGTACCAGGATCTCGGTTGCTTCAACCGGGATCCCGGTCAAGCGGGATGTCCCGGTCTCCATATAAACGCAACTGCGAAAATAACAGTAAATTATATACAAGACGAGGCCCTCGGGATCATATAAACAGGCCCTAAGACGCTCTAACCTTGAGCTACCTGCAGAACTCAGATTGCAGAGCTTAGGCTTGTGTACTAGTTCGTACATGTACTTGCGACATACGTACTATTAAATCAGCAGTCTCGATATGTCTATATATATTTTATCAGATAAATGTTAAATGTGACTTGTAGTTTGGTTATTTCAATATAGTAAATTGTTTGCTACTCAAGAGTTTGAAGTTTAATTACAAACAATTTACTATATTGAAATAACCAAACTGCAAGTCACATTTAACATTTATTATAATATACATTTCTTGTATTTTTCCTCATTATCACCAGCATGACCATTGCATCATCATCATCAAAAAACCTATTAATTTATTTGAATGAATAATTAAGTAAATATACCTAAGTCTAAGCAAAGTCTTTGGAGTTGATAACTCGATCGAACCACAGCATGCACTAATTACTAATTGTGGTAGCCGGAAAAAAACTATTTTAATTTACATATTATTAGAGTCCATAATTAAATAAATATAATTAGGAGGCCTCTCAGGATTACAGTATATCTGATTATCCTGTGCGCAATAATTATTTATCCCACAAGGTATGCAGAGTTAGGAAAATATTTGGAGTTGTAGACAGTGATTGTTTCACGGACTTCATGGCTCCGGTGGAGCTGATGGCTCCGGGTAACTTCTTTCTTGTAAACTTTGTTGCACAAGTCGTTCATACCTGTAACGGATAAAATATTACTCACATCAAGTCTCTGTCAAACAAGAATGAGAAGAATAGTTAACATAGGAATCTTTGAGTTGGTTTATCAAGCCAAACTGGGCTTCCCCTCTTTACGAGCAATTCTTAATTTATGTGATTCAGAAGTACGATACTTTCGTAAACTTATATAGATGAGACGTGATGCTTGTGAGACGCGATGCTTGTGGGATTCTTATGAGCCTACTATTATTGATTATTGGTAGTTCAAGGTATGAGATTGAGAATAACGGTGATTTTTAAATGAAAATTTCTGGCTGTCCTGACCTTGTCTCAATAGCTCAGTGGTCCGAGTGCTAACACTTGTAATAAAACTCGGCTGTGCCTCGTCAATTTTCAACCGGCTTGTCCGTATTTAGAAATCAGAGGAAGAACGCTTACTCGTGTTAGAACTATTATTACATAAAAGTAGAATGCTGCGTAGGCAGTGTTTTGGATATATAGCAAAACGAAAAGGTATAGTGAACTGCCGAGATTTTTAGGAACGAAATACTGACGTTTCGAGCGGAACTCTTTTTTCGAAACGTCAGTATTTCGTTCCTAAAAATCTCTGGGGGTCTTGGTTTCGGATCGATGCACTAGAAACAGGTTTCTGTATAGGCGGTGGATTCTCAAACAACTCAGCCAACTCATGATATCGTTGTCGTAAGTGGGTTTTTGAAGTGTTCAAGAAAGAATATTGCTGCCACAGGCGTTTGTTGACCATGGCATTTGTTTTGCTCGAATTTTATAGATCGCGAGCCACGCTGTGGGCATTGACGGCGGCGACTTCCTGAGCGTATACAAGCGGTTGTTTTGTCACGATTTTTGATGAAAGAAATCACGGTTGGATTGATACTCAAACTTGTTTTATGGTTTCAAAAACACGTCAATGCTTGTAAAACAATTCTCCTCGAGTAACCGTCGTCATGAATTCTCTTTGTTTCGCATGACGAATTCGTAGATGTTGCCATCGTAGAACTTAAAGGACATTGGCAACTTAAATTAAGTTTGTCTAATATGAAAGAACTCGTAAAATGATAGAGTAACACCTTTTCCGTGTTTTACGTCGTTTTTGAAATATTTCAGTTTGTTTGATATGTAAATGACGTCAGGTGCAGGGTAGAGAATTTTCACTCATTAAAATATTAGTTACATCTTCAAGTTTGTTCCACAAATTTACTTGAAAATGTGCGTATACAGTAATAACTCCTCATGATAATGAACGCTGTAATTGCTAAATCACTGAGATATAAGACATTTTTAATGAGTGAAAATTCTCTACCATCTCATGTATCAAACAAACTGAAATATTTCAAAAACGGACTAAAATACCGAAAAGTTGTAATAGGTATTACTCTATCATTTTATGAGTTATCTTTCATATTAGACAAACTTTACAAAATTGGTATTCAAAAGTTCATTATAGAAATTACAAATATAGGTTACCTGTATGGGTGATACTGTTGAGGCCATGACTCAGTTGCAAGCGGATATTGCTGCGGTGTTTGAGGTTGCAGTTCGTATTGTTTTGTGTAAGGTACGGTGTTTGCTTTGGCTGTAAAGAAATGATACTGTACTGGATCATCATTCCACGACGAGAAACGAGGAAGACAAAGACATGCCACCACAGTTGTAAAAAGAAGAAGAACCATTACCATCCTTAAAATAATATATAATTTTCGTAAAATTTCCATACTATGGAAGCGGTTCATACTAGCTCTTGACCTTCTGAACGCTAGACTAGCGTAACGCTCTATCGAGCTACTTTCAACTCGAAACAACGAAAATCTGCGTTGTGAGTCGCTTATTGGTTTTTAAAAATTTGGAAATCTCAATCAGTAAGCGCAGGGTACGAGGTTGTAAGCGGGCTTTTTAGAACTGAATATGATTGCCACAGGGTTTAATCATTCCGCAAAGCTACAGCGAAAAACTGAAAACTGTTCAAAGGTTAGTAATATTATTCATGTTTACGTAGATATTGTTTTATGGTTTTTAAATAGTAGAGATATTTCTTCAAGTTTTTCAAACTGTAAACTTCAACTGTAAACTTCAAACTGTAAACTATACTTGTCAACCTTTGGTAATCGTGTGAACTAAGGGAATGGGGGAAAAATTGATCACCGCCACCTGCAAACAAGCTGAAGAGATCTAGTTACCGTATTTTCTTAGGGGGGGGGGGGGGGGGGGGGCGTCGTTTATGCGAGAAAAGCTGGCGTTTAATCGGGAGAGACGTTTAATCGGGAAAGGCGTTTATCTTTAAATTCTCTAAAATCAAGAATACCAAACAAACCGATTTATATCCTTGCTTAACGTAGTGGAAACCAGTTGTTAAAATAAATATGTAATTATGTCTAATCATTAATGGTAAACAAGTTTTGTTTATTGTCTGCAGAACAATACAGTAGCATCCATATTTTCCCAAATAAATGCCTTGGGCGTTGTGGCCAGATGGTACACTCGCAGTTGAGGTGACCGAGTCGTCTTCTGTACGATCCTTTTATTAGTATTAAGGTTAGTATTAGAAAACCATTAGGCAGGATTAGGTGGGGAGTTAGGGTTAGGATCTAAGTTGTTTTGGGGTTAGCGGTTCCATCATGTATTTCATCATACATCGATACATGTCCGATCGTAAAAATCTCTCATTTCGTCCAACCTCTCGCAGATACTCTCGTCCAACCTCTCGCGGACACTCTCACGGTCACCTCAACTGCGAGTGTACCATCTAACCACGACCTTTATTAAACGCAACTCACACTTTCAGGGAGTGTTTATTGGAGAACAGGCGTTTATTTAAAATGTATAAACTTAGGGAGCGTCAGGTCGAGGCGTTTATTTGAACAGGAGTTTATTCGGAAAAATACGGTACGTGAATATCTGTGTTTATGTTACACGCAGTGTACTGCAAGTATTAAAGGAAAATCACTTTATTTATTGTGCAGCCTATAGTCAGCAGAGAACTCTAAGCATCCAATATGTATGGTTATTGAACCGACCGAGGTCAATTAGTTGTTTATTAGTAGGTTTTCTCAAAGTAGGTTTTCTCTTGGGATATTAATTTGAGGTGAGTAATTGGCGAGAGTGCTGTATATAGGTTATAGCACCGATTTTCGGGATATTTGTGATACAGTATATATCCCGCGGTAGATCAAAGAAAACCGACTTTGTTGGCTAATAAGTCAGTCATGTGTCACAAAACTGAGACCACTTAAAGTATTTTTCAAATAATACACTAAACACTTGCTCATGTTTTATCTTTGATGGAAGGATAGCAAATATAAGGCCATTGGACAATACGTTCATCAGATAAAGCAACCGCGGGGAGGGGGTGTATCACATGAAGTATTTCGGGTGCGAATCGTTGATGTAGCAAACGAAACGAAACTTTGGAATGTTTACTGAGACAGATATCTGTTACGTCATGGTTATGCGAAATAGGACAAATAGCGCTTCCATAGAATCTGACTGTGCGCTTTTTGCCTTTGGTAATTTGACAATTATTTTGTTTGGTTTAGTTCCAATATTAATATCCTTAGATGTGTGAAGTTGATCGTCCAGGTTGTTGTAGTCTTGAGAAAGACTATATTGTTGGTGTCTTTGTTGGTGACTTGGTGACTCACCAACACACATCTAATGATACTCCTAGGTTCAAACCATTCACTTTACTAATACCCTTATTGATAGTTTTAGAAGGAATTTCAGAAAAGGTCCAAATTTTCCTTATTAGTAGGTTCTAACCTTTGGCGTTCACTTTACCCCCCGCCCCCCAACGTAAAAATAAACATTCATATTTCCGCCACTTCCGTGTGAACTGAAAATATCGCGAGAGAGTTGTAGTCAAGGAATTGTTTAAAAGTTGCTTAGAAAAATACTATACGAGAATTGCAAATTTGTCTTTGGAATACACTTACCAAGCAAACGAGGTTGTTTCATAGCTTGAACAACAGAATCCATCACTGCAGCAAATTTCATCGGCACTACACCTGAAAATATGAACAACCGATTTTAAGGCTTAAAGTAAACTTATATATGTTGGGTAAAATTAGAGAACCAAGCATGTTGAGTAAAATTACTCGACCCACAAATTCATACTAAAAAATTGAGTAATTATTCACTCGAATTTTGAATAGAAATGAATTTATTCAATTTATGGATGATATTTACTCAATATTCCAAGTTGAGCGACACGTTTACACAAACATTAAGTAATTTTACAGCAGGGTTTTTAGAGTGATTTTCAAAATTATTACCCAATGAATGTATAAAATACTTCGTCTTTTAAGTAGCTCAATAAACTCGCAGTACGTGATTTATCGGCTGAGGGTGCTAATCTCGACCGGCGGGGATTCCCACGCAAAATTCCAGGCGAATCTTGTATCGGTTTAAAATACTTGGCATCGTGTTCTAAACCTGATAAAACACTGCTGCTCGTTCTTTAAACATTCATTCATATATATGTTATTTACCGGATGGGAGGTACGTATGGAGAAATATTTCCCGAGGTCTCCAAAACGGCCCGAGGCAGCAGGTCGAGAGACATTTTTGGTAGAATACGGACCGGAAAAATAAATGAGGGATACGTGTTGTCATTGATTAGAAAGGCGACATAGACCTTTTTAATAAAAATGACAGCCAAGGAAACGAGGACCTAAAAGTGCGAATGCCAAAATAGAATTTAAAAATAACATTGATTGAAGATGTATGATTCATTGATTGAGTATGATTCATTGATTGAAGATGTACAGTAGGATTCATTGATTGAAGATGTACAGTAAGATTCATTGATTGAAGATGTACAGTAGGATTCATTGATTGAAGATGTAGGATTCATTGATTGAAGATGTACGACTCATTGAATGAGTATGATTCATTGATTGAAGATGTACAGTAGGATTCATTGATTGAAGATGTAGGATTCATTGATTGAAGATGTATATCACTGATTGAAGATGTATGAATCATTTATTGAAGATGTATGACTCATTGATTGAAGATGTATGATTCACTGATTGAAGATGTATGATTCACTGATTGAAGATGTATGATGCACTGATTGAAGATGTATGATTCATTGATTGAAGATGTATGATTCACTGATTGAAGATGTATGATTCATTGATTGAAGATGTATGATGCACTGATTGAAGATGTATGATTCATTGATTGAAGATGTATGATTCACTGATTGAAGATGTATGATTCATTGATTGAAGATGTAGGATTCATTGATTGAAGATGTATGATTCATTGATTGAAGATGTATGATGCACTGATTGAAGATATATGATTCATTGATTGAAGATGTATGATTCACTGATTGAAGATGTAGGATTCATTGATTGAAGATGTATATCACTGATTGAAGATGTATGATTCATTGATTGAAGATGTATGATTCACTGATTGAAGATGTATGACTCATGGATTGAAGATGTATGATTCACTGATTGAAGATGTATGATTCATTGATTGAAGATGTATATCACTGATTGAAGATGTATGACTCATTGATTGAAGATGTATGATTCACTGATTGAAGATGTATGATTCACTGATTGAAGATGTATGATGCACTGATTGAAGATGTATGATTCATTGATTGAAGATGTATGATTCACTGATTGAAGATGTATGATTCATTGATTGAAGATGTATGATGCACTGATTGAAGATGTATGATTCATTGATTGAAGATGTATGATTCACTGATTGAAGATGTATGATTCATTGATTGAAGATGTATGATGCACTGATTGAAGATGTATGATTCATTGATTGAAGATGTATGATTCACTGATTGAAGATGTATGATTCATTGATTGAAGATGTATGATGCACTGATTGAAGATGTATGATTCATTGATTGAAGATGTATGATTCACTGATTGAAGATGTATGATTCATTGATTGAAGATGTAGGATTCATTGATTGAAGATGTATGATTCATTGATTGAAGATGTATGATGCACTGATTGAAGATATATGATTCATTGATTGAAGATGTATGATTCACTGATTGAAGATGTATGATTCAGTGATTGAAGATGTATGATTCATTGATTGAAGATGTATGATTCACTGATTGAAGATGTATGATTCATGGATTGAAGATGTATGATTCACTGATTGAAGATGTATGATTCATGGATTGAAGATGTATGATTCACTGATTGAAGATGTATGATTCACTGATTGAAGATGTATGATTCACTGATTGAAGCTATATGATTCACTGATTGACGATGTATGATTCACTGATTGAAGATGTATGATTCACTGATTGAAGATGTATGATTCACTGATTGACGATGTATGATTCATGGATTGAAGATGTATGATTCACTGATTGAAGATGTATGTATGATTCACTGATTGAAGATGTATGATTCACTGATTGAAGATGTATGATTCACTGATTGAAGATGTATGATTCATATTGATTGAAGATGTATGATTCATGGATTGAAGATGTATGATTCAGTGATTGAAGATGTATGATTCACTGATTGAAGATGTATGATTCAGTGATTGAAGATGTATGATTCACTGATTGAAGATGTATGATTCAGTGATTGAAGATGTATGATTCATATTGATTGAAGATGTATGATTCACTGATTGAAGATGTATGATTCAGTGATTGAAGATGTATGATTCACTGATTGAAGATGTATGATTCATTGATTGAAGATGTATATCACTGATTGAAGATGTATGATTCATTGATTGAAGATGTATATCACTGATTGAAGATGTATGATTCATGGATTGAAGATGTATGATTCACTGATTGAAGATGTATGATTCACTGATTGAAGATGTATGATTCACTGATTGAAGATGTATGATTCACTGATTGAAGATGTATGATTCACTGATTGAAGCTATATGATTCACTGATTGAAGATGTATGATTCACTGATTGAAGATGTATGATTCACTGATTGACGATGTATGATTCATGGATTGAAGATGTATGATTCACTGATTGAAGATGTATGTATGATTCACTGATTGAAGATGTATGATTCACTGATTGAAGATGTATGATTCACTGATTGAAGATGTATGATTCATATTGATTGAAGATGTATGATTCATGGATTGAAGATGTATGATTCAGTGATTGAAGATGTATGATTCACTGATTGAAGATGTATGATTCAGTGATTGAAGATGTATGATTCAGTGATTGAAGATGTATGATTCAGTGATTGAAGATGTATGATTCATATTGATTGAAGATGTATGATTCACTGATTGAAGATGTATGATTCAGTGATTGAAGATGTATGATTCACTGATTGAAGATGTATGATTCATTGATTGAAGATGTATATCACTGATTGAAGATGTATGATTCATGGATTGAAGATGTATGATTCACTGATTGAAGCTATATGATTCACTGATTGACGATGTATGATTCACTGATTGAAGATGTATGATTCACTGATTGAAGATGTATGATTCACTGATTGACGATGTATGATTCATGGATTGAAGATGTATGATTCACTGATTGAAGATGTATGTATGATTCACTGATTGAAGATGTATGATTCACTGATTGAAGATGTATGATTCACTGATTGAAGATGTATGATTCATATTGATTGAAGATGTATGATTCATGGATTGAAGATGTATGATTCAGTGATTGAAGATGTATGATTCACTGATTGAAGATGTATGATTCAGTGATTGAAGATGTATGATTCACTGATTGAAGATGTATGATTCAGTGATTGAAGATGTATGATTCATATTGATTGAAGATGTATGATTCACTGATTGAAGATGTATGATTCAGTGATTGAAGATGTATGATTCACTGATTGAAGATGTATGATTCATGGATTGAAGATGTATGATTCACTGATTGAAGATGTATGATTCACTGATTGAAGATGTATGATTCACTGATTGAAGCTATATGATTCACTGATTGACGATGTATGATTCACTGATTGAAGATGTATGATTCACTGATTGAAGATGTATGATTCACTGATTGACGATGTATGATTCATGGATTGAAGATGTATGATTCACTGATTGAAGATGTATGTATGATTCACTGATTGAAGATGTATGATTCACTGATTGAAGATGTATGATTCACTGATTGAAGATGTATGATTCATATTGATTGAAGATGTATGATTCATGGATTGAAGATGTATGATTCAGTGATTGAAGATGTATGATTCACTGATTGAAGATGTATGATTCAGTGATTGAAGATGTATGATTCACTGATTGAAGATGTATGATTCAGTGATTGAAGATGTATGATTCATATTGATTGAAGATGTATGATTCACTGATTGAAGATGTATGATTCAGTGATTGAAGATGTATGATTCACTGATTGAAGATGTATGATTCATTGATTGAAGATGTATATCACTGATTGAAGATGTATGATTCATTGATTGAAGATGTATGATTCACTGATTGAAGATGTATGATTCATTGATTGAAGATGTATATCACTGATTGACGATGTATGATTCATGGATTGAAGATGTATGATTCACTGATTGAAGATGTATGATTCACTGATTGACGATGTATGATTCACTGATTGAAGATGTATGATTCACTGATTGAAGATGTATGATTCACTGATTGACGATGTATGATTCACTGATTGACGATGTATGATTCATGGATTGAAGATGTATGATTCATGGATTGAAGATGTATGATTCATTGATTGAAGATGTATGTATGATTCACTGATTGAAGATGTATGATTCACTGATTGAAGATGTATGATTCACTGATTGAAGATGTATGTATGATTCACTGATTGAAGATGTATGATTCACTGATTGAAGATGTATGATTCACTGATTGAAGATGTATGATTCATATTGATTGAAGATGTATGATTCATGGATTGAAGATGTATGATTCAGTGATTGAAGATGTATGATTCACTGATTGAAGATGTATGATTCAGTGATTGAAGATGTATGATTCACTGATTGAAGATGTATGATTCAGTGATTGAAGATGTATGATTCATATTGATTGAAGATGTATGATTCACTGATTGAAGATGTATGATTCAGTGATTGAAGATGTATGATTCACTGATTGAAGATGTATGATTCAGTGATTGAAGATGTATGATTCATATTGATTGAAGATGTATGATTCAGTGATTGAAGATGTATGATTCACTGATTGAAGATGTATGATTCACTGATTGAAGATGTATGATTCATATTGATTGAAGATGTATGATTCATATTGATTGAAGATGTATGATTCATATTGATTGTATGATTCAATTGAAGATGTATGATTCACTTGTACGAAGTACAGTATATGAAGATTGAAGATGTGTAGTATGAAGATTGAAGTTGTATGATTCACTGACAATGGTGTAAAAGTACTGTAATTGTAACATTTCACCGCATACAAACAATTTTCACTGTGTACAACGATATGAAATGGTACAGTTTGTGTACTTCGTCATTGATATGGAATGATCTTAAAATTTCTGGAGGAATGATACTGTAGCTAGGAGATGACATAGAAATTAAATATTCATTTAAACATTATGAATAAGGGAGCGGTCATTACTTATGGGGTGGTAGGGGGTGGATGTTTTTGAGGAGGGTTATGTTAATTTCTGACTAGAAGGAGGGGTTCCACAAAAAATTGAGTCTTAAACAACCGTTTTGATATTCAACAGAAAAATACATGTACACTGAAAAATAAAATATATCGCCTTCATAAACAATGCTAAATTTATCAACGTTCATCTGAGGTCAATTTATATTAAATTTTACAGAAATCTTGTGCGCTAGGTTATAGCCCGTCTGCCTGATCGAAAGTTGCACTTTTTTCATAATAGTTCACCATCAAGGTCACTAATTTGCTTGTTGGAGCTCTCTTTCAACAGTTATGATGAACACTTGACGTTTTATAATAAACATATTTTGGAGTTACAGTGTATATAATCATTGTCATCTTTCGGCCATAACTGAGATCATATATATTAATTGTACATATATTAATGTGTATATAGGTTTGACTTGATTTTTCAAGGGTAGAAGGGTTTTCATTTCAAGAACTGAACATTTACATTAATTTTATGTTTTTAATATATAAAAAAGAGCTTGAGGAGGGGTAAGATTTTTTTTCAATGTCTGAAGGAGGGGTTATGAAGGTCAACAATTGCTCAAGAGATTGCATGGGTTATGGAATTTTTTAGTTTGCATCTGAAAAATCACCCACCCTTAATGACCGCTCCCTAATATTAAAATTATTTATATGTTGTTTTGAAACTTTGCATGGAGTTGCTATATCTTAATAAGAATAATTTGAGGAAACATCAATGTTTCTAAGATTTTATTTGCTAATTCACCCCTATATTGCCCCAGGGACATCATCAGAGCTTTAAAAGGAGGAACATGAAAACCACTCAGGATCAGAGAGCGTAAAACCGATTTCCCTACAATGGAAAAACCTTCAATAGCTAAACATGCATGGGAGTAGGATCACACAATCAAGTGGGAGCAATCCATTGGGTTATAATTAGGGTTATAATTATAGTTTCAACACTCCAGTCTAGTGTCTTCATAAGAGTTAGGGTCCTTATTTATACCCTCATAGAACCGATGATGACGTTATCTATTAACAAGATGCAAATAAGCTTCTGGTAATAAACCACCGTCATCGCGATTCAATGGGGTGTGCCACCAAGCCTCCAGACAACGTCTCGGACGGTACTAGACTGGAGTGTCGGAACGTTGGGTCATCATTGTCCGGACAGTAACTGTTAAGTTACGTTCCAAAAACTTTTTAAAGCCAGAGTAGCGTCAAACTATGTCTAAATAATACCAGATAGAAAATTACTAAAATTGTCCTTCATATTTCCATTACATTATATACAAAACTAGTTTTATGTTTTAACTTTTTGATTTCCATACTGGTATCATGAACATTTTTGTCCGATCAAATGTAAATACTGAATATTCTGCAGAAAGTCCTTCCTAATACTGGATCTGTTTTTAATCGCGTTGACGCCGTGCATAGTCTTAAAAATCATGAGTACTACAGATCAACCGCTGACCATATTTTGGGGAATACAATTGGACCTGGGGAATATAATTGCGAACAATTTTCATGAGTTCCGGCCGGAACCGGAACTTCGAAAAATCGGATTTCCGGCCGGAACCAAGTTCCGGTGCATTCCTTAGTTATCCCTTCTAAACTGTGCATGCATACAAAGCATGCATGCTGCATGCATGCATGCTGCATGCATGCATCACATGCATGCTGCATGCATGCATCACATGCATGCTGCATGCATGCAATTTGGCACATTTGCATGCATGCAGGAAATGCATGCATGCAGGGGTTGTATAATTCTGCATGGTTGCAACAGACCGAGACGACTCAATATTGCTTCCCTGTTTGGTGAAAATTGACATTTGACACTATTTAATTTACTAATCTGCCTTTATTGCAAATTACTTTAATTAAGTAACTTAAAATTTTAAGTTTAGTAACTAATATATGAATATCAAAATAAATTAAACCTACTTTACAATTCAAATAACCTGGTGGTTGAAAAGATTATATTATTAACTACCGTATGTTTTAAAGTATCTAAAAAGGTTGGTGTACTACCGAAATAGCATGTAAGTTGTCTAACATTTCAAGTGAAGGCCCTTCGTCAGAGAGACCTCAAAAAAAATTATTGTCTTGTTTGGAAAAACTTTTAAAATGATAAAGTAACTTCTTTTGAAGATTTTCGTTTCTTTGCTTTCTTTTTGAGATATATCAGTTTGTTTGATATGCAAATGTCTGGAATTTCGTCACACATTCATAATGACTTATTGGAGAAATGTGCATATCTCTTTCATTCTCGAACAAAATCCTTTAAAATCAAGAAGTTTGTTGTTGTGGGAGAAACGCACACGTGTTATTCACACTTTAGTGTTTTTATTTCATGAACGCAAAGATATATAATATTCTCTGATAACTCATTATGCATGTGTGACGAAATTCCAGATATTTGCATCAGGAAGTAGTGTTTAAATCAGGAAGTAGTGTTGGTACTGTTGGACTTATCATCTGCGTTCGACACCATTGACCACACTGTTCTATTGGAGAGACTTAAACATCGTTATGGGTTTAGTGGAACTGTACTAGCCTGGTATCGCTCATACCTTTCTGATCGGGTACAGTCAGTTACGGTGAAGAATACGCATTCCTCAAATAAACCATTGCAATATGGTGTACCTCAGGGTTCTGTACTGGGTCCACTTCTGTTTTCACTCTTCTTTGCGCCATTGGAAGATGTGATCAAAGCCCACGGCCTTGATTGCATAATGTACGCTGATGACACACAGCTGTATATGCCTATACAATCTCCATGTGATCGACCTGCTGCTCTAGCTAAACTTGAGTTATGTATTAAGGACATCACCATCTGGTGTACTATGAATGGTCTTATATGCAATCCAAGTAAAACCGAGATTGTCCATCTATCATCACGTTTTATGCATTGCGAACCAATGCCAGAAATATGTGTCAATGATGTGATAATCCAACCGGCTCCGGTTGCACATGATCTCGGTGTTGCTGTTGATAGACATTTAAAATTAAATACTCATGTAAATAACATTTGTAAATCGGCCACTTTGGCTATCAGAAATATTGGCAAGATCAGGAAATATTTGAGTAAAAAGGACTGTGAGAAGTTGGTGCATGCATTCATAACATAAAAACTTGACAGCTGTAATAGCATCCTATATGGCTAATTATAACCAGATACTGAATTGAGCAAGTTACAGCGAATTCAAAATACAGCTGCTAGACTACTTGCAGGGGTTAAAAAATCGGAGCATATCTCCCCTGCGCTACGTAATCTTCACTGGTTGCCGGTGAGATCACGGATTGTTTTTAAGATACTAATAATTACTTTCAAGGCTTTGCATGGCCAGGCGCCTGTTTATATTACTGATTTGCTAACTAAATATAAACCTACTCGTACTTTGAGATCATCTGACCAAAATCTGCTACTCGAGCCAAAATCCAAAACGGTGACTCATGGAGACAGAGCATTCTCGGTTGCAGCGCCAAAACTGTGGAATTCATTACCACAGGAAATTAGAAGCTTTGAAATGTTAAGTAATTTTAAGTCTGCAGTTAAGACTTTTCTTTTTTAAAATTAATAGTTATTGTTCATAGTGTTAATATATGTAGTAGGCTTTATCTTATAATGAAACTGTAATTAGTTTTAAAAGCAACTTTAAGAATATATATATATTGTTGTAAGAGCATTGAGACTATTGTATAATGCTCCTAATACGTCTTTATTATTATTATTATTATTATATCAAACAAACTGATATATCTCAAAAAGAAAGCGAAGAAGTGAAAATCTTCAAAAGAAGTTACTTTATTATCATTTTACTAATAAAAGTTCTTCCAAATAAGACAATAAAAAATTTTGAGGTTAGGGGCACTTTAAAGGCGAAGGGCCTTCACTCAAAACATTGGACAATTACATGCTATTTCGGTAGTACACCAAACTTTTTAGATATTTGATTTGTATTTCTACACTCTAAGGCATTTTATAAGTTTTAAAGTGATTTGGTAATTTGAAAACAATACAAATCAGGTTTTGATTCAGGTTCTATATTTTAGCACTTTGTATACGAATGGTTTATATTTTAAATGTTGTCATCATTTAGGTAGGGTTTAATAAATTTGCAATTAAATAATTTGCCATTGAATCAGTTTTTGTGTTTCTGAATGATGGGAAGATTTCAATTTTTAAGATTGCTAAAGATATGTGCATGCATGAAAATTTTGCATGCAACCTTCAGTCGACGTTTTCCGCTGCCAAATATCAACCTTGCAAGTTTATATAGTACTAAAAAGCCGTCTGTGGTTATGTCGAAACAACTAAGTATACTCCAAAGAAGTGTATAGTAATTCTGGGAGTTCAAATTCGCGTTGCCGTTTACGCCTCAAAATTTGCGATGTGAATCACACGGTACAAACATTTTAAGTCTAGGGAATTCTCACATACTTAATTGTGTGGAAGAATTCATTGGTGAGCGTCTTCCTCGAGGCGATTCTTTACCTCACCTCCTGGCTATGTATAAAGCTTGTGGGAGAAAGCCTGAATTTTCACCATCATTACTACCGGTAATGAAAAGAAGAAGCAAAGATACCGCAATAAGTTTTCACTCTCTGTGCGCCGTACATTTCTGACGCACGAAAGTTTTTTTGACATAATTATATCAAACATTGGCATATAATTAAGTCTCTCGAAGTTACACTGATTAGAATATAAATCTCTTGAAGTTACAATTGTGAAACACGCATACTACATATATGATATACAGTGACACGACTTGTTTTTGTAGTGCGAAACTCTATTTTATAATACAGCTAGGCTGGGTCACTTTGAAGCAATGTAAGGCCTTCCTTAGAGGACAAACATGTTTCATGATGAAGGAAGACAATGTCGTACTTGGCGTCCTGCAGAAGTGCATCGTTCGTTTACTTTCGTCAACCCACACAGCATATTCCCGTTTTGCTTTGAGACGGTAGCCAATTATGTTTATTTGATCATCAATGAGTGAGTTCAAGGGTGATACAATGATAACAACGATAACAACAGATGTTTCAACGATTTCGACCGATGACGGCTCTCGTAAATATTCATTTCTTTTCGAAAGTAGTAGAGGCAGAATCTGGTATATCAGTGATTTTCCATAACCTGTAGAGTGTAGGTAAAGCAGCAACTGTATCCCGGCAATTAAAAATTGTCTCTAAACATACAACTAATTGCTTTGGCTTGAGATTAATGTTGGTATATCCACTCTTCTCGATAGCAAAGTAGAATGTCTAGTCAGGTCTAGAATGCTTATGTAATGAAATTGTAATGTCAAGTACAGACGCTCGCGGGCGCAAAAAGGCGAATTTCACAGACTATGACGTAGGCTAGTCTAGACTGTGAGAATTGGCAAGAAGCGTTTGCCATTTTTGCTATTCTTCCCACCCCTACTTAGTAAGATGTTTTTTTATAGGATACAGTACGTGACCAGCCCCGACCGGGGGGCGGAGATAAGACCCTGTGTATGAGGTTGCCCAGGCATGTAAGTCACATATTTCATTGCAGCCAGTCGAGCATCAGCAAGGGGTAGATTCAGAGTGCAATAGGAGATGGTCCAACTGAGGGTGTTCATATCTTAGAGTTAGAGGGAGTGCATGTTGTACTGTATATTATTCAATAATTATCAAATATTCTTCTTACTGTTCATCATGGCAGGAATCATAGACACTGCCACTTGCAATCACCTATATATACAGAAAGAAATGTGGAATGTATACAATAATTAATTGTGTATAAATATTGTTGTACATATGACATTCATTAAAAAGCACCAAACTGTCCCCCGACATGGTACGTACCACCACCCCGGGGTATTACAACTCTAATATTACAACAAGTGTTGGGAAGCTGTTGGCAAGCTGTTGATTAGTTTTTGCCATCAATATAATTGCAACTATTACTCTGGAATGACATGCGTTTGTACAATATACCCAGTTATCTTGCAAACAAATTATTACATATATTATTATATTTCCCATGTCATATGCAAACTGACCTCTGGAAGACAACTTCAAAGTTCCAACGTTCAACTTAGTAAATAATCAATGAAAATACTATTATTTTATTGTTTTATAGTCTGCAATTATTAAATACTAGCTCACCTGCTCCACTCCAGCGAGTAAAATTAATGCCATTACATCAAAGTGATCAAACCAATGAAAACTTAAAGACATAATTTTCAGTTCAAACATTAATTTTTCACATTATGTATCTTTTAGCGCCACGATCATGCAGCACCTACAACAACAGTGTTTTTTTATAGCAAAACAACTATATACGTGGCCAATTATTAAAATACCAAACAAATCAAACAAATCCTGTAATCTTTCTTTATGCGAGTCATTGTACAGCGGTTGCTTTATGGTATCCTTGGCAACGAAGAGATAAATCATGGAGGAAAATGAGAAAGTCAGGTAAAACGAGCTTATTTCCAGTTAATTTAGCTAACGTTTACACCTACACTAAGCATAATATATTTCCCTGTTCTGTTATTAATGTGTTGTTTTTAATTTACTCCTTCAGGGAAGAAAGGCAGAAGTTTGAGTTAACAGCGAGCGATGAAGCAATCAAATACCTTTCAAATATATGTACGTTTCTAATTTCGACATGATGCTACAGCTGCATTAGCTAGTTGTTTAAATAGCAATTCAGATAATGTTACCGGTTTCTTGATTTGTGACTTAATATTCCATATTATAATTTTTGTATAGCTGAAAAAGATTGGGATTCCCTTCTTTCTTCTGAAACCTTAGCAACAACTTCTGAGAAGGTTTGCAGTTTGAGTTTGCTGTTTTATCGAATAACAGAATCTTAATACTTATAACTTATTATACGTGTTTTGTCGTATTTACTATAAATTCGACAATTATTTCCTCCACGTTTCAGAAACTGACAGTATAGGGTAATAGGCCAGGGAATTTGTTTTATTGCATGGTTGAATAGGTTTTTGATCTACAGTACATGTATAATTCCCATGATGGACATTTCCATATTTGTATAAGCTGCTCCATGCTCGAGATGTCAGCATTTGTCTTATATTTAGCTTAGCATATACTGTATTTAAGAAATAGAAAACATTTTCCGTGTTTACATACAGTTATATAAACACGAGTGGAAGTTTGGGAGAACGAGAAATCATAGTGGGAACACGAGCCCGTAGGGCGAGTGTTTCCACGCGATTTCGAGTTCTCCCAAACTTCCCCGAGTGTTTATATAACTGTATGTAAACACGGAAAATGTTTTCTATTTCTTAAATACAGTATAAAAATATTTCTTTTATAAAATATTTCTTTTATAAAATAAGCCGTAGAAAGCAAATAAAATGTACAAATATCTTTTTTATCAACATGTAAATTCTCCTTACTGCGTATGATGGTGGCGTGATGTCTAATTGATGGCGTATGATGGCTAATTGATGGCGTATCACGATGGCATAATCCATCCATGTTTTACATAGCCTGATATAAACACGGTAACTGACCAATCACAGCGTGCGTAAGACACAACCTATTTTATAAATACGGTATCTATATAGACATATAATTCTCATGTTAGCAATGAGATGGGGTTTTACTAAAAGCAGGCCTGTGGTGCAGCTTAAAAGCAACTGCACAATACAATGCCAATTTTTCAAGCTTTATCTAAATATAAAGGCTCCATGGCTCAACTACACTCCCTATTCTGAGCATCAAAACTAATTGAACCCTTATATAACCTAATTATAGTTAATGTAGGGTCTTCATTACTTTAACAAATAACCACTAACCCCAAAGATCCTAAACCCCCACCTTGAGTTTTCTAACCCTAACTCCCTGCCTAATGAGTTTTGTTATAACTACAGGGTTCGAATTAGAGAGAAAAAGTCGACTCGCAAAAAAATTGTGAATTTCAAGATGTGACATGATTCTCACCTATAATAATAAAAGTCCCTACCGGAAAATGCACGCCGTCTTCAAATTTCTGACTTTTAATTTATCTTGCCCATGTAAATCACGTGAACATTTAAGTATGCCATGGTGTAAAATGATGATTCAAAGTAAGAAATAAGTTGGCTAATGCGATATTGAAATATATCGATATATCGATATCGAAAAATTTTTCGATAACATGCATCGGCAATATCGAATATCGAAATTGAAGCAAATACGAAAACTCAATTTACCTTGGCGCATGTAAAAAAAACGCAAAAACGTTTTGCATTCTATGAAGAGAAATTTACAAATTTTCAGCAAGAAACACCAACATGTTTGCTTTGTTTGGCTTAAGTAGGACTCGTTTTTCGACATTTTAGAGACTTGAGTTGATTGAACACTTGAACGTTAAAGTAATTAGTTTGACTACTTCACGACAGAACTGCGGGATTAGAAAGAGCCGCGATATTCGCAACTTTATTTTTAAACCTGGTCTACGCGTAACTGCTAAACTGCGTAAGTTCTATTTAAATCAATTCAATGCCGCCATTCAATTGATTCAAATCATTAAGAGCACGTCCTTTGTCTTGTGGCTGACAGTTATCTCACCTATTTTCACACAGTGTTACCAAGCCGAGACTTTGAGAAATACATTAACTGATTCGAATTAGCGTAATTATACTTTGTTTGCATCGCTATTTCAGTTGTCTTCCTACGAGACATCTCGTCTATGGGAGGTAAATATAACTTTCGATATTTTCGATATGCGTAAAATTGAATATCGCTTATCGATATTTTTTAAATATAGCGTTATTAGCAGGAATCCCTCCGGTGTCCCAGGAAATTTGGCCCCCCCCAAAAATGCCCCCCCTCTTCAGAAATTTGGCCCCCCATGTTTATGGTCTTGAAAACTTATAATCTTTTACTTTTTGAAGTTCTGATTAATAATATTTTACTAAAATATATTTCCGCAGACAACATATTTCACCAGCTGTAAAATTTGTTTCGGCCCTGAAATATATATTCCGCAGTGAAATATATTTTCGGCCGTGAAATATATATTCCGCAGTGAAATATATTTTCGGCCGTGAAATGTATTTTCGGCCGTGAAATGTATTTTCCGCAGTGGCCAATATATTTTCGGTAATATATTTTCGGTATTAAAATATCAGGGCAACATATTTCACCACCGAAATATATTGGCCACTGCGGAAATAGCTACATTTCACGGCCGAAAATATATTACCGCAGACAACATATTTCACCACCGAAAATGTATTGGCCACTGCGGTGAAATACATTTCACTGCGGAAAATACATTTCACGGCCGAAAATATATTTCACGGCCGAAAATATATTTCACGTAGCTAGTGGGAATACTTATTTAGATGAACTGTCGTTCGATCAGGCAAAAATGAGAAACCATTTATTAGGTTGTTTTGAAAGGGGAGAGATCTCCTCGTTCCCTCGTGCTCGTACAACAGCAGCCTTAAGTGCCAAAGAACAAAATCATATCATTATACAGACATTTTGTACTTGTTGTTTGCCAGAATATGGTGATATGGTTCAGTGTGATCTTTGCGACAACTGGTACCATCTTCCTTGTATAAATTTAAATTATTGTCCTCAGGATGATCAGGAATGGCTTTGCGATTCATGTGCGCCGCCACCGAAATCTCGTAAAAAAGATTAGTTTACTAAGTAACTTTAGTTAAGTCGTCCAGTTTAGCATACTTTGTAGTTATTTATAGTTTTTCTTGATAAATATATTTCACATTACTCTGGAAATCGTTTTTATTTACATACATGATAACATGAATTATCTCGTAATCAGACACAGTTTGAAGTTTGAAAAGTTTGAAAAGTTCAAACTGTCTTTCTAAGTTAAAGTGCATTCAAACTGTCACCGTCTGGTTGCGTATCTTTCTGCAAAAGTTTAGATTTAAAACATGAGGTACGATCTACCCATATTATACGTAAACCTCTGAGATAACGCGGAGTGTGTTCTTGGGGGGACCAAATTTCCGAAAGGGGGGCCAAATTTCCTAGGAAATTTGTTCCGGGGGGGGTGTCAAATTTCCTAGGAAATATGGGTCGGGGGGGGGCAAATTTTCGGGGGGGCCAAATTTCCTGTGACACCGGCTTCTGATTGCCCGATAAATTTATATAGCATTTCCGCACGACGTATAGCATAAATTATCGCTGGCAAAATTATGAATATTTTCAAAGTTCAAGACAATTGAAGTCATCTGTTTATAGGAATGTTGCATCTCGTGCAAATTTGCCAAGCTACTGTTGCCTGTTCAGAACTGGATTGACCAAGTCGCAATCACACTGTCGTATATTAGTTATTTTCGAATCGTCTATGAAGTGAAAAATTCGCTCGAATTTGTTTTTCTTTAACTGATAAAGTAGCATGGTGAAGAGTGTACACTGAAAATGTCAAGTGATCTGCCTCATAGTCTTCAAGCTATCAACTCTCAAAGTTTGGCATGGTTAAACTGTTTTTGGTGAATGTATGCAGGTGTACTTACTATGCATAAAAACAATGGATTTGAACATTAATGATCCACCTGAGTCTTTCCCTATTTTGTAACGTTAAACTATGCCAATGGACAAACTTTGAGAGTTGATACAGTAGCTCGAAGATTATGCAGCAGATTCACTTGAAATTTTCAGTGAACGCTCCTGCCGTGCTACTTTGTTCGTTAGAGCAAAAACAATGCTAGCGATTTTTTCACTTCATAGACACTTTTTAAGTGTTCTAAGTTCATCTTCGCAAACTTTGAACTTGCATTGTTCGCAACTCGCACTTGCCGTATTCCACCTGTATTTCGACAACGAATACAGTATATAAAACTCTCAAATCATGTATACCGATATGCTATTGGATTATTGTGCATGAAAAGAAGAGTTTGCTGCACAAGTTTGACGCTATCCTGAATCAATGCGCGATCGTCTTCTGTCTGTGTGGCGTTATACGAGATTATATTTCTGAAATCACAAAAAAAATGTCAATATTACCAAGCCCCAAACCTAGAATGATTCCGAATGAACTCCGATAAATTGAGCGACATGTCGCGTGAAAAATTTGAATTCCAGTCTTTACAAAATGCATTAATACTTTATTGTAGAAACTACATTTCAGATTTCAGATAATAATTTTAAAAATCTTCATAATTTTGTCAGCGATAATTTTTGTAACTAGTGCATATTACGTCGTGCTAAATGTATCGGCTAATCAGAAGTCGGAGGGATTCCTGCTAATAACGCCTTGTGACGTAAATAATACAGCCATCTCATTTAAGATTGATAGCGGCGCAGACGTCATTGTGATACCTTTCACAGTTTTAATCAACAGGTCAAATTACAGCAAACCCTCAAACCTAAATTTCGTCCCGAATTTCGTAAATATCTCTGCTATATTTCTTCGTTTCACATATATTTTTTTAGAAAAATAAAACATTGAACGCAAAAATTGAAAACGAATACATGTTATTAAAAAATTTCGATTTGCAAAAAATAAAATTTTCGATTCGCAAGTGCCAAAAATCGGCTCGCAAATTGCGAATTGCGACCTGCTAATTCGAACCTGCTAATTCGAACCCTTAACTATCACCCTAATGCTAACACTATTACGTGTAAAGTAATTTTGTATGCACTCTGGCTCCACAGTTCCATACTGACTGAGGATCCACGGAGCCAGTCTCAAAAGTAATGTCTCAAAAGTGGCATTGCATCATGCAGTTTAGCCACAAAAATTAAAAAGATGTGGTCAGGGGTATATTGCAGTTTTTGAGGTTAGGAAGACAATTTATGTAGTAGTTAGTGTTAGAAAACTAATTAGGCGGGGGTTAGGGTTAGAAAACTTGTTAGGCAGGGATAGGGTTAGGATTATGGTTATTTCGGGATTAGGGTTATTTCGTGCTACCAATCCAATTATAATTTATTGGATACAATTAATGCTAAAATAATGCCAATGTATATATTTCTTATATACTGGACTTTGGACAGTCTCAGTCAATCTGTAGGTCCTAACTGCAATCATAACCCTAACACCTCCTAGAGTTTCATCCTAACCGTCCTGCGGGATTTACTCCATCCATGGTCCAGACCTCACACACCGTGAATTTTCCGCTGGTATGAATATGATTAGTAGATTGATTGTGCTTTGCACAATACCTCGCTAGGCTTCAGTAATTTCATTGTCTTGTATCGTATAAATACGCCCTTCTGCCGCACCCTTATCACTCTCACTCGCTGATCCTACAACTACACAATCATTCTGCTATGTCTGACCGCGAATCACCAGTTGATAACGAAGCCGGAGAATCCTCAAAGTTTGCTGAAGAAAATTCAACAAATGGCAGTGTACAACAAGTCTTTTCGATGTTCAAATCCTACTTAGAAGAACGATTTGATCAGAAAGGCAAATAATTTGAGATCAAAAGCAAGACAGAAAAAGAGATCGTTCAGCTTAAATACAAGGGAAATCAGAAGCAATTCGAGTTAAACGCGCAGATTGATTCGATTTTCGCCAGCATTCACACAGAAAATCAAAAGCCGGAACACGGCCCTCGAGTGCAGAAGCTGGTAGAACAAGGCAAAGAGCTTATTCGAAAGAGGCAAAAGCTGATCAAAATAGCTGATCGGAACAAAGATGGCTGGCAAGTTGTCGAGGAATATGAGTCCGATGACTTGGCTTCCGGATCGGAAGACGAGAAACGTCTCAAGAAAACAAAGGATTCAGCCAGCCGAAAACGGAGACAGAAAGAGCTGCAGTCGAAATCCAGCGACAAAAGACCTAAAATTGCTGCTATTGGTTCTGATAATCAGCTTTTTCGTGGTAGGATGCAGTTAATTGACCATTTGGTTCTTTTGTACTTTGTTAATTCTCACATGGTTTGGATCTGCTAGTGAATCCAACCATAACCTATTTGTCTGTTTTCATCAGTAATAAAAGGGGAAAATACTTTACGTTCGTTTGAACGCAGTGAATTAGAACATAAACACGTTTATTAATTGTAGATTTTGAATGTTATCTTGGCCAATATTTAATCGATTTCAATTCTGAAAACAGATTTGGAATTACCGAGTCCAAATACATAACATTATGTGTCTATTATATTATGCGAACGTGCATATACTGCATAGCCTTCGTAAAAATCTATTTATGTAACGTTTATATCTCTGTCAATATTTACTCTGTTTCAATTCTGTAAACAGATTTGGAATTACTGAGTCCAGTATCTATACTTTTGGCATTCATAACTAACTTGGCATTCATTATAGTCTCAATGAGATCGCGGACCAACCGTTTTGAAATCGCTCGTAAGACCCCATGAGATGTTGTGCAACATTTACAAATATTAAAGTAAATGGTTTGAACCTAGGAGAATCTCAGGGTGCCTATCTTCCCATCCTGCAAGGCATTGGTGAATAACTCCTCCCAACAAGAATGGAGAGCAAATTAAATCAAACAGAGCTCGGGTGAATCGATACGTCTCTATGCTGGAATGTTGAGGGTGCGATCAGTGAAATCGTATGGCATTGCAGGTTCTTCTTCTCGAACACGGATTTGCAGAAAAGCTTTCTGCATGTCTCCGGTGATCATTGTAGGGTTTAAATTGTGAGCTTTCACCAAGATGTTCCATAACAGGTTCTGGACTCTGGAGGGGCGGTCCAGGGTTATGACAGTCGTGCGCATCCATACCGAGGATAACTGAGCAGTTGGTACAAACATTTGTTCCTGTACTTTCTCACAGCTCTTCTTGTAACACATGGCAAGGTTAGTTCCAATAACAAGTACCACTTTGGAATTGGAATCGTTGTCCGGGAGTTCAAGGAACAATTGGAGCGTAGTCCTGAAGGGTGGTACGAAACTAGACTCATCTGGAAGGGCAACCATCCAGAGCTACTGTACCTACAAATAAGTCAGGAAGCATCGGAAGACTACAACAACTTGTTCACAAGGTGATTACGAGAAATACGACGAAATTATTCAAGCGCAAATAGAGCATGGAGTCGTCAGCAAGAGAGCGCGATGATTATCCTGCATCATTGAACGTACTGTATAAGTCACTTAAATATCAAAGAAAGGTTTTAAAGGATGGAAATACTAACTTATTACGATTGGCTCTCAAGAGAAAGTTTATTTCCAGGCATACCTATCAAAGCTACAGTATCATAGAATCAGAGGAGTGCAAAGATCGACCCCGCGGACTGATCGTAACTCCGAGCTTGGTCACACTGTCCCCGAATGGAACAAAATGTCGAGTACAGCTGTCGAAATAACGAACAATACTTCACAGCTTCTGATCTTGCCCCCAATGAGACAATAGCAGCATATATTGCGCAAGGATTGGTAATGGAAAGTGCACAGAGAGACCAGAAACAGACGTGTCCCGTAGGTGAACTGAACAAGGGTGTAGCCGTTAACATCAGCGACGCGCCACTTACGAAAGAACAGAAGGAAGACGTCCTGAAAATGTTCGCTCGCATGTCCCATGTTTTTGCGAAAGACGAGAAAGATCTTGGCCGTCAGGTCAGACAGGAGATCAAACTCACTGACTACCTTCCATTCCGTCTACCACACAGAAGGGTAGCGCAGTTAGAGGAATTCCGAACAGCCGTGGCCGATCTACCAGAAGCACGAATAATCCGGGAATCAAAGAGCCCTTATGTGAGCCCTATTCGTACAAAAAAAAGGACGGCAGCCTGAGAGTGTGCCTCAATGCAAAAACAGTGAGAGACTCGTACCCTATTTCCCACATAACAGAAACGTTGGATATCTCCAATGTGCGAAGTGGTTTTGTTCCATAGATTTGCAGAGTGGTTACTTGCAGGTTGAAATGGCAGAAAATGACAACAATCGAATGCCATTTGGTCTTACGAACGCTCCCGCCACATTGCAGCGGCTAATGAACGACGCCTTAGTCAACGGGAACCAACAAGAAAGTTCGATCAGCATTCCAGTGATCCGACGCTTGCCAGAAGGTTTTGAAACCCTGATCAAGATGTTGTCTTCATCGCCAATCCTTGCATTCCCTGACTTCACCTTACCATTCGCATTACAGACTGACGCATCTGGAGATGGCTTAGGAGCTGCACTTTATCAAATGCAAGACGGTAATTTAAAACCGTGGAATGTGCGGGGGAGCAGAGTGAAACGTGTGAATAAGTAGAAGACAGACATCGCCACGGTTTACAGTTTCGTAGAGCTCATTACGTTCTTAAGGGAGTTGAAATAAAGATCCTTCTTCAATACATTGTGTAGCTATCGTTCGATCAACGACGCGCGTACACTGCTACACGCTGAATACAATCTGTCTATTTCCGACTTGTTGTCACATATAGTCAGATGTGTGGTGTCGTTTTGCATAGTTCCAGCATATAGTTGTGATTCAACATTCGTTTGTACGGTGTGATTTACCTGTACAGTTTATAGCACAGCTTATTTTCTGATAGTATTTTCTTACGATGTTCTGAGGACTTGACATTATAACAAGTTATCGACTTATGTTCTGACTTCTGACACACGGGTTGGGTTTCGTTTGATCTTTCTTCTGTTGAGTGTTGTATACTCTGCTTGGCCGTTTCTTGGATGGATCTTCTAGTTTGAACGTTTCATCGACAGGATTCCATCGCTTCCACAAACGGAGAGCCTCGGTGAACTGTGTGAAATTCCACTTCTCCCAGCTTGTATCTGTACGCCGGACTAGGTCTTCTCGAATTGCAGGCTCGAATTGCAGCCATTTACTTGGCTCAGTTTGTCGAGTGTCTCAAGTGATTGTACGTTGTATGGAACTCATGGATCTTGTCATGGAACTCATGGATCTTGTGTGTGTTGGCAGTTGGAAGATACGGGAGTTCTAGTATTTCGTGTGAGCCTTTGCTATCTCACTTTCTTTGCCGAATCTATCTTGAAGTATTGCTTTGGCACGATTATACCCTTCCGGTGTATAAGCTAATGTATCGACCGCTTTCTTTAATTTGTCATCTAACAGCTCTCTTAAATATGCAAACTTCGTGATCGGGGCAACGCTAGTTTTGTATCTAGTTTCCGAAAACTGTCCCCAGAATATGGGCCAATCATTGTAAGATCCACTATCTAGTGATGACAAGCTTTGACAATTTTGCATGGACATAATTGAGTGCGAATCGTTTATCCGACTTGTGATTGATTATCAGATTTCACTTTACCTGCAAACTCTGCTTGTATTGTAGTTTCATTTTGGTCTCATGAAGTTTTATTTCAAATTTTATCTTATCGTCACTATCTTCAATCTCGTATTTGGTTTTCTGTTCTTTAATCCATTGTTTCAGAAGTTCGACGCTTTCGTATGCTTTAGTGATTTCTGTTTCCATTGTTATATTCCACGTGTAGCGCCTCTTCTTGTTGTTTATTCTCAATTTTGTAAGCTTCCACCGTTCTTCATAGACTTCAGCTATCACGGTTTTAAGGGCTACTTGTTGTCTTTCTATTGCTTCGGTTTGACCAGCGTCGAGGAGTGCTTTCGTTCGCTTGGATGTGATGCTCAACGTTGCGTCAATTTCGTGTTAAGTTTAGCTTCGGCTTTATCCATTGTTGTTAATCAGTTATAAAAGATTCGTTTTCACTTGTAAGTTGTTGCCCCACGTTGGGCACCACGTGTTCAGAATTTTCTTTCCACGGAATGTATCCTGGACAAATCACTTTTAGGTTTTACGATTCGGATTTTTATAGTCAAACTTTTATTACAACGAAGTTCGTTCTCTTGAAAAATTCACACGCCCCCACACTCATAGACTCGATTCCACCTATTCCGAGCTCACACGATGGCTGGAATCGAGCCTACCACACTCCGATCCAACCTCGTATCCCGGCTCTTCTCAAAATGGTGGCGAAGAGAAGAGCGTGGATACGAGGTTGACTCAGTGAACTTGACTCCGATCCACCCGTTGTAACCAATAAATTATTTGCTTTATTTTAGCATTGCACCAATAAATTATTGGATTGTTAGCGCATGCGTGTAAGTGTAACAGTCAAATACTAGTCCCACATGCTTAGTCTCTCATACTATAAGTCTTCTAATTTAGCACTTCAAATAGGGGAGTGGATGGGTGTTAGCTAGGAATGGGGAAAATACAGCCGGGGTTAGGGGTTATGATCTTTGTTGTTTTGGGGTTGCTTACAATCCAATAACTTGTTGATTACAATGCTAAAATAATGCCAATAATTTATTGGTTACAACGTGCGTTCCGCACGTTCAGCCGTTCCGGCTGTCCGGTCAACAAAAAATGTCAAAACAATACCAAGGCATTCTCATTAACTACTGATTTAGATTCAACCGCACGCGGATAGGAGAGTTATGGGGGAATGAAATCCGCGAACGGTTGGTGGAGCGCAGCGACCGATGTGGAAGACACTGTTGGCCTACAGGGGAGGTGGGTGGGTCGTGTTCTGCCGGAGTCACCGGTACGCGTCTTCTTCCCTGTTCTAACAACTAGGCTAATTTATTCACAAACTCCTCGTTTTATAGCTTCCCTATATGCATGTATGATTAATATTATTCGCCTCTGGTGTTCAGGGACTTCTTTCCAGGGCTTCTAATGACTTTCCGCGCGAGTGTCAATGAGAATACCAAGGCATTCTCATTAACTACTGATTTAGATTCAACCGCACGCGGATAGGAGAGTTATGGGGGAATGAAATCCGCGAACACTGCTTGCACACCACTTCTCTATTATTAAGTCACACTAGCACCCCAAACTTTATTAAAACTTGACATAGTCCCTACAACGTAATCAGAGCTGGGTTAACAGTAGGGCCCATAGGGCCCAGGCCCGGGGCCCCCAGATTTTGAGGGGCCCCCAATTTTTTAGGTCCCCCAATTTTTTTTGAGGCATTTCAAATCAACTATCAGTTGTTTGCCTTGCAGCATGAAATGTTGTTCTGGACATTATTTTGGGGCCCCTAGATCTTCATGTGAAAAATTTTCAGGAGATTTATGCCATTTGCTCTACAGCGAAATTGGGAAAAATAAGGGCAAGGCCAGTTTGGCCTTGAGGGTTACTAAGTTTTTCAGGGCATCACGGCCAGTACGCAGGGCATCAAGGCCAGTTGTAAAATTTTATTTAGATAACGTTCATAGAACAGCAACACTAAAATATACCAAACGCAAATAATTAATATGGATATTTACATGCAACAACTTATTAAGCTTTAGCTACAACGAATAAGATTGTTATTTCATTTATTTTCGCGGCATAATGGCGAAGTTGGCGAACGTAATTTTATTTACAATAAAAGAAATATGAATTCCAACAGAGCCCGCGATCCTTTCGCTCCGCAAAATATAAAACGTTACTTGAAGTACTGACCGTATGACGCTAAGGAATAAAGATGGCTGATCGACGATATTTAAGTGGTGCTCAGAAGAGAAAGATGAGTGAAGAGAAGAAGAAGAAAGATGATGACCTCTTGAAATCAATACCAAAACTCTTTGATATGGGATTCTCAACATCTAGAAAATCAGCAGAATCTGGAGAATCACTAGCAATGGCAATGGAGAGCGGGAGCCAATCTGCTGGAGCTGGTGCTGAAGATACTCGTTCTGATTCCACTGTGAATGAAAGTCAGGATGTAAATGCTGATGAAGTGGAAGTCGAATTAGGTTCTGCTGCAGCAACCGGACCAGAGTATGGCAATGATCCAGGATTATGGAACATTCTTCATATTACTGACAGGGTTCGTGAATATTGGATTTCAAAAGGACCAAGTGAATGTCAACACCATGACTCGGATTTTCAAGCTTCTGAAAGAACTCGTGAAAATGACAACACTCGTAAACGTAAATTTGTAAAGAATCTGCTATATAGGAATCACATTTCTGGTGAGAAACATTGCCGGGAATGGCTTCTCTATTCGCCCTCCACTGGAAATGTATATTGTTTTGTTTGCCTGCTATTTGGTCCGGATCAAGAACACCATTTTCTGGGTCTGGTTTCAGTGATTGGAAACATGCATCCGAGAGAATAACTGAACATGAACGTGGTATACTGCATCGAAATGCAATGTTAACATGGGTTAGCAGACAGCAAACTTCTGGTATAGTCCGTATAGACAGTCAATTGGCAAATCAGTTTGAAAGTGAGAGACAGTATTGGCGCAATGTTTTGAGACGTGTTGTTGCTGTTATAAAGTTTATTTCAGAGAGAGGACTAGCACTGCGTGGTGACAATGAAGTATTCGGTTCTTCACAAAATGGAAATTACATGGGAATGCTTGAATTAATTGGGCAATTTGATCCATTCATAAGTAATCACATCAAGCAGTTTGGAAACAAAGGAAAGGGAAGAGCATCTTATTTGTCTTCAACAATATGTGAAGAATTTATCAAGCTAATTGGTGACAAACTTTTATCAGTTATCATTGCTGAGATACAAGAAGCTAAATACTTCTCGCTGTCTGTTGATTCGACCCCTGATTTGTGTCACATTGATCAGCTAACTATCATTGTACGGTATGTTTCAATGGAAACCAATGAGGTGGTAGAACGGTTCCTTTGTTTTCTGCCGATTGAAAGACATACTGGTGAATACTTAGCAACCAATGTTATTAAATTCCTTCAAGAACACAACATTGATATTGGTAATGCACGTGGGCAGTCATATGACAATGCTTCGAATATGTCTGGAAAGTATAATGGAATGAGAGCTAAAATTTCCGAGCTCAATCCTTTAGCCATTTTCATACCGTGTGCTGCCCATTCATTAAACCTGGTTGGTCAATGTGCCGTGGATTGCTGCCTGGAAGCAGTCTCCTTCTTTGGACTTGTACAACAACTGTACAACTTCTTCTCTAGATCAACTCACAGGTGGAAAATTATGTTAGAGTCTCTTGAAAAGAAACAGTTGGTCCTCAAACGTCTGACAGATACACGATGGTCTGCACATGCTGATGCTATAAAAGCTCTCTCATTGGCATACACACAAATTCAAGAAGCTCTGAAATGTCTATCAGATGATGAAAACCAAACACATGACACAATCAATGAAGCACAGAATCTCTTGAAAAGCATGTTGCTTTTTGAAAGTGTGTTCATGGCTGAATTCTGGAACAATATACTACAACGATTCAATAAAGTCAGTATTGCCCTTCAGAAAGAGAATATGGAGCTAGGAATAGCAATGAAACTGTTGAAATCACTCCAAGTATATGTGGTGTCGCAGCGTGAGAAATTCGACCAATTTGAACAAAAGGCACAAGACAAAGCACCCCAAGTGCCATACAAAGATGCAAACAAACGTCAAGTACACAGGAAAAGACAAGGTAATGATGGGCCTGCAGAAGAACGTGTACTTACTGGTCGTGACAGATTTCGACTTCAGACATTCTTACCTATACTGGATAAGCTTTCCCAAGCTTTGGACTCGCGCATTGCTGCATATAAGGTTGTTTCTGAAAGATTTGGGTTCATGACAAGCTTCCAGGGAATGACAGCAGCGATGATAGTGAGAGATGCTACAGCACTGCAACAACATTATGAGAATGATTTGGAAGAAAATTTCCCAGAAGAATTTGAACATTTTAGTATCTTTGTGAAAGAACTTAACCTGAAAGATGATGAAGGAAAACCGGTGGAAAACCCATCTGTTAAAATGCTGTATAAGATTCTTATTGACAAGAAACTGGTCTCCACATTTCCAAATGTGGAAGTAGCAATGAGAATTTACCTTAGTCTGATGGTGTCCAATGCAACAGGTGAAAGGACATTCTCTAAGCTCAAACTCATTAAAAGTGAAAAGCGAACATGCATGGTCCAAAGCAGGCTGACCTGCCTTTCCCTAATGTCAATTGAGAATGAGATGTTGAAAAATCTAGACTGTGAAGAGATCATTGACAGATTTGTACGAGCAAAATGCCGAAAAAAACCAATGTAAAGCTAATAAGCTATGATATTCTGTAATAATATATGAGAATTGAGAATGTGTACTGTAAATATTTGATTTTTTTCCACAGGAAGTGAAGTGGACATGGGAATGTATTATGTCTCAGTGAAGGTCCATTCAGAATCAGACTTATATGTGTGTCAAGTATTCCCGGGCATCTGTTATTGACTAAAGACCGATGCCAAAAATATTAAATTTAAATCACCCCATTAAAAACCTTAAAATTTTGAGGTCTACATTTTAAAATTTTCTGGGGGAGGCTGCTGCCCCCCCTGAGAAATAAAATTCGGGCAAATGATATGAAAATTCGGGCAACAGTCCTTCTCAATTTACCAACATAAATTACATACTAAGGCCTCAAGTACCCTAAAATTGCTCCATTTGCAATTTGATTGTTAAAACATTTTTTAGAGGGGGGTTCCCACCCCCCTCGAGCTCCCCCCCACAAGGGCCCCCCGTGGAAATTTGGCCCGGGGACCCCGCACACCTCAATCCGGCACTGAACGTAATACTGTTTCTATGCTTATCACTCTCCTTCCCAAAACTCAGAAAAATACCCAACAACCTTGGCTAGCGCGGGACCACGGATGGGCGAGCGAGCAGTCAATTGTCACGAATGGCGATGTCGATGGAGTCCGCCACGGTATTGAAAACTGCAACCAGTTTTTTTAGCAGCTGCGGGTCTTGAATAATGACGAGCTGATTCGACACTTTTCCAGCCCAAGTACGCGGCGATGTCTTCGACGGAAAAACCCAACGTACTCAACGTTGTGGCCAAACCAGTGCGAAAGCTGTGTGGGGTCTCTCCGGAGTGCAAACCTGCTGCCAGAAGATGGGAACGCAGACGATTGTTGACTGCAGAACCCAAGAATGGTTGATCGCGGACACGTAGTGCTGGTCGGCGGAAACACGGAAAACATATCCCGGGTGAAGGGAGATCGCTATACTGCGACAGTAGTCCAAATAGTATCGAAACCAGAAGACAGGGCAGATCCGGATGGAGGGAGTTGGAAAAAGCACAAACGGGCGCGTAAGAGCGTCCATACCTCGCAGAGTCTTGCCAAATGAGAAGTTAAGGAGAAAACCACCCTCATGCGGTAATTGAAACACACAGTGCGACTGTAGCCTGCCGAGGTCCGAGGTTCTATCTCCGGTAAAGAAGTCGATGACAAAGAAGGCAATATCGCGGACGAGTAAGCACCGTTGAATGGGGCTCTTGGCCGGGTTAGTCAACTGAGCGAACAAGTACTTGACTAACTGTTGTAGCTTTTGTGGGTCAAAAGGTATCGCTTGGCGTGGAACAATGGTGGCTGTAGCCTGCTCCTCGCGCGCGAAGACAACGTAGCGTTTTACCTCCGGGAGGGAAGCTGGGTTTTCCTTGCCAACGCGACCTCGAGCGGAAAAGATAGCACGTAATTTTCCCACCATATTCTAACACACGAAGTTCGTGTGCAAGAACGCTGATGCACTACGGTTTTTCCGCCGGCGTCTAGGCTAATTAAATACCGCACCACATCTTCCGCAGTGCACGCTGAGAGAGCTTTTTGAGGATTTAACGCGGCAAGGAATGCCGAAAACCTAACCTCCAAACTGGATTTTTGGCGTTCGTAGGGCTTGTTCGCGAATGCCCGTTGGAAGCTGGCGAGACGAGTTTCGACACCGTTAAGATCATAAGCACGTTCTCCTGAGTGAGACTGGGTAGGGGATTGTTGTGTCCCACACGCTTGACAAAAATTGGCGTCCGAATCGTTGATACGGCCGCAGGAAAGACACGGTAAGGCCGGCTTCCAGAGACGAGCGACCTAAGGAAAAAAAAATGGATCTAGACATCGAGACCAGGCACACGGACCATCCTGTAAAGACGCGGGTCCTACCAAAGGCTAACAGGTCGTATTGGAGGGGCCGAGGGACAAAACCCGCAGAAGAGGGAAACAAGAGCACGGACGAATCCCCTTTTTTCCCCAAACATAGCGAACCAACGGACCGGGATTGGAGTAACGGCCACCAATAACGCCTCGGGTGTGTGTCGAAGACCACTATGGTGACCCTAATGTGCACCAAATCCAGAAGAAAACGGAGTACAGGTCCTACTAAAATCATAGGAGGGAAAATATATAAATTACGATCTTCCGGGATCTGCTGTGCAAAAATATTTACGCCGGACGAGGCCGGGGTTGGCCACGGGGTAAAATGAGGTAGGACTCTTCCCTCAAGATCGCACTGCGCGTTACTATCCAACGAGCACAGGTCAAAATCATGTGGACCATAGCGGTGCTGGACAACCGACGAAGTAACGGGGGATAACGTGCAGTCTAAGTCGGATAAAGCCCTTCGAAGTTGTACTTTCGCGCGCACTGGACGATGCGCTTAAAAATGTTATTCAACTCTGAGCTTCGACTACCCTGCTTCTGCCACGATTTGACCACCACCTGGTTGTCTAACCACGCGTCCACCCTAGTGCACTGGAGACGAGGAGCAAGAGCGCGAAGAGCCTGTTCCAGAGCGCAAGCCTCCAGGATGTGGATAGGGGGCGTCGCATCTAGCCAGTAATTACGGAGAACAGATTCCCGACCGTCCTGGACAACAACTGCTCCCCAACCGCGTTGTGGAGCGTCGGAGTGAACGCGGACAACAGAGTGTTTCTCCGAACGCCACCGGAGCTGCTGTTGCCAATTATCAGGGGACTGCACAGGAGCTTTCAACTGCACCGCCTGCTGGTTATTTTTACTCTGGGAGCCAATGGTAGCCAGAATCTCTCTGGTATATAGCTTACAGGCAGGAATAGCTAAACTAAATGATATAAGCTTTCCCGCCAAGCGCTGGAGGGTTTTCTGGGAAACCCAGCGCTTGCTTAATACGTCGCGCAACAGGGCCAAAAATCGTTCCCTCTTATCATTGGGAACGAGGAATGCCTGAGTGACCGAATCGACTAAAAAACCAAGAAACCTTACGGTGGTGGCAGGGACCAATTGTGACTTCTTAGGCCCGATGAAATACCGCGCCCGAACTAAGAAATAGCAGGCGATATATACGGCCGCCTCCGCATTGACTTTGCTTGGGAGCCGAGAATCATGGATAGCCCGGGATTGCATCAACTGACCTGCGTGACGATCATCAATGTACTGGGTTATAGGTATGCCCCAAGACCGAATGGTACTAGTGACCACTATACCCAACGTGTGGTATATGTATGCGCTCGGACGGACGCAGATGACAAAATACCAATCTGACCACTGAAAGCCGAAAAACGTGCGGCTAGCCTCGCTCAACAGGACATGTTGGTATCCGTTTTTGTCGTCAAAGACCGTCTGAAAATGGCCTGGAAGTACATACCGGGAAACATCCGTGATGTAATCCAACTTAAAAGGGAGGTCGCGCATCCAGAGGTTTTAAAAAACGCTCGTCATGGCACAGGCGCGGCTTTGTGGGCTCCACTGTCAATGGCAACACGAAATGGGGGGGTTCGCACCGACCGACCTTGCCCCAAAGTGATATAGACCCGGCCTGGAGCCACTCGATGATTGTTGCGGAAATGAACTCCGCGAATGGGCGACAATTGTTCGCATTGGAGAGAGATGTGCGTGGAGGCATTGGTGCGTCAAAATCTTCGCTACGGAATTTTCCGCGGAATGGACGGAAAAATCGTGCACTTTTACTCCTGAGTCGATGATCCCGGAAAGTAGCTCCTTCTGCGGAGACGAGGTTAACATGGAGTGCCAAAAACCTGGGTGGTTATGTATTTCTCCGGCGATAAACCGGTTTGGATCTCGAAAACGCAGATCTGACATCCGCGCCAGGTGTGGGCTCTGCAAAATCTGCAGGTCGGGCGGCACTTCCGGACCAACGAGGGAGGCAGAGGTCCCTAAATTGTGACACCATTGCACGTCGTGGGAGCCACGCACGAACTCACTGGCACTACGAAGTTGAGCATCAAACGGCGAGGGCCCATCCTAAACAAATCAGGTGATAAATGTTATTCTGGGTTGTTTTTTTTTGTGTTTTTTTTTATATGTATATATTGTTTGTTTGGTTTTGTTGTTTTTCTTTCGCTCCCGCCCCACCCTCGCTGGTCCCGAGATCCGAAAAAAAATCGGAATAGAGTTATTGAGCAAAACCCCCCCAAGACCAGCGATACCGAAAAAAGGAACGAGGCCCGAGAACCCGACTGGCATGATCAATAAAACGCTATAGCTATTATTGTACAAGTTAATCCTTTTTGATTCAGTTTTACATCAATTTTCAATACACGACAACAATCACAACACATGATAAATAAAACAAATCGAACAAAGCAATCTGTCCATCACAGAGGATTCAGGCCGCCACAACAACCTCAACGCGATCCCCCCGAGGTGCATACGGTTTTGCTTGATAACACGCATGCGTAACATGGCCCTCTGCGCATCATACGAAATGGAGGCTGACGGTCCATATCTGTCGCAGTGCGCCTTGCCGGTGGTATGCTAGGCGGCACTTGAGATGCTTTTGCCTGGGATTTCAGCAACGTTGTGACGTCTTTTGCGACCTTTGCCTGGACCGGGTCGCCCAACAACGCCATCGTGATTCCTCGGAAAACGTCCGCAGAAAGGGAGCTCCTACGTTTCTCCAATTCACCCAAAATAGCTCGGTATTCAGGAGCCTTTTCGTGGCCGGAGTCACGCGCGACCGTCCATAGATGGGAGATGCGGACCATGGCGTCGGCAGACTCGAATAACTCTGTAGGGCGTGCAAGGTACTGGCGCAGCGAGGCCAGTACGGTGTCCACGGAAAGCGCCGACTGTTGTTTTTCCAACGCTTCAATTTTTTGCTGTAACTGTTGTAGGAGTTGGACAGCAGGGAGCGCGTCCTAAAAGAAAATGTTGTGGTTGAGAAGTAATGCCAAACCAAAGTTTGTGCGAGCACCCTGTTACCCGCGCAACGTCACGCATACCATCCAACGAAAATTGCCACCGCTGACCATTCCCTCGCCCGGACGGCATTTTTTCCTCATCCGGCATTTTCCCTCATCCGGCATTTTCCCTCATCCGGCATCCTCAGGGATGGCATTGTTTCCTCATTGGTTAACTCCGGCTCCTTGCCACGGATGGCATTTTTCTCACCCGGCTCAATCTCATCGATGGTAATTTTTCTCATCGGGCAAAATTCGGCTCCGTCCCGTGGATGGCTTTTTTTCTTTCTTTTTTTTCTTCCTGATTCTCAGAGATGGCGTATTCGCGCATCGGCTAAATCGGCTCCTCATCATTACTGCTCACAGGTGATACTCCCCTCAGCCCGCTCCTTCTCACCGATGGCATCAAAATCCGGTTCATTCTCGCGGCTGGCATTGTTATCGCATCCGGGTCATTCTCACGGATGGCATTTTCTCTCATCCGGCTCATTCTCACGGATGGCATTGTTTACCGTATTCGGATCATTCTCACGGATGGCATTTTTAAACCTCATCCGGGTCATTCTCACGGATGGCATTTTACCTCATCCGGCTCATTCTCACGGATAGCATTTTTTACCGTATTCGGATCATTCTCGCGGATGGCATTTTAACCTCATCCGGCTCATTCTCACGGATGGCATTTTTTACCGTATTCGGATCATTCTCACGGATGGCATTTTAAAACCTCATCCGGGTCATTCTCACCGATGGCATTTTTACCTCATCCGGCTCATTCTCACGGATGGCATTTTTACCTCATCCGGCTCATTCTCACGGATGGCATTTTTTACCGTATTCGGATCATTCTCACGGATGGCATTTTTACCTCATCCGGGTCATTCTCACGGATGGCATTTTTACCGCATCCGGGTCATGCTGTCGGATGGCCTATTCACCTCATCCGGATTTTTTTCCACGGATGGCATTTTCTCTCATCCGGTTCATTCTCATGGATGGCATGTAACCGGCTCAACCTTCCGCGGCATTGCCAACCATTTTGGATCTCATAGTCCGCCTAATATTATTTTTCGTTTTTTTTTCCATTTTTTTTTTCATTGGTTTTTACGGAATTTTGCTGAACAGGGGTTTTTAGTACTGTTTTGTTCCAGAGAAATATTTTCCCACTTATGGGAAAATTGCGGAATAACTCTCCACCATTGGGAAGATATAGACGATAAAATTAGAACTAAACCCAAGGGGCCTGTTGGCGCAGTGACTTGCATGAGGAGAAAAGGTTAAGACACCTTTGCTAAAGCCAAACACAAACTCCCTTCCGCCGGTTAAATACTGCAACTGATTTTATCCAATTGTCGTAACACTTAGACAAGCTACCCCAGGGAGGAGCAATGATACGAAACTAATGAAATAGTATGCTTCAATGAACATGACTTGCCCGAATTTCTGAAATCAAACCCTGATATGCAAGAACCGTGCCGTCATTATAAATAGGATATAAACCCACAAACAAATCAGAAAGGACTAAAAGTATCCGATTAACTGTACGCTCGTAAATGAGTTCTCACACGTGTATTAAAACCTTTTAAACATGACAACGAAGTGCTACTAACAGAACCAACCTGCGCGGGTGGGACTTCCGCGACCACGTTGTCAATATTCGCTGCCACGGGCTGGACGGCATCGCCTGGAGGCTGTAAAGGAGGAGCCGGTGGAGGGGCCACGTCGTTTGGTGCTTGTCTTTCTGCCATTATTACCGAGAAGTGCAATTCCAGAAACAGGCTGTAGGCCAACAGTGGGGTGTTCGTGTTCTGCCGGAGTCACCGGTACGCGTTTTCTTCCCTGTTCTAACAACTAGGCTAATTTATTCACAAACTCCTCGTTTTATAGCTTCCCTATATGCATGTATGATTAATATTATTCGCCTCTGGTGTTCAGGGACTTCTTTCCAGGGCTTCTAATGACTTTCCGCGCGAGTTTCCTAATTCCTTAGTCAATGAGAATAGCCCCTGGATCTCACGTCTACTTCCGGTTGTAATTTCGGACACCCTCTCTGAATCTAAAGTCCACCAAAAAATCCTTTGAACAAAGCCCTGCAAGGCTAATATTTTTAGAAGTTAAAAGTATTTGGTGGGTACATCATGTTTTTATTACTTATTTATTACAAGCTTTCAAACTGCACACTCGGGTTATCTTCACAGAGAGACATAAAATATTTTACTAGAAATATCTGATATGGTACCATTATGATTTCATTGTTATTTTTAGGGTTGTGGTGAATTTCAGATAACTGTTAGTCCTGGTGAATGGCATGGCAAACATTGCTATGTTGTGCATGTTACAGAAGAAACTCTTGGAGAAACTAGTTCAAGAGTTGTTAACATCATTGGTACAGTATATACTAATATAGCAATACAGTAGTTTATGCAGTTTTGTCAGTATTTCTTATATAGATATCAATGAAATACCAAGGTTTTCTCCCATTCAGAAAAAAATGATACAGTTTCTTCACATGTGAAAATAAAAATGATCTTTACTGTGAGCAGTGAAGATATAATTTTTATCTAATTCACATGTGAAGTAATCATGGCTATGTCATTGATTTCAATATACATGTTATTAAACAATACCGTAGAATCTCGAAAGTAGCCGCCCCTCTTAAAGTAACCGCCGCCCCCCGAAAGTAGCCCCTTCCGATGTCTATAACTATTGTATAAATAAGTTGTAACATCTGTTTAACAATGTATTTTGAATGACATGGATTAAAACATGTATAAAACTACATCAAAGATTCAGGAATTTCAGACAGTAGTTATAAGTTTGTCTTTGTCATCGTTCAGACGTCCTCTTCTATTTCGGTATCTGAATATTCGGTATCGAGTATGGTAAATTATTAGCATTATATAATAAGTAACAACTCTTATGTAATTTAATCAAAATAAAACAAAACTTTGTGCAAAATGAACAGTAGTGGTTAAAACTTGGCCGATGCTAAAAATAACGACCCGAAAGTAAGCGCCCTCCGAAAGTAACCGCCCCTCCGAAAGTAGCGGCCCTTAGAGGTCACTAATTTCGAAAGTAGCCGCCCCGGCTACGGTATTACATATGGCCACTTGGGGATGTAAATTTTATCTTCTTCTTGTATCTTTCTTAGACGTATACTTACAAATTAAGTTGGAAATATAAATTCTTATTTAAAAGAACTCTTGAAATTATAAAAACTTACCATTTACAACTTTTCCATATATCTCACTTTGTTCTTGAGATATCAACATTTGATTGATAGGTAAATGGTTCACATTGCATGAAACTATGAAAGTTTCTGTATATATTTCCGAATCACTCTAGACTTCACACGTTTAGTGTGACATGCGAAATGCACATTCACAGCTGCAAGTAATTTTGTAACATATTTTAATCCCAAAGTTATTATATAAGTATTATATTATTATATATATTTTCAGGTACATTTACAGTATACAAATTAACCGTTTACTCCCGTGCAGTATCAACATATAAATTCTCCTTATTGGTCTCCAAGCCTTTCTTACAGTACTCGTTGGGAGAAGTTGTTTTATAACAGATCTGAGTTCACCTTTATACTTGGCCGTTATAACCATTGCTACTATTCGGAAACGTTATCTGTGCTGCTCCTGGGGTATAAAGGGTTACGTCATATATGCAGTATGACGTCAACATTTATCATTGTTTACATATCAAACAAATCTTAGTTAATATCTCATGAACAAATTGAGATATGGAAGAGTTGTAAATGGAAGTCTTTATAATTTCAAGAATTCTTTCAAATGAATTTTTCACTACACACTCCATTTCACTTCAATTAATTAGGGTTGCTTTTAGAGAAATTAATTAGTGCTCATGCCCACCTTTTTTATTTTAATATGTAGCTCATGTTGACCAATCATTTACCATACTGGAACAAAGCTTACATGAATACTTAAAGGTGATTATTAAATGTTGAATATGGTTTGATTATCATTTAGTGTACTATAATATACTACAAGTATTAATAATCACTGAAGATAAAAATTGTTTGCCAAATTGTTTGCTAAGAGCTACTGTATAATTGGTGAGCTACGTTGGGTTCAGGTAAATCTGCGGCCTGTTACTCAGTTTGTGCATGACACAAGAAATTAAAACAAATACAGTAACATGTCCCAATGCGTTGTTCAATTAATTATTGCTGTTACACCCCGTCCCCCCCCCAATATACTACCCCCTGGAGGGTTTTTGTTGATCATTAAGATATTGCAAGATCGTTGCAAGAAATTACCAGAACTTGCAATATTTCTATGTACCTGTATCTTCATATTTGCAAAATCTTACCAAGATCTTGTAATATCTTACAGTTACAAGATATTGCGCCTATTACTCGAGCAACATCAGCAGACACATGTACGCATTGGGGACCTATTTTTTAAATTTTAACATCGATCAGTGGAGCAGACTGGGGTGGATCAAAAACCGAATGCTAATAATCCAAGCGGGAAATAAAGTGTGAATCCTCCTCTGTTTTGTCTGCCAAAATTACACAAAAACAAGAACTTCAGAGGGGTTAAATATTGACCGAGATAACGTTCAAAATAATACATGTAAAGAACTTATCTCGGTCAATATTTAACCGTTTTCAATTCTGAAAACAGATTTGGAATTACCTACGTATGTTATGTACTTGTCACTTGGACTAACCTATTATGTTACCGTTAAACGTGCATATCCTTCGTAAAAACCTGTGTATGTAGTTCGTTAGATTACTAATCGCCATTGACCGCTTCACGTTGTCTGCCAAGGCAATTCAGACGTCGTACTTTTCATGAGCCGAACCTAATGTACATTAGCAAAATCATTTGTTCAAGCTCATTTACATTGGGTTAGGATGATGAGAAGAACGGCGTTTGAACCTTGGCCTTACTATCGGAAATGGGTGAAATAACACAAACTTTCATGTCTGAAATAGAATGGTTGGCGTTATGAAAATGTCGGGTTACAGGTTTCTCACGATCATTGTTCTTTACGGAGCGAATATGTTCAGAAAATCTGTCAGAGAAACGGCGGCCAGTTTTACCGATGTATAGTATACAATTACATTTACTGCAGGAAATATAGTAAACGGTGTTAGATGAGGTGTAAGTGAAGCTATACCGAATAACGAAATTTAGGTTCGGAAATAGGCATAAAGTAATGGAGTTAAGGAAGGGAACAAGTGTAACAACGGGCATGAGAGCAAGAGATGTTATCCGCTGATGTAGGGAATGTAAAGACTCTACATTTCGTAAGAGTTAAGTAATAAAAATTATGCAAATCCCCATCGGGGCATGGTAATAGCAAGATTTAAACCATACATAAGTTCCATACTTCTGATACTTCACAACAGATTTCTCCAGTTATTGGTTTAGTTTGCATTTTGATAAATTGTGTAATATTGTCATTGTATAATGTGAAGTACATAATTTGTTAAATTCTACCTTATCCCACCTAGATACCAGATAAATCAATAGAAAAGAAAACTTTAATGGTTTTAGATGGTGAAAAATACGTAGTACAAAGAACAGTGACTAAGGAAGATGTAAGTAGTTGACACAATTACAACTTGCAAAGATCTAAGAATTCTATACTGTACCTCTCCAAGACAGATATCTTTAAGACAGACACCTTTCTAAGAGAGACATCTTTCTATGACAGACACCACTCTATGACAGACATCTCTCTAAGATAGAGACATCTCTCTAAGACTCCTATACAGTATGATGGACAGCTTTCTAAGACAAACATCTCTCTAAGAGAGACATCCTCTAAGAGAGACACCTCTCTAAGACCGACACCTCTCTAAGACCGACACCTCTCTATGACAGACATCTCTCTATGACAGACATCTCTCTAAGATAGACATCTCTCTAAGGCAGAGACATCTCTATGACGGACACCTTTCTAAGACAAACATCTCTCTAAGACAAACATCTCTCTAAGACAGATATCTCTCTAAGACAGACATCTCTCTAAGACAGACAGCACTCTATGACGGACATCTCTTTAAGATAGACATCATAACTCTATGGCGGAAATCTCTCTAAGATAGACTCCTCTCTATGATACCTGTATCTCGATCTCTAATAATTGAATGAGGTGTCAATGGCGGTCACACATTTCCGAGCTCCACGAATGTTTGTCCACTCTGTCGTTTTATGGCTCACTGTCTTCCTTTGGTATAGCCATTTTTGTAAAGATGATGAAGTTAAGCCATCAAGTAAATCGAATTTGTTCCCTAAAATATCAGGAACTCTTTTAAGGTAGCAAGATCCCTCTGAATACATTTTTAATACCATACAATATAACAATTAACCCTTACAACCATTTGATAGAACATATGACAAATAATATTTCCACACAAAAAGTTTGCATAAATTATGCTAATTAGCTGACGAAATGGCCGCCGATTGGTCAAAATCGGGATATACTTCAAACAAATTTGCCATTTTCCAAACACTATTTCTCCCTCATTTTCCCATATATTTCAATAAAATTTTCACCACAGCCTCCTAACAGGAATATCTAGGGAGGTAGGAATTTTGAATCTGATTCATACTTGTTGAATTATCTGACATAATTAATATAATTTAGGTGGTGGAAATTGAAAAAAAAAGAAAAAAGCATGTCAGAAAATAGCTGAAAGTTTATATTGAAAATGCTACCACCAGAATATGCCTTAGTATATAAGCTATAAACTCAGAAACTTTCAGGACCTTATCTCTAAAACTGCCTGAGAAATCTTGTTTGAAGTATATCCCGATTTTGACCAATCGGCGGCCATTTCGTCAGCTAATTAGCATAATTTATGCAAACTTTTTGTGTGGAAATATTATTTGTCATATGTTCTATCAAATGGTTGTAAGGGTTAATTGTTATATTGTATGGTATTAAAAATGTATTCAGTTGGATCTTGCCTTGTGGACCGCCACGAGGGACAGGTGTGGGGAACGACAATTACATCCATGGAATCCAACTGGAATACTTCGATTTCGTAAGGCAATTGGCTCGCCTTTATCGTCATCTATGCTACTTCTTATAGCTGGAGATATTTCGGTGAATCCAGGTCCGCGAGTCACCTGTCCTTCCTGTTTGAAATGTATTTCCCGTTCGGCGGTTGCGCTTCAATGTCAAGATTGCAATATGCTTTACCATAAAGAGTGCTCGGATTTAAAATCAGAAAATTCACTTTTTCAGTGGTCCTGCTGTTTATGCTTACAACAGTTACCTGAATATGATCTACCCGAAATACCTGAGGTAAGAGAAATAAATTGTTCAAAAGGTCTCAAGATTTGCCATCTGAATATTAGAAGCCTTTATAAACATATTGACAATCTTAAAGCATTACTCTCCCGCTGTAACTTTCATATCGTGACATTAAGTGAGACTCATCTCAACGACGGTGTGGATAATAGTTTGGTTACAATCTCGGGGTATACGATATATAGAAAAGATAGATCTGGGGGAAGTGGAATCGGCGGTTGCTTGTGTTCTTATATAAAGTCCGAAGTTGCTTCACTGCGAAGAGTGGACCTTGAATGCGGAGACGAAACTCTCTGTACTGAAATTATCATTCCTAAATCACGAAACCTTCTCATAATGAATTGCTACTGGTCCCCAGAGTCATCAGATTTTCAAGATCAAGATTTTCTATCATCTCTTGAAAATAACATTGAAAATGCAAATGCAGAAAATAAGGAAACTATAGTTATTGGCGATTTAAATTGCGATTTTTTGGAGAAAAATAATCGAAAAACTAAGACAAGAAAATTTCAATCTCTTCTCAAGGATCTTTAAATGGATCAGATAATTGAGTCTCCAACACGTTGTACCGAGAACTCATCGTCTCTGTTGGATGTTATTTGTGTAAATAATAAAGGAAATATCGCTCTTTCGGGCACATTAGAACCAGGAATTAGTGACCATGCACTTGTCTATTGTGTTTACAAACGAAATTGCAAAAGATTTCAACCGAAAATAATTGAGTGCCGAAATTATTCAAATTACGATCCTGAATTGTTTAATAACGATCTCACAAATTCCCCTTGGGATACACTCCAAGAATTGACTGACGTTGATGACTATTGGTATGCGTGGAATCCAATTGATTCATAAGAGAGTTCGTGGTGTAAATTATGAATGGATAACAACTTCACTAAAACAGTTAATGAAGAAACGCGACTACTGCTATAAAAGAGCAAAACGAACAAAAATTGAAAGCGACTGGTGTGAATATAAACGATTATGAAATTCTAAAATGCTGCCGTTAAACGAGCTAAAGAGAGTTATTATAAATCTCTTGTAGATGAGCACAGTAAAGATAATCCTAAAGCTTTTTGGCGAACTATAAAGAAACTCTTACCTGATCCCGATAAAAATCCTTCAACAGCATGAAGAGTAAATGATGAAGTTATAACATGCCCAAAAACAATTGCGAACAAGTTTAATTATTTCTTTGCATCTGTGGCGGGATTAATATCTCAATCATTTCCTAACAATCGAAATTTTTTCTCTAATAACAGCTCTCGGTCGATCAATATGACTGGTGTTCCGGCGTTCTCCTTTTGCGATGTGCCAGTTGCCTACGTTCGAAACCAACTACACAAGATTAAGATCTCAAAGGCCACCGGCCTAGATGGTGTTCCAGCAAGATTGCTTAAAGATGCTGCGCGTGCAATAGCTCCCCAGGTAACCGCATTAATTAACAAATCAATGATTGATTCCAAGGTACCAACAGAATGGAAACATGCCCGAAAAATTAGACCTTAACAATTACCGAACAATATCCATCCTTCCAATCATGAGTAAAATCTTAGAGTCGGTAGTTGCTAATCAACTTCGTGAACATCTTACAACAAACAAGTTACTTTCTCAGTTCCAATCCGGCTTCAGGAAAGGACATTCCACACAAACAGCCTTGATTAGGCTACATTATTGACAACATAAAGTCCAATATGGATAGTGGCCTTTTGACTGGCGCTGCCTACTTGGACCTTCGAAAAGCATTCGACACTGTCGACCACCTCAATCTTTTGGATAAACTTACACATTATGCTATTTTCGATAAAGAATTAGATTGGTTTCAAAACTATTTAACTAACAGGACGCAGAGCACGTGTGTAAATGGTACCCTATCAGATACAAAAGAGCCCATAATTTTTGGAGTTCCCCAAGGCTCCGTTCTTGGTCCTATTTTATTTAATGTATACATTAATGACATAGTCTCTGTTTTACAGCACTCGTCGATCTCAATCTATGCAGATGACACATTGCTTTACTATGCTGGGAAGTCTCTAGACTCTGTAAAAATGTGTCTGAAAAATGATCTGGACAGAATCGAAGTATGGCTTCAAGAAAACCGATTATCTCTGAATATTAAGAAATCTGAATGTATGCTATTTGGGACGAGTCAACGAATGCATCATGACCAAAATGCGGCTTCATTTAATTTGAGTATTCGTATAAATATCTTGGTGTCTTCCTCGATCCATCGCTGTCATGGTCACCTTATATTGAGTATCTCACCAAGAAGATCAGTTCCAGATTATATATGCTGAAGAAGATTCGACCAATGTTGTCCCAGGAAACTGCTCTTCTGCTATATAAGACTATGATAATTCCAGTATATATGATCACTGTTATATCGTGTGGCACGGACTTGGATCAGATCTCTCTGAGGGCCTTGAAAGACTTCACAGGAGAGCGGCGAAAATTATAACAAATCAGTACTTTGACGGTGAGATCCAACTCAAGACACTTGGACTCTCTACCCTACATGCTAGAAGAAGAGAAATGCATATATGCACAATGGTGCACAAATCACTTATAAATGCTGATGATTTCCTGATTATTTACGACATTATTTTTCTATGAATAATAGTATTCATGATCATAATACTAGGTCTAGCGATAGAATACATTTACCATTAATTAAACTGGAATGTATGAAACGTTCTCTTAAGTATTATGGTCCAAAGACTTATAACGACCTTCCTGAACTTACGAGTGAGGAGAGCAGCATCAGTAAATGATTTTAAGAAACTTTATAATGACTATAAATTTTAAATTTTATAGCTTAAATTCCTTGTTTTATTTAATCTTTTATATTAATTTTTTAACTTATTTGTATTAATTTAACTATATGTAGGGCCCCCGAGGATAGCAGCTTTTAGCTGATGGGGCTACGTACTGAAATATGTGCAAATTATTATTATTATAAATTATTATTAATACAGACATCTCTCTAACACGGACACCTTCTAAGACAGACATCTCTCCATGATGGTCGCCTCTCTAAGACCGACATATCTCTTTGACGGACACCCGTCTAAGACCGACATCTCTCTTTGACAGACATATCTCTAAGACATACGCCTACAGTTGGTCTCCGCCGCTTTTCTGTTACTTTACTTGTACTAAACTCTCTCTAAAAACGTATGCCCAGTCTCTACAACGGACGTTTTGGCGGAAAAATTGTAAAATACCATCCAAAATGGATACATTAAGTTGGTGAATTAGTAGGTTTGTATTTTACATTAACCTGATTGAGATAGTTTTTTGTTTAGTTTGAAAGGAGAACACACGAATCGTACTCTATAAAGCAACTACAAGGATTTGTTTGCGAAGGTAATTTTTATCTTATTCACGTTATTTTACAGTAAAACTACTGGTAGTTTGGAAGCCAGAATAAGTACTGTAAATAAACAGAAAATAAACAGAAACTATGCTTCGAAAAGCACTGTATATTGCATTCTTACTGTAAAGATATACACTAGATTTCGATGTTAAAGAGCATAAATCATATTCACAACATCAATCAATTAAATCAATCAGTCAATCAAGTAATTTATTTAACCATGTTACGGCAGGAAACACGAGGCGAAGCTGGGTGTTTTCAGTTATTTTCCGGTTTAAATGGCCTCAATCATGTTTCTATTACAGTACAGACATAAAAGCCATTTTCTATTTGTTTTATAAAATAACAGGTGTCTTACTACGAAGGCAATCTAGTACAAAATGAAAATTACGTCATCATTAAGACGTATTCTGAGTGAAAATGGGGCTCGACCAAAGAGACTCTTCAATGAGAACATTTGATATTATAATATAACATTTGATATAATGTTAGACAATAGTCATATGCATATTAACACGTGTACAAACGTGTATCCTACTTACGGCATGACTACCAATAACTACATGATACTGCTTGTCTAAAACGATGAGATAGAAGTGAACTTAATCTATACTAAGTCAGATTAGATACTTATATCAGATAGTATATGAAAATTTCTTTCTCGCTTCCTTCGCTGCGTACGTCGATCGTTTCCTATGACTCCTCCAACTACGGCGACCGAACCTACGAGCGCAGGCGCCGTGTCTTGTTTCCTTCAAATACTCATTGAGACTCTGTATCAGTGTTCTTTTTTTCGAACCTCTGCAGAGGGATCGTCGTTTCTGCGTGGCAGCGAGACCTCTGTACGTGCGCGTAAAGTTCCCCCCGAAGTCCCACATTCTGCTATAAGAACATCAGAGGAGAAAAGAGAACACGGCACCTTCGCTAGAAGGCTCGGTTGCCGACGCAATTTTCCCTTTCGTTGACGGTCTTTGCCATCCTAAACAATGATCCCAACCCCCTGAATCATCACCCTAATTCCCGAGTATTCCCATCCCGATACCCCAATAATCCACTCCCCCTTAATGAGGCCTTGGGATATACCTGTAGACTAGACAACCTACCTCTTTTTCATTGTGAGATGCTCAGAAGTGATACGAAGTGCTAAAATTGATGGCAAAGACCGTTTGTGAAAGGGAAAATGGCGTCGCTGACAGGATTGCCACCACTGTAGTTGGAGTCAACGCGATATCTTGATATCTTGAAAGATGGACCATTTAAAAAATGCATAAACAACAAATATATTTATAACTCGTGACTAATCTCTTGGTATAACGGCCTCCGTAGCTCAGTGGTCAGAGAACGGCACTAGCAAGGTCGTTGGTTCAATTCCAGCCGGAAGGCCTTGATGTTGCATTTCGAAACTGGTCCCGGTTTGCAGGTCTTAAAATGTATATATTCTAACACTCTTTTTCTACCATGTTAATTGTTTACTTTTTTCTAAAAATATCAGGTTGTCATGTTCTTGTTCAACGGCTTTTGCTGAAAAAGAGAATTCCTGAGAATATGGTATTTTTGACATTTGACAGTGAGGCTAACCTTTCCAAAATGACGTTTGTAAGTAATCCGACAATAGAAAAAGGGGAACTGTAGTAAAAAAAAACAACTTTTAAGGAGGGAATGGGCCTATAGCACACGCGCGACACACGGGTATTCCACGCCGCGTTCACGATAAAATCAAAATAACCCAACATGGTCTCATACCTGCCTTGAGTTTACAATAATCAGAAATTGTATTTAAATATGCTATTTTACAGTACAAGTACTAAAATGAACGCTATTTTTAATTTTTTTTTGGTGGTGTGCCTCGCATGGGTCCATGTGTCTTCACCCTTTTCTTTTGAGGTTTTCACTCAGTATTTGTTATGTTTTGTATTTGTTTGTGAGTGAAATTTCAAATCAATTAAAAATCAATTAAAATGCCATTTAAACCAAACGTGCAATTTTGACACAATTTGGAATGCACTGAGTGTCAAAAAAATGAAAAGTTGCACAGTGGTAATATTTTCACAATTGGATAACATTTATCGTAGTGCTGTATATATTCTACAATGCACTATGTGAATATGTGATTGGAGTATTTTCTTTAATTTTAGCAAACGCTAGAAGAAAAGCAAGTAGAAGTAGGCGACCAATGTGTCACGACTGTTGGGATACAAAGCCAGATATTGTCTGTGCTAGAACCCAAAGAAACGTGGAACTCCTACTTCTTAAATGATGGGTAAGACGCGCAAGCAAATAGTGAAATAAAACTATAGGGCTCGGTTGCATAAAAAGCTAGTTCACTTTAACTATATAGTTTGCGTTAATTATACACCTTTTACTCCAACCAAAATGTAGTTCATATAAAGATCTTACTGACTATAGTTTATTTCCAAAGTTTCAGCATTGCTACCAATTTAGTTAAGAAGATATGGATAGTTGAAGTTGGAGAGTTTGTCCAATTTCGACGCCATATTTGTTTCTCAAGTATGACATCACTGAGTGATTCTATATCGTATTACCTGTATGTCTAAGAAGCTTCTCTACTTTCTGCACGAGGAACTAAATAGTTTATTTTGACTAATTTTCGTCCAAAGAGGAAAAATTGCCGATAAAGAATCACTCAATGACGTCATATTTTCAAAACTAATTTTCAACTTCAACTAGCCATATCTTCTTAACTAAATTTATTTGAATGCTGAAACTTTGTAAAGTAGAGTCAGTAAGGTCTTTCACATGAACTACATTTGTATTTTGGCTGGAGTATACGGGTATTTAATATTATTTATATCTTATTGAATGGTTTTACCGATAATACGGTTGGGTATTTTACGAGTTTCGGAAGTATTTTTCCGAGCCCTGAAAGGGCGAATAAAAATGCATGAAACGAGTAAAATGCCCTACCCGTATTATCGGTAAAACCATTCAATGGGATATTTATTACATGACTGACAGACATACAAAATAGACAGTTCGCCTCCGACATTTTACTTTGGATTTGCCATACAAAGCAGATTTTACCTCTTCTAAACCAATTAAACTGGTATAGAAGTATGTAATATGGAATTTAGTGTGTATTCCGCTCCTGGATTTGACCAGTTCTCTTAGCCTTATTAGGAAAAATGACGCCATTGTCATATAATAAATAATATTATTATTTAATATTTAAAATAATTCGAGATCGCTGATATATTGGCTAACAGCCAACGGTGAAATCGTCATCAACTCATTGCCCTACCAAATATGGAGTTGTGACATCAATGGTGCAATATGACAAAAGATTATTGCACGATTGACGTCACCTGGTGCAATATGAAAAACTAATATTGCACGCTATCACGATTTTCCAACGATGCAGTTGTTAAATAGTTGATAAAGTTAATCTTTTAAATAAATAATAAAACAATTATTGAATTCGGTTTTCGCATGATAAGAAGTTCAAGAATTATCAAGGCCTCAGTTTGTGTTATCCGCCTCAGCCTTCGGCTTCGACAGATAACACAAACTTCGGCCTTGATAATTCTTCTTATCATGCTCAACCTTATTCAATAATTGATAAGTATTTTCATTGATTATATTCAATCAGTTGAACAAAGGAACAAGTTGTCCTGAGTCGTTTTTTTACTTGTTTATGAGTCGTTTTACATAGGACAGAGGAATACGTGCAAGGGGCGCATAGGCGTCACCATGCCAAGCTTCAATTTTTTGACAGTATGAGATTACCTGAAAACATCCAAGATTGTTGTAGCGCTCGAAATAACGGGGGATAAGCGGTCAGCGGTCACTGATTTTCATGACTTGATCGCCAGAAATCAGTCACGGCAGGTCAGCATGACAGGTCAAATTATTTTGGTCAAATTATTTCTACCAGTGAACTCATTGTCTTTTACCTTACAAACCTTGTTTATATCATTAATTTGTGCAATAAAGTCAGTAGCGGCGCCTTAAAAAGGTTTTAAAAGGCCGTTTAGTTTTATTGGTTAAACAAGGAAATAAGAACTTTAAAATTATATTTCATTTGAGGCCAAGTTGTCGCACCGGGGGTTAAGTTAAGCCCTGGGATGGAAGTTGCTGTCAAAATGGCGGCAGCAGAAATGATGATCAAACGTTCATGGCCTTGTGTACTGATACCAAGTTATAGAAGGAAAGAAGATTTTTGTTTTTAATTTACAAATTAAACCATCCAAATTTTAGATTCACGTCTGACCGGTCATACTGACCACCGACTTTGCCAAAATTATTTTGACTGCTGTTGTTGAAAAATATTAAAAATAAAAAAACTGTTATATTTTAGACTCGTTGTTAAGTACTGCAATTATTTTATCAATTGCACTTCAGTACAAATTGTTTTCTAATAAATAGTTTTCTATAATCGATAGTTTTTGTAGTTATCATAGTTTTATTGGTTATACATGTAGTAGTTTTGATTATTTTATGAAATATAATTAGTTTTATAAGTTACTATAAGAATATATTATTGTAAGAGCATTGAGACTATTGTATACGTTTCCCCTGCTGAAAGATGAAATGAAAGATCTGGATCATCGTCGTCCGGATATTTTTGTAGTCGATGAATTGTCTAATTACTACCAAATCGTAGAGGTTACAGTATATTTCGACATGTATCTTGACTTTGCTAGAGATTCTAAAATGGTTCGATATGACCCGTTGGTGGAATGTTTAAAACAAAATGATATGGTTACGATACGAAATTGTTTGTGCCATGTTTTGGTTCATTTGGAACAGTTCATAAAGATGTATGGTCGAACTTAAAAACATTTTCTAGAGACAAGGATGTTTTGAAAGGCGTAATACGTGATTGTTCAATTTCTGCCATTATTGGTTCAAATTACATTTGGCGCCATAGAGTGAAGAAATTACTGTATTGACAATAATATTAACTATTATGTCATTGAAGTGTGTACTAGTACAGTATCGTGCGGGGCATGGAACAACTAATAATGAAACCCGGATGTACCTAATTAGAATTTTAATGAAGCTGATGTAATTTATGCTTGGGTTCTAGTTCAGAGAGAAAAATATTATTATTATTATTATTATTGATGGCGACGGTGCTCCGTTAATAATCCAAACACAATGCATTACACAGGCATATAATGAAATGATATGGAGAAAAAATGCTTTCCTTGTCCCATATGAGAAAGTAGGAAGAGAGTTCATCGATCAATTAACGGCGCATATTGACGACTGGAACATTGAATCCAACAAGCAGCATATAGCTCTAAAGCGTTTTTTGTTCTAGCGGTCGGACTCCAAAAGCCTGGTCAGAAGTCCAAAGCTAAAGACTACTAAGTTTGTTTGGACAAACGACTGGCTCTATGGAAAGAGGGTCAAATTGACAAGCTCATAAAGGAAGGACGATTGATTTTGCTAAACTCGTTGTGGAGGGCCAAATAAATTCACTCAGCCATGCGTTTTCTAAATGACGGGGATTGTGGAAGTGTACTGCCATTAACAGACGATGTTATGTTGCAGCTTGACCAGAAACATCCTGAAGCACAAGAAGCAAAACCTGAAGCAATAATTCATGGTCCTGTAAAAGAAATACCGGAAAGCATATACATAGGAATAAATACAGAAATTATAAGAGGAGCTGCCCTGAGAACGAAAGGGTGTGGTGGTCCATCAGGTATTGATGCAAATGGCTTTAAGAGATTACTTGCCTGTATCGTTCAAACAATCCTCTACAAGGCTCTGTGAGGCACTAGCCACCCTTTCAAGGGCTTTATGTGCAAAAAATATTGATCCAACTTCGATTGAATCAATATTAGCAAGTCGTTTAATTCCGCTAGACAAAGGAGCCGGTGCTAAAATTAGCGGAATTTGCAATATCACAACCTCAAGCATGTTACGCGGTTTTTACTTATGGTTTGAAACATCATTGGATGTACTTTCTCCTTACTTTGCCAGATATCCTAGATCTGTTAGAGCCATTGGAGACTGCACTTGCCAAGGTTCATATACCAGCCATAAGAGCACAACGCCACCGAGCTTGACCGTGAAGTCTTAGCATTACCAGTACGAATGGGCGGTCTATGATTCATAAATCCATGCGAAGAAGCAGCCACAGAGTACACTGCATCGATACAGATAACAGCACCTCTGGTGGAAAGAATTACATCACAGACACAAGAGTTTCCGGATAACTCACAGATACAAGAATTGAAGAAAATAGTGAGAAAGGGGGAAACTATGCTTTAAATGAAAAAGTTAAAATCTTGAAGAATGCAGTATCTAAAAAGACAAAAAGATCACTTGAATTTGCAGCCGAAAAAGGAGCTTCTACTTGGCTAACAGTAATTCCAATTTCGGAGATGAACTTCAACTTAAATAAGAGGGAATTATGTGATGCCTTCACCTAAGATATGATTGGAGTATCAGCGATAGCCCTTCGATGTGTGTATGTGGAGAGACGTTTACTTTAGATCATGCAATGATATGCAAACGCGGAGGCTTCATAATTCAACGCCACTATGAACTACGAGATCTAGAAGTTGAACTCCTGAACATGGTATGCAACGACGTTGAGATCGAACGTCAATGGAGAGACCCTGAACCCGGGAGCAAATATATCTACTTGAGCACGTGTTCATGCAAGGGGCTTTTGGGAAAGACAAAGATCTGCCTTTTTTTATGTCGGGGTTTGTCACCTAAACGCAGAATCTTATGAAGATCTTACTCCCCCACAAATTTACAAATTTATCCAAGACACGAGTATGAGTAGAAGCGCATGTATATGGCAAAAGAGTACTCGTTTTTATTACAACCGGAGGAATGGGATATGAGTGCCTAAGATATCATAGCCGACTTGAAGAGTTGATAGGAAACAAGAAGGGAGAGGTATACTCACACACAACAGTAGGACAAAGGAATGCCGCCTCATTAAATATTCAGCGTGACGAACGCGTGACGAACGGAAGTAATTTGTGTTATGCGAGCAGGAATATAGAAATACGTGTCGGCAATAATCCCTCGCATTTTGTGTGTGTTTGTAAATAATATTTTAATATATGTTTTAGTTTAATAATTTGCAAGTGTGGGGTATAGCTGATGTCCTGAAACGTTTACACCAAGTGTACCTTGAGTATCCCATTTCGCTGCCGTTCATTAAAAACGAACGTACTACCCGAAGAAAATACCGCTGGTCAACAAAACCTGAACCGCTATATTCGAAAGCGATCGTATCAACAACCACCCGTCCTGAACGCTATATGTACAACTCGGATCAACAGATGAAGTAGATTGTACAATCACCGTTCCTGACGCCAGATGAAAAGAGTACCCTTTACTCGAATGAATTACACCGTTTCCAGGGCTAATTTTTGTAATGCTAATTTAATGCTAATTTTCGAACATGCGCAGTAATAGTTTACTATAATCCGGGCCAGGCTCGGCCCATGTTTGCGCTTACACACGAATGATATAGACACAATATGATTGCTTTGAAAATTGCGTGTAAACACAAACTCATGCATGGGCTCGGCCTGGGCTAAACTGCTAGTGTAAACGGGGTAATAGTCCAGCAAAAATTAGATAACCCAAGTATCGCTATTTCCTGAGAAACCGACCTTATTGATGTAAACATTTGAACTGAAATAAACACTTTTTAAATATCTATACCGGAACTTGATGCACTCAACAATCCCAACACCCCCACAATACCCAAGGCGCCCCAAAACACCCCAAGGCAGCCAACCCCCCAAACGAAAAGCACCCCGAAAACAACCCAAACGCACCCACCCCCAAGACACCACCACCCGCGAAACTATCCAACACGGTAAACGCCAGAGACCACGAGTGAAACACTGTAAGCAAAGTATTGGCTCTGTATTACCATCGAGCTTTTGTAAGCGCGGTTCTTATTATTAATTTGAGTCACGCCGTTCGCCACGCGTTCATCACCACAGACATGGCAATACTTCTTGTCAACGAGCAACAGTAAACTTGTTTGCTTCAGATTACATGGCAATGATTATCGTGGGCGTAAAGGTAAATACGTTTTGACGCCTCCGGGTCGGAATTAATCAGCGTAAATAAGTGTCCATAGAGACATTTGAGACAATGTTTATTTTGTCGCCCAAATAGCTTTGAAACTTCGATACCGCACTACCCGGGTGGAATGCTGGCTTTTTCGTGCAATTCATAAGCAATACTAGCAATACGAATTCGCAATAATCCCCTCGCCCGCCTTTCTAACCTACCCCCCCCCCCCCCCCCCCCCTAGACCTCGCACGCCGTGGCCGTGTATTATTTCTGTTTTGCAAAAATTCACAATTTCCAAAAGCCCGTTTCGTCGAAGAAATGTTTGAACATTATCTCGGCCAATATTTAACCGATTTAAACTCTGAAAACAGATTTGGAATTAGCGAGTCAACATACATAACATACGCGTTTACTATATTACGAGAACGTGAGTACCCTTCGTAAAAACGGTTTATGTACTTAGAAATTAGTCGATTATAAACTGGTCACTTCATCGTATATTATTTTGAACGTTATCTCGATCAATATTTAACCGTTTTCAATTCTGAAAACAGATTTGGAATTAGCGAGTCAAAATACATCACATATGTGTCTACTATATTACGAGAACGTGAATACCCTTCGTAAAAATGGTTTATGTACTTAGAAAGTTAGTCGGCTTTGTCGGCTAAATAATTGATTAGCCGGTCACTTCGTCGAATATTATGTTGAATATCTCGATCAATATATAACTGTTTTCAATTCTGAAAACAGATTTGGAATTAGCGAGTCAAAATACATAACATATGTGTCTACTATATTACGAGAACGTGAATACCCTTCGTAAAAATGGTTTATGTACTTAGAAATTAGTCCGGGCTTGGTCGGCTATGATAATCTCGATCAATATATAACCGTTTTCAATTCTGAAAACAGATTTGGAATTAGCGAGTCAAAATACATACTCGGACTCGGATTTCTATTTCCTCAAAAAACTATGTCTCTTGTGACGGTTCAATTTAATCTGAGTATCTAGTTACCAGTGCCACATTTTCCGATGCCGCGCATGAGGACGGTTGATCATATATATATATATATATATATATATATATATATATATATATATATATATATATATATATATATATATATATATATATATATATATATATATATATATATATATATATATATATATATATATATATATATATATATATATATATATATATATATATATATATACCTATAAAGCCGATGCGAGATCAGGATCCGCTTGGATCTCGCGTGATAAAGGAATAAACGCCGGTCGATATTAGCACCCTCAGGCCTTCGGCCGGCGCTTCGCGCCGGGCGAGGGGAAAATAATAAAAAAAGTAATCTTTAATGTGTGGATAGCGTTCATCGATTTTGGCTTATATATTAAATATATTAAAATATTATTTACAAATACACACAAAATGCGAGGGATTATTGCCGATACGTATTTCTATATTCGTGCTCGCGTAACGCAAAGTACTTCCGTTCGTTTTACGGCGTTCGTTACGTTGAATATTTAATGAGGCAGCATGGCATCCCTTTGTGGCGGTGTATGGGGGGTTATATACTCACAATATCGTGGATAAGAGCAAAGATCTCATTTTCCATTCTTAGATCTGCCTTGTTGTGTCTAAGAGGCTCGAGAACACTTAGAAGAGTACAATGCAACATTAAAGACATAGACATAGATATAGAGACCGTGATGGAAAGAATTAATTAGTTTTGTAATTTTTTATTATTAGTTAGTTAGATAGTCTCATATTATTAACAATATTATTATATTGTTATATATGCATATTAATTGACTTATTAATTTATTGTAAATAATTATATATAATACAGTTTGAATACACGGACAGCAAATTTTAAGTAATAATAACTATTCTATATTGAACAAATTTATATCATATTATTAAAATTATTATTAATATTAATTATTTTGTTATTATTATTATTATTATTATTATTATTATTATTCTAAGATAAACAAAATGCGGACTGGAAATACAGCAGCAGTCAAAACTGGTTAAATGGCAAGGGGTTGGCAGATGTAATTTTATCGTACATATAATAACTAATAAGTGATCATATGATTTTGCTCGTATAATTAAGAATTTACACTACTCATGATATTTGTGCCAACTTTGGTACAATGTTCAAATATATAGTGTACTATATAGTGTATATATATATATATATATATATATATATATATATATATATATATATATATATATATATATATATATATATATATATATATATATATATATATATATATATAGTATAATAGTATACTATATAGTGTAAATATATTGTGTAATATATAGTGTACTCATAGTGTAAATCCTTAATTGCACTCATAGTGTAAATCCTTAATTGCACTCGCTATCATATTATTATGATTACCTATACTAATAAAATTGCGTTTAATGCAACCAGTCTGCGTGTTATACTGACTGTAGATTGCCTGTCATTTGATTAGCTTGACATGTTTGATTGCATGATCTTTTTTAGTCTCTTGGTTTTAAGAACGAACATTGACAATGATGTCGCATTTCGACGATTGCATCTTCCACGTCCTCCTACTCGTAAGTTGATATTTTGATGGAAGGTATATTATAAGAAAGTGTATTTAGAAGTACATGTATGATTCAAATACCTCATTCTATTAGTACACTGTAAAGTTTAGGTAAAGCACTGTAAGGCTCAGCTTTATTATAGTTTAAGGTTATATGAAGTGAAAAATAAGTTCAGCAGAAACATTTTTTATTTGAAATAACGTTTTAAATTATAGAGATGGGCCTTTATCTCACCTTGCTCCTGAGATATTGAGGTTTGTTTGCTGGTTTGTTATGCACATGGCTTGAACCACTGCATATATGTCACACTGCATAATGACGTATTGTTGAACGTTGTATATCTTTGAGATTATGCAATCAATTCACTACAAACTTTTCCTATATTTCAAAAACTCATTAATATTCATTAACCAAATTGTCCAATCACATTTCCGTATTTAGTCACGCGCAAGGCTTTTATACCTGATAAAATCCATGAATACTAATCAGCAAAAAAAAGTACATCAACCCAATTTTCATACATCAACCCAATTTACCTCTAATAGAAAATAAAAACCAGTACACTCCCTAGTGATTACAATCAATTGTTTTTGAAGCTATTTAAAACACTCGAACTCGCGTTTTATCATATCTAAAATGCGCGCTCGCATTTTAAATATGATAAAACGCTCCTTCTCGTGTTTTAAATACTACATATATATATATATATATATATTTCTAAAATTCATTAATAATTCATGAGATAATCGTCCAATGAAATCCATCGAAATTCGTCACATGATGACCCCTTTATACCGTGATATAGACTGCCGCAGATTCATTTAATATGCATATATAGATCACATGTACCTTTATGATAAAGGTACGTGTGATCTATATATGCATGTTAAATGAATAAACCGGGTCAGTTTACCGCAATCATCTGTAGTCGTTTGAGTTGATGTGCAGAAGATTTAGAACATTAAATCTTTCAAAATTACACAAGTTTTTCGCTAGATAAGCCAATTTTCGCCCGTTAATCGGTACTTTTCGCTTGTTAAAAACCTTGAAATATATCTATACCTCACCATAATAGAACGTGTATACGCTACGGTCTCTGATATTTTAACAAATTATTACCACAAAATACCGCTTCTTTCACAGCGACAGACATTCCAAAACAATCTTCCTTAAACTAGCTATAAGCTAGATACGAAATTCTCTGTTGCTATCTCAGGTTCTAACAATTCGCTTCATTAAATTACTACCCAGCAGCAATAACCAACGTGCATTTATCTGTCGAATATAGTCTTAAATAACAATATTTCAAGCTCCTCTTTGTAAATCTTGTCGAAAAAAATATATCATTTAAAACGGTACAGCTTGTTTATGGCTCTATGAAGAATATATTATCGACTGGCGAAGTTCCTCATCTGTTTAGCTCACTGCTAAGCGGGAAGTCTGCCGAAGCTTTCACCACTTTTCTGTGCACCTCCTTCGCTGGATCGAAACAAATGCATAGGGTCAAGCTTGCACATGACTGTAAGTCAGAATGGAGGGATATACCAGCAGGTGTCCCTCAGGGCACAAAGCTAGGTCCGTGGCTGTTTCTTCTCATGATTGATGATATAGACGTCACCAACTTTGATCTATGGAAATATGTGGATGATACTACCATCGCCGAGTGTGTGCCCAAGAATCATACAAGCAAGATCCAGGACGTCGTGATTGATCTGACAACCCAGTCTCATACAAACAAGTTCCAACTAAATGAGTCAAAATGTAAAGAGCTTCGAATATCTTTTGCCAAACGTGCTCCTATTATCGTCAACGGAAAACCAATCGAAGTAGTGTCAAGCGCCAAATTACTGGGTATATAAACATCTCCAGTGATCTTAAATGGAACAATCATATATCGGAAATAGTTAAAAAGGTTTCAGCACGTCTATACTTCTTGAGGCAATTAAAAAGGGCAAATATCGCAACAAAGGAACTTATTACATTCTACACTACTTGTGTCCGCCCAATCATCGAGTATGCCTGCCCAGTTTTTCACAATGGTCTGCCAAAGTATTTATCGGATGACCTTGAAAGGTTGCAGAAGCGGGCCTTACGAATAATTTTTACCTCCATCAATTACTCCGATGCGCTACAAGCAAGTAATTTAATACCTCTCCATGATCGTATGGAAGCACTGACAAGTAGTCTTTTTGAAGAAATTTGTAACAATAACAATCATAATCTATATAACTTACTTCCTCAAATTAACAAATGTTCCTTAAATTTGAGAAACAAACGCACTTTTAATGTCCCTCTTTGTAAAACAAACAGGCTTAAGAACAGCTTTATATATAATAATTGTTTTTGGTCCCGTATTCGAGTGCGCCGATAATGTTTCCCTCTGATACATGTACATATTTTATAACAGACTCATTTTTAATAATGTTTACTTAGTGATATCTTCTTTTATCTTTATATATATATATATATATATATATATATATATTGTATTATAGTATTGGATGTAAAGTTTAACGCAATTCAGCCGTTTTGGGCTGTAATGGTTTTTACTGAAATAAAGTATCTATATCTATCTATCTATCTATCTATAAAAGGGATAACTCAAAAGGAACTTTCTGTTTTTGTCTGATCTTTATTTTTGGTTAGGTTAGGATTAAGCTTAGGATCAAGGTTAGGATCAATAATAATAATAATAATACTGTATTTACTCTGTTGGAAATATAGCACACAAGGTGTTAGTTAGACTGAGTAACTTAAGATAAATTTGAGGTTACTCTCTTCCTAGGACTAATAATTATTCATTCTCTTTGTTTTGCATGACTAATTATTTGGTTGTTGCTGTCGGAGATCTTAAGGTCCCTAACATTATAGTAATATTTGGTTGTCATATGATCACATTTGCAAAAATCTGCGGGTATGCGGGTAATACCCGTGAGGAAGCTTTACTAGTGAGGAAGGTTTGAAGTGAAAATAACGCGTAAAAAATAACGTATTAAAAAAAATCAGTAAGTAGCAGTTAGCAGCAGTCCGTAGTACTGTAGCAGTATAGGAGATGTTAAAATCGCGCTATTTATGAATGTCACGAAAGACAAAAGTCGTACTTGATTTTGAGGAAGGTTGTGAAAATTTGAAATGCTCGGAGGAAAAAGGAGCACTTTTTGTAACTCTATACATATGATACTAATTGAAGTAACCTATACGTTAACACACTATGATGATTAAGGACGATTTCTCATCCTGGTGCATGTTTACCAACCTCGTACCCGCCCCAAATAAGATCCTGGATACGAAGTAGTAGTAACAAGGAGCATTCGCAAGCAAATGAGGCGACGCTCGTGACTAAATCCCATACGCCAGGATGATTGATCACAGTGTGTTAAACATAGCCTACGTTAGCCTCTTGTGTTTTGTTTTTGTATAAATCGTTTTAATTTTTATGTTTGCGATTTTTCTTTATTTAGCTGAAAAACCTGAAGTAATTCCTGCTCTAAAATGGGAAGAAGATATGCAATTATTCTCACAGTTTACTGAGAGAAAAGTAGGTTTATCATTACGTTTCATTTGCGTTTTGGTTGCTGATAACAAAGTTAGAGCTATTTAACAATTAAACGAATTGACGATATTGAAGATGGCGGCTGTACAAATAACACGATGCTTTGCGATGATATGATAGGTCTACTTATAGTACGTATTCCAAATATAGAAGAGCAAATATATTGCCCTGACGAGCAAATACATTACCCTGAAGTGTAAATACGTTGTCTTGAAGACTAAATACGTTGCCTTGAAGACTAAATACGTTGCACTGAAGAGCAAATATGGTGCCCTGAAGAGTAAATACGTTGTCCTGAAAAGCAAATATGTTGCCCCGAAGAAGTGTAAATACGTTGCCTTCAAGACTAAATACGTTGCCCTGAAGAGTAAATACGTTGCCTGAAGACCAAATGTGTGGCTCTGAAGTGCAAACACATTGTCCTGCATAGTCGAATACTAGAGCAAACACATTGTCACGCAGGCTATACAAAAAGAGGTTAATAACGTTTTTATTATATGGCTCTTCTAAATGTCTCATATTTTTTATGTTTTTTCGCAATTTTTAAAACTTTTCAGTTGTTTTGTAATAACCATAATAGTTCTAACACGAGTTATAAGCGTTCTTCCTCTGATTTCTAAATACGGACGGACAAGCCGCTGATTGAAAAAACGAAGCGGAGCCGAGTTTTTTTAACCAGTTTGTTCGTATTTAGAAATCAGAGCAAACCTGTCTATACCTCGTGAAAAATATTTTCATTAGTTAACTATACCTTGGTCAATTCGACGTTGTCTGTTGTTGTTTTTCGTAGGAAGAGCTCATTGACGACCACAATACTTACATCAGAAGACATCCAGAAGTACACGCTATCTTAGCAGACTTCTTACAATTTGTATTACTTCGCAAACCGGATGACATATTCGAATTTGCAAATGATTTTTTTGGTGGAATGTCATTAGCGCCGAATAAGTTAGATCAATAACTGAGATTATTAATGAGAGTTGTGCTGTGTGTAAATGTAAAATACTTCTTTTTATCATATGCAAATATGTTTAAATGTTCATAACAAAATAAATATTTAACAAATACACTTACAGTAGAGTGAAATATTATCTTTGATTGACTTTTTCTTGAATTCTTAGTAATAAAAGTTGTTTTATATGATTGTTTTGTGGCATATATCGGGAGTTTAAAGTATATTTATTTCGAAGTATATGACTTATCTAGTCGGAATATTGTAGTCTGGCGCTATGAAAATGCTCGTACACATTTAAAAGTTGAATAAACCATTTAAAAACTGCCCGCTGGGCCACCATTTTGAATATGACCGTGACGTCATGGAACACTGTATTGCCCCTGCCTCGTCCCCAGTCGCTCGCGTACAAATTTTCATTTATCGCCTTCCCATCAACCATTGCTTTTTATCACCTTCCCCATCAACCATTGCTGGCACTCTATTGCCAGCCTGCGCCGCCCCGCCTGCCCACTCCCGATTAAGAGCCTGCGGAGGAGGCAGGTATTGCCCAGTTGTATTTGTAATATCGATTACAAAAATAACGCTGAGAAGCTTAAAGTGGCTATGAAACGAAAATTAAGTTTGTTTTATGTGAAAGAACTTTTAAAATAAGGAAGAATATTAATTTACAGATCTCTCATATTTCACTTGGTTCTTGAGATATTTAGACTTATGTGATATTCAAATGAGATAACCTATGACGTCAAGGGGTTTGCAATACATTTTAACATATTGGAAAATCGTGTATATCTTTAAGATTATTAAACGAAATCACTTGAAACTTTGCATGTGGATACAGACAACTAAACTGGAGAACAACATTCTAGTTTTATGGTCGCCATGGTAACAAATTAGTTTTCAGACATCTTGATTTCTAAAATAAAATTATTTGTTTTCTCTTCCATCCCAAACATTTGCGGATTGGTACCGTACTGGTTTAGCAGATTTTTACGGACTTAACCAATTCTAAACTGAAGTTTAAATTTGGTGCAACACATAACTATGTCAGAAAACAAAGATTTTTGACAAAGAGACTTAGAGGTCTGGGAACTATATTATTACTATTGCCACATTAGCAACAAAAGTTAAAGTCAATAACCGGAATATCGTATAGTTTGAGGTTGTAATTTTTAAAAATAATTAGGGTTCTGCCAAATTATATATGCTGGTAAAGCGGTCAGTGTTAGAGGAAATGCAAAGAAATTAAAGTGCCTATGAAACGAAAATTAAGTTTGTTTTATTTGAAAGAACTTTTAAAATAATGAAGAATATTAATTTACAGCTCTCTCATATTTCACTTGGTTCTCAAGATATTTAGACTTATGTGATATTCAAATGAGATAACCTATGACGTCAAGGGGTTTGCAATACATTTTAACATATTGGAAAATCGTGTATATATTTAAGATTATTAAACGAAATCACTTGAAACTTTGCATGTGGATACAAACCACTTCCTTTAAGAAAACTGCGACGTGGACATCAGCTAATAAAGTGAAATTAAATTGAAAATTACGTCCTGAAATAATAGATCAAGAATATTGTTGAATATTTATATATATATATATATATATATATATACATATATATATATATACATATATATATATATATATATATATATATATATATATATATATATATATATATATATATATATATATATATATATATATATATATATATATATATATATATATATTATATATATATATATATATATATATATATATATATATATATATATATATATATATATATATATATATATATATATATATATATATATATATATATATATATATATATATATATATATATATATATATATATATATATATATATATATATAGCAAAGTGAAAAGGTGGTAAACTGCCAATAATTTAGTGACGAGATACTGACGTTTCGTGCGGAGCCCTTCATCAGAGTAAGACGAGATGAAATAAAATAAATAGGCTTATATATATATGCCAAAAGGGTGTCACAGGTAGAAAGTAGCCAATCAAATGCACGGGAAATAAACTAACTAATAATTAATGAGATGGGAAAAGTTAAATCATTTGCTATTTTTAACACTCGATCAATAAGCAGACTGAGGGGGTGGGAGAAATGACAGGTCCAATATTCAAGGGGATTAGGCGATAATAATAGAAACAAAGACTTGAAAAGGAATGAAAGTGCATAAGCTAATAATAAAAAGTTCCAAGCAAACTATATAAAATAACAAAAAACTTTTAGGAAATTAAATAAAAGAAAAACGTTCGTTAAGACCAAGAGGATGTGTGGTGCCAAGTTTAAAAATGAGACGCTTCTCTTGCCGCTTGCGGTTATCGTTGCCACCGGAGATGGGAAGGATGGCACAGACTTTCATGTCTGAAACCAAATGGTTGGAGTAGCTGTTGAAATGGCGGGCTACAGGTTTGTCACCATCATTGATCCTCACGGAACGAAGATGTTCAGCAAACCTGTCTGAAAGACGTCGCCCAGTTTCACCGATGTAGATTTTAGGGCATTTATCGCATGAAATGCAATAAATTATGTTGGTGGACGTGCATGAAAAAGCATGACGGATTGTGTGGTCGAATTTGGGGGCAGTAATAACTGTAGTGGGATTGAGAAAAGCGCATGTGTTACAGTACCCTGGGTGCCAGAGCTTCGCCCGCTCGCCCTCCCGCCTGCCTGCGAGCGTGGATGAATCTCTGGCACCCAGGGTAGTGTTACAGCGGGAACGGCCGCAAGAAAATGTTCCCGCTGGTGCCGAAGGAGTCACGAATGTTTTTATTACGGCGAAAAGATACCAAAGGGTTGTCGGTGAAAATGGCTGACGTATCAGGATCATTTTGTAAAATGTGAAAATTCCGATTAGTAATATTTTTAACTTTAAAATTGAAAGGATGAAATGTTAGAACTAAAGGAATTTTATTGTTTGAAACTCGTTCCAAAGATGGTTCAAGGGCGTCTAAACGGGGGACGATAAAAGCTTTCTGAACGGCGAGGTCTAAAAGGTTGGTAGGGTAACCACGTTGGACAAAAAAAGATCATTTCCATTGATTTGGCTTGAAAATCTTGGTCGTCGCTACATAAGCGGCGAAGATGCAAGAATTGAGAGTAAGGGATGGATTGCTTAGTGTGGTTGGGATGAGAGGATGAAAATAGAAGATCACTATGGGAGTCAGTAGGCTTGTACGAGACCGACGTTTTCAGCGAATCACCATTAATCGAAATTAAAATATCAAGGAACGACACAGAGGTCTCGCTGATTTCCCACGTGAACTTCAGAGCAGGATGAAAATCATCAACAAACTTGATGAACTGCTCTAAAAGGACACGTGAACACGACGCTGTTCCTAAACAGTCATCGATAAATCTGCCGAAAAAATCAGGCAAGGGACCCGTGTATTGTTCAAAGATCTGTTTTTCAACATAACCAACAAATAAGTTAGCATAGCTTGGACCCATTTTGGTGCCCATCGCAACACCACTTATTTGTTGATAATGTTCACCATCAAACGAAAAATTGTTAAGGGTAAGCACTAGTTCTGCTAAGCGGAGTAACGTGGTCGTGGAGGGTTCTAAATTAGTGCGCTGATCAAAGAAAAACTTCAGAGCTTCAAGGCCATCACAATGGGGAATGACGGTGTATAAGGACTTGACGTCCATCGTGAAAATAAATTTATCGGAACTACTGAAACGTAACTGGTCGAAAATTTGCAAGGCATGTTTAGTATCTTTGATATAAGAAGGCAACTTCTTAACCAAAGGATACATAACGTTGTCTAGAAAACTGGAAACGAGCTCGGTGGGGCAACTACAAGCGGAAACAATCGGCCTGCCAGGATTGTTAGGTTTATGGATTTTAGGTAGGAAATATATGACAGGCGTTCTGGGGGTTGTTAATATAAGGTTAGATGCAGAGGCAGGCAATTCACCGGCTTTGGATTCACAGGCAATTCACTGTTCCCGCTGTAACACATGCGCTTTTCTCAATCCCACTACAGTTATTACTGCCCCCAAATTCGACCACACAATCCGTCATGCTTTTTCATGCACGTCCACCAACATAATTTATTGCATTTCATGCGATAAATGCCCTAAAATCTACATCGGTGAAACTGGGCGACGTCTTTCAGACAGGTTTGCTGAACATCTTCGTTCCGTGAGGATCAATGATGGTGACAAACCTGTAGCCCGCCATTTAAACAGCTCCAACCATTTGGTTTCAGACATGAAAGTCTGTGCCATCCTTCCCATCTCCGGTGGCAACGATAACCGCAAGCGGCAAGAGAAGCGTCTCATTTTTAAACTTGGCACCACACATCCTCTTGGTCTTAACGAACGTTTTTCTTTTATTCAATTTCCTAAAAGTTTTTTGTTATTTTATATAGTTTGCTTGGAACTTTTTATTATTAGCTTATGCACTTTCATTCCTTTTCAAGTCTTTGTTTCTATTATTATCGCCTAATCCGATTGAATATTGGACCTGTCATTTCTCCCACCCCCTCAGTCTGCTTATTGATCGAGTGTTAAAAATAGCAAATGATTTAACTTTTCCCATCTCATTAATTATTAGTTAGTTTATTTCCCGTGCATTTGATTGGCTACTTTCTACCTGTGACACCCTTTTGGCATATATATATAAGCCCTATTTATTTTATTTCATCTCGTCTTACTCTGATGAAGGGCTCCGCTCGAAACGTCAGACCTTTTCACTTTGCTATATATTCAAAACACTGTCTACGCAGCACTCTACTTTTTTACTATATATATATATATATATATATATATATACACTGTGCTGACGAGCTACACTGTGCTGACGAGCTCCAAGAGAGCGAAACAGCTGTCCACAGTTGCTGATGATAGCCAGACACTGCAATCATGTTTTGTCATTTCAGCCAGTAAAAGTGCGCAATGCACACTGAGTTGTTATAGACTATAACATTCTTGATGGTTTATAATTTATGCAGTGTGGTATATCCCATATCAAGTCCTTTGACTGTGATGATGAATATATATATATATATTAAATGAAGAGTTTTCATAAAAAACAAGTGATATAGTACTTTAGACACCCTTCTTAATGAGTGTATTTTGAGGACAAGAAATTATGTAATTACCCTAGAGAAAATAATCTAATTTGAAATTACAAAAATGAAAAAAATCGTGACCACACGAATGGGGATAAAATTAAAAATAGGAAAAAATTCGAAATTACGAAAATGAAAAATTTCTTGATCACACCCTGGCTCTGTGTACTATTAGGTTGGTCCAAATATGTTGACTCTATGAATCTCGCAATCGTATGTTCTTGCAAAATCACATGCTAAATACTTTAATGATGGGGGATTTTTCACGTTTTGGCAGTTATTCCTTTTTGAGTTACATATAGTTTTGAATTGTGCTACCGCTAAAGGAGAGCCTAAAGTCAGCAAGATATTCAAAGGTCGTGAAAAGCTCTGACCTTCGCACAATCCGACGTGTTAGGCTTGAGTTATAAGATTTCAGAGATCTGATTATTTCGTTTTATCCGTACTTTAGTTTCTCGACATCAGGCACATCGCATGAGAGTCACCGGCCGAAACAACTTTTTGAAAAGACGATTAAAGAAATATATGTGCAATAAACGTTCAAACACGATTAGAACACAAAATATGGTACCACTATTCATGACAAGGCCTGAGAAAAATCAATGTGAAGTGGCGAAATTGATCATAAAATGCTATACCATACTTTTTTATAAAATTTTCTTCAGTGATTTTAAATATACTTCAAAAACTCATTAATATTCATTAACCAAATTGTCCAATCACATTTCTGTATTTAGTCACGCGCAAGGCTTTTATACCTGATAAAATCCATGAATACTAATCAGCATGAAAATTATATAAAGTCTCTACGAACTTAAAATAAAATTCCTGCTAATTTGCATTTCATACATCAACTCAAAGACCATATTTGCATACCCAACTATGCGAATCGAAAACAAATCGATTTACATTGTTCTAAATCAACCCATTTACCTCTAATAGAAACCAGTACACTCCCTAGTGATTACAATCAATTGTTTTTGAAGCTATTTAAAACACTCGAACTCGCGTTTTATCATATCTAAAATGCTCGCGCTGTGCGCTCGCATTTTAAATATGATAAAACGCGAGTTCGAGTGTTTTAAATACTACATGAACGATCGTCAAGCTCAATCCTCAGAAAAAGTTTCAAAAGAAAGTTTCGGACAGGAATCAAACCTGTATAGCCTTCTGATTGACGGCGAGACACGATCGCAACGGTGTCATATAGTGGTCGATGTAATAGAGTGTCGATCTATCTAGTCTTTTGTCTACTGTATGCAAAGTAGTCTACATCACGCAGATATATAGGACACTCTAGCTATTACATCGTCCACTATGACACCGTTACGATCGTGGCGACCAAATGGAAACCGCCAGGTTTTACTATTGAGCCACCGAGACTCAGATAGAGAGCGAAGGTCACAATGATGCACAGGCAGTACATATTATATATCAATCGAACCAGTGCACCCACGCATTCATTATTATAGTGACTGCCGCATAGGCAGTTCATATATATCAATCGAACCAGTACATCATTCTGACCTTCGCTCTCCATTTGAGTCTCAGTACAGTTGTATTCATGAGACTGGATAACTTGGCTCAATGGTTAGAGCGTTTCACGTATCGTCCACGTCCACGTATCATCTATCTACTCCAAGCTCCCACATTTACTTCATTAGTGTATATTAGTAGTAGTATAGTGGCTGTCATTCGAAAACGAGTATGACACAAAATGTAGTTAGAAACAAATGGTAAGAAAGAAAACCCATAAGTCTAGGCGTGGTCAACTTATGCTTAAAGTACCTATAACGTCTGTGGGGATTTAACATATTTGTAATCTATGGATTCTCCTAAGATAAATTGTAATATATCTTGTCAGCTGAAAATGTCATCTTCATAGACTTTTTTGCTGTTAAAGTTGACGGAAATGACGTCAAATCGGTCATCTGTAAAGAGTTTTTCATGTGACAGATTCCCGATTTGACGTCATTTCCGTCAACTTTAGCAGCAAAAAAGTCTATGAAGATGGCATTTTCCGCTGACAAGATATATTACAATTTATCTCAGGATAATCTATAGATTACAAATATGTTAAATTCCCACAGACGTTATAGGCACTTTAACGGTGTCCAAATTCACTGGCGCAGCCATTGGAGCAGCATCGCAAAAGTGTATATACAGTATATACGACATAAGTATATCACAACGTTAGAAAAAGCAATTTAGAAAAAACAAACTGTGGTAAAAAGTAAACGAAGGTGTATTTTAATCATTGATTCGATCATTTACAATCAATTTACTAAATTAGCAAGTGTTGACTTAAAAAGTATACATGTAAAGTAGAAAATGTGAAAAGTTAAGGTATAAAACGTGATTTTATAAAAAATTGATTAACTGCATAAAATTACAGCTCATGTTACATCAGTGCTGTGTGTTAGCAAACGAAATACGAAGACATATCTTGAAAACATTCACTATGCTGTGCATTGTAGTTATCACATTCCCTGAGCAGTCTATGGTTATCCTACAAGACTAAAAGAAAAAGAAATATCATAGATGTAATGAGTCGTGCACAGAAACATGAAAGATCAAACTCGATATACAGCGGGGGTTTCTTTTCAATTGTAACGCGTCATTGAGTGAAATGACAGCCGTTCCGCACGTTGTAAGCAGTAAATTATTGGCATTTAGCATTGTACCCAATAAGTTATTGGATTGTATAACCAAACCCAAAACAACAAAGGTCCTAACCCCCCGGCTAGCGAGTTTTCTAACCTTAACCCCCGGCCGTATTTTCTCTGTCCCTAACCCTCACCAAGTGGGGTCCTAAATTAGTAGACTAGTGAGAGAGACTATGAATGTGGGACTAGTAATTGACTGCTACACGCAATAACTTTTTGGTTATAATGCTATTACAACGCTAATAATTTATTGCTTACAACGTGAGGAACGGGTGGATAAACATGTAAAAGCCAAGCACTTAACGACGTCAAAATTGAAAAGAACATCCCCGCTGTACATCAACGTTGAGCCGACGAGCAATACGAACTCTAAAATGCCGACGTCCTGAAGCATAAAATATGAGAATGAAAACGTTATTTCTAGAGTACAACAGTAGATACCGTAAAACTTTTAACATTTCTAAACAATATACTTAAAGGCCTTTTATTTAAAAGTAATCTATTGTTTTACTACAGTTTTACTTAAAAGTGCCTATCTTATGTTTTGCTTTTTATATATTTATAATCTTTGTCACTTTCTAATAAGAATTTCTTAATATCATCTCAACTGTAGTTTCATTTTCACGCCTCTTTCCACTGCTAAAGTTGTTTAACTCAACCAGGAACTCGCAAAGATTTTGCACAGTGATTCAACAGTGAAATACCCAGAAAGTTTTGGAATTTGTAGCTCAAAGCAAACTATCTTTACAAGTAATATTTAGCATTTCACTCGATTAAACAGAAGAACAATTTCGAGTGTTGGAATATATACATTTTAAGACCAAACCGGGACCAGTTGCGAAAATTAAATGCAACTTCAAGGCCTTCCGGATGGAATTGAACCCGCGACCATGTGATACTTGCTCCGACCACTGAGCTACGGAGGCCGTTACCGAGAGCCTAGTCACAAGGTCTGTATATATAGTGGTGGTAATGACGGGATAATAATTGGGTATATTACAAGTATTATTTGGCATTCACTCGATTAAACTGCATGTTCTAAGGATTTATGGTGAAGGAAAGTTTCGAGTGTTGGAATACATACATATGGAATATATTGAATCACTGTGCAATATTTTTCGTGTTGCTGTGTTGACGTCACTTCTTGTGAATAGTTAAAGTCTACTGAGATGAAAAAAGTATTTATCTAAAAGTATTTTGAAAATGAAACAGAATCGCTTGCTCGGTTTCTCAATACGTCATATCGTTCCAGAGATATTCAGGTTTTAAAAACATGCAAATTAGACGCCCTATGACGTCATTTTCTTCCATAGATGGTGTGACATATTCACTGATCTGAGAACATACTTCACACAGCGGTGTACACTATCATCACTGGCATGCATGTGCAAAGTTCCAAAACATTCCACTTCAAAGATATTCCTCATTTTGTAAATTTTATTTTGTCTATGTGAGAAAATGACGTCACACGGCATCTAATTTGCAATGTTTCAAAAACCAGAATATCTCAGGAACGAGATGGCGTATTGAGAAATCGAGCAAGTAATTCTGTTTCATTTTCAAAATATTTTTAGATAAAATCAAAATTGGATAGACGAATTTTTCATCTCAGTAGCACTTTAACCAACTTTAGCAGAGGAAAGGTATCAAAATGAAACTATATAATGATGATATTAAACATTTTTTATCAGAAAATGGCAAAGATTATAGATAAATAAAAAGCCCAAATATGACACTTTAACTATTTCACTGACCTTTGTCATTGGTTGAGTCATTGGTTGAGTCATAGATTGGGTTGACCTCGTACATGCCGAGTTTTTCAGAACCATGATCAGAATCGCTTTTCAAAATTAGCTGACTTCCAGTGCCTGGTGACGATCTTGGTATTGAACCAGGAAAACCTGGAGCAACTTCTTGCTCAACACGTTTATCAACTCTCCCTTCCTTTCTTTCCTCGTCATGCAATGCGTATCTAGGACAAAAGTAGAGACATAATGAATTAAATGAATTGTTAAAAAACTATTTACCTTTAAAAACTATTTAATTTCGACCACGAGGATTTGCCTCTACATAACGAGCCTAAACGTTTTTGGCAGATTTTATTTTTCACAAGTGAAATACATTCTGAAATATCGTAGGAATAAAGTATTACGAGTTAATACCAATATTGGATATATTAATAAAGAGTTAATTCTAACATTGGTATGTTAATAAAGAGTTTTCTGGTTTAAAAAAAAAATATTTAAAAAACACTATTATATAGAAAGAAATCTTAAACGTGCTTTAAAGAGGATAAATGAGCTTTACTCTCACTTCCCCTCAAGTGCAAGGTAACATGGCCTTTCTGCTTTGGGAGGCACTAAATGTACAAGCAATTCATGTCGTGACGTCACACGAACATTTCCGAACGACGTCCGCACGAGGCCGAATGATGATGACGTGTTTTGGAATACCTCGTGATAAGCCTATTACTAACCCTAATACGAACACTTCTACCCCGGTCTAAGGGTTAGTGTTAGGGTTATTATCTCACAGTTTATCCAGTGGTATACAGTGGGCGTTCTCTGGTTTGACTATATATCACGGGCGTTCGTAGCGGGTGACATCGATATATTTGGTTAGCGGATAACTTCGTTTCGTCCCAATCCAATAACCCTAATAGAACCCAACCCAACACAATACCAACCCTAACCCCAGTGTCTCCCTAACCCCCCGTCCTTAAGTGTCTTCCTAACCTTCAACTTCATTGAAACCCTAACTCCCCGCCTGTGTTTTTCAATCCACTTCCAAAATTTTTTACAAATATTTTAATACCTGTCGTATTTAAAACAATCCACGAACTCGTTATTGACCGCTGACCAAACATATCGATGTCACCCGCAACGAAGTCAAACCCGGCGTTCTCAGGGGGGATGTGCCGGACAGATCCCTTATTAACATTCTAGAACTACAGTCTATCGTATAGTACTATCTTATAAATTGCCATAGTCCCATGCACCTTCTGTATATAAAAGTGGCCAGTGGAATATATTAGATGGCAACAAGAAATGTAAGAAATAATGATTTTTGTATAAATGAAGTATTCTACCTTTCTTTGTTTCGAGAAAATTCCAAACAGAAAAACAAGATGATAAATAATAAAACGACAAACAATAACACGCCAAATACGACGGCATAAACGATCCACCAGTCCTTGTCTGTAAAAAAATAACACAAAATGATGTGAAAAATCGCACGAGCAGTTATGCAGTTACTAAAGGCGCTGTTACACTATGCAATTTTTCGTGCAACTTGTCTCGCAATGCCGTTGTGAGACAAGTTTCATGAACCATTGCAAAGTGTAACATGCCTTGCAACGGCGAAAATTGTTACGACACAAGTTGCTGCAATCGTTCCAGAACGTAGAATCTAGTTCTTCTCTTTTCAGCGTTGCACAATGTCGGTAACACCCCCATCTGCTACTTGTCTCGCAATTTTCTTCTTTGGCTACTGGATAAACACAAACCACCATCATAAACACAAAGATGGTGAAACATTGCGAGTCAAGTTGCACGAAACGTTGCCTAGTGTAATACCCCCTTTCATGCAACTACAACGTAGCAGATTAAGCTGTTGCGAGTCAAGCAGATTAAGCTGTTGCGAGACAAGTTGCGCGAAACATTGCACAAGTGTAACACCGCCTTAACGCTATATCATTAGTCGATTTCAAAAAGCCGGAAATTATTAGCTAAAAGTGTCTATAACCCTGAACCTTTACGATATTACTGATGAAGTAATAGTTGAATGCCAAAATGTTTTTGCGTTGATGTTCCATAACGGTTTTTATCATATAAATACTGAGATTTATTCATAAAAATGGCAATTTCAATTATTCTATTTCATTAATTTCTGCACGCGTACAAGTCAAGTTCGATGACCGTTGACCAACCGTCTAGTGTGCGCGAGCTCGGAATTCAACGGCGAAAATTTTAATTTTAATAACTTTGCCATACACATTACAAATATAAATACAGACATTAAGACTATTGTCTTAATTGGCTGGGTAACCACAAAAGCTAGTGCCAATTACTGCGGCCCCAAAGCAAGTACGATTTAACAGTCACTTTAAAGATACTCCGGCCCAAATATAAATGCAGTTCATATGAAAGATCTTACTGACTTTAGTTTATTTCCAAAGTTTCAGCATTCCTATCAATTTAGTTGAGAAGATATTGCTAGTTGAAGTTGACAATTTGTGGATTTTGACGCCATATTGGTTTTGAAAATATGACGTCATTGAGTGATTCTTTATCGTCAGTGGAGTTGTTTTGATGGCGATCACATAGTGATAGTTAGTGTGAATGGTCTTTGGACGAAAATTAGTCGAAATAAACTATTTAGTTCATCATGCAGGAAAGTAGAGGAGCTTCTTAGGCATAATACGAGATCACGTCATATTTGAGAAACAAAATGGCGTCGAAATTGGACAAACTCTCCAACTTCAACTAGCCACATCTTCTTAACTAAATTGATAGGAATGCTGAAAATTTGGAAATAATCTAAAGTCAGTAAGATCTTTCATATGAACTACATTTGTATTTGGGCCGGAGTGTCCCTTTAAATACAACAAATTTACTACGATATATACTAAAAGCAACATGATGTATACATTTTAAGCATATGCTTTTCCATGTTCGTGAGTCGACTCGTCTATGTCATATGTGTTGTTAAGTGCGTTAATGTAGTATACTGAGTTGAATAGTAACTTCCTGAAGTTTGAGAGTGTGATGTTTTTTGTTGTAATAGTTTTTGGTATAGTATGTTCCATGTTCCATATCCAATATGATTGGTTTGAAAATTGCGTGTAAACATAAACTGGGCTCGGCTCCGCCTGGGATAAACTGCTAGTGTAAACGGGGTATAAATGTGATAAAGATTCGTCCTGATCTACATACACTTTTTCTTCGATTTTCTCGGCGAAAATTGTCTTGAATCACTGACATAGTTTGCAAATATGGTTATTTAGATGCGTCGTTTTTGAAGCCGTTCAAAACACTAGCAGCACGTGTTTTAACGGGTCTAAAACACTCGGCTATTGATAATTACTGCTCGTGTTTTAAACTATATATCAACGCAAAGCTCAAATGATAAAACATGTTGACATTCAACTATCCACTTCACCTGTAATATCGTATTTGGGGTTACATGTATTAGCAACAAGACATAGCTTTTTATATGGAAGTATGAAAATGCTCGTAACACATTTGAAACGTCGACTAAAGTCATTGTTGCTCAACCTTGTGCTAAAGGCTAAAAGGGATGGCTCAAAAGAACTTTCCCATTTTCAAGAACTAGTCTAATTCCAATCCTAACCCTAAATTTGATCGTCCTCCTAACAAAAAAAGACAAGACAAAAACAATAAGGTCATTTTTAGTCATCCCTTTTAGCCATTTCCAAACCGTTAAAACCTCGTACCCAGGGTCATATCTCCGCTCGGGGAGAAGCGGAGAGATGGCTGAACATTGTTATCATGGGTCGCTTTGATCACGGGGTGCAGCACAAAATTATTCATAGTTTACAGTACAACAATGTTTACAGTTATAAGCACAACATTATTCATGCCTGTTACATCATGTTGTATTTATACGCGTGTCGTATACAACCCTGATAATTGACGTTTCTTACCTTCACTAATACAACCATTTCCAAAGTTAGATTTTTTCGTATATCCAGATAAACATTCACAACCATATGCCCCAACCATATTAACACAGTAGGAATACTGTGGGCAGTCTTTAATATGCACTATACTCGATGGATTACATTCATTATAGTCTAAAAATAATAAAGAGAGACTCATGTAAAGAAAATGCAATCTTCTTGCAGAGTAGTGTAATGAAACTATGTTGAGTTGTATAACTATGCAATAGACCTTGCTGCTAAATGGCCGCTAATTTTTTATTCTTTTACCTGCATCTAAATTATCTCTACTAGCCTCGTTTTTGTGTGAAAATTATTTTGAATTACAAATATAAGAACGAGGCTTGTAGGTTAATTTCAATGCAGATAAATTAGCAGCCATTTTTGAATAGGGTATTACTTTTGGAATGCCATATTTGGATTATAATAAATTCATAATGCTCAAATCTGATTGGCTACACTACTCGCTATCTAATAGTATATCGAGCAGCGAGTTACATGTAAAGCGCAGTTTTTCGTCAAAAACAACGCCGTTATGTCTCGTTTTTCGAAATAATTATGAAAAAATAACGAATCGATAATATAATAACTAAACTAGAAATACGAATCCGCAATAATGCCCTCGCTCTCCTTTTCTAAAACTACCCGCCACCCCACCCCTAGAGTTTCTTTTCCCCATCCATGGTCCCCAGTGCCCAGACCGGGAACAGGGAATCGGGGAACTGTGTATTTGTAGTCTCTACATGTCGATAATCTCGTAACCTGGTAACAAACTTAAATATAGCTTTAAACAACATATATACCAAGGTTATTAGCAATCACCATCATGGTATATACGTATTGTTTAAAGCTAAATTCTTTAGTATTCTTTACTTTGCGCGTTGTAAGTGGTTTTTAATCCTGTAGTCTGTAGATGTACTTTGAAAGGTCAATGTCGTTTTCGTACTTACAGTCACGGAAATATATTTGATGATTTCTGTAGCGTTGTTCAAATTCTTTAGTATTCTTTACTTTGCGTGCTGTAAGTGATCGTTACTTCGTCAAGCTGAAACATTTCTGAGCCTCAGACAAGGATCGAAGTTGCATGCCACCTTCTGATCACCGGTTAGACGCTCTGCATGAGGGGTTACAATGATGTATTTGTCTGCGTGGAATCTGGATTCTGTGATATATGTAGTGCCTATGTGGCAGTCACTATGTATTTATTTATTTATTTATTTATTTATTTCGATTCGCCATTAGTAAATTAACATATAAAATATAAAAATATATATATAACATGTAAAAAAAGTCTGGCAGGGATACCACTACAGCTTACGCCAATTACTGTGGCCCCGTGTATAATTAAAAAAAAAGAGTTTAAAAAATTGAGGTTATATTTACATAAATACTAAGATGAAAAGAAAAGTCTGTAGCAAAAATCAATAACAACAAGTGAGGGATTTCTCGAGGCGACGTGCTGAGTTACATTTTAGGCAAATGGATTTCCACGTACGTGGGTCGTCCTGGTTATAGATGGAGTAAAGAGCGTCATAATAGTATTCAAGTAGGGTTTTCTTAAATGAACTAAATTTGAGTGTTTTTAATCTTAGAAAGTCCGGTAATGCGTTCCAAGTTCTAGTAACTCTGACAATGAAGGATCGTTGATAAGTTACTGTTCTACATTGATGAGGAACAAAACTTATCACACTTGGGTTGCTGGCTGCTCTAGTTTGCCGTGCAGGTAATTTTACTGCTGGAAGCGTTTCTTCTCTACGATAAACAAGATGAAATGGTGGGTGAATTGAAATGGTGGGTGAATTTCTAACAGCATCAAATCGGCGATCTGAAAGTTACAGGTTCAATTGCAGTCCGGGACTCATTTTCTAAGCATTTGAGATTGACGATCGTTCATGTATTGACTTCCTACTGTAAACTTAGTTGGTTAAAGATCCGATAACAAGAAGTACACGATTTTAGATATATCTAATGATTTTCGAGCATATCAATTTGTTTGTATTGAACTATAGAACATAACCAAATTATTGTTTAAATATTATTGTCAAAGCTTTTCAATTTTCTTATTCAATTCAAATATCTTATATCGCAAATAAATGGCCGGAATTATATAATACTTCCACTTCACCTCATCTCATCATTGAATTTACCTTGGATTAATAGTTTTGACGGCGAGGTTTCAATTTCATAACTATCAAGAAACCGCGGTAAACCAACACTACCATTCAGGGCGTTGATAAAGTTTGCTCTTACGGTTGCAGGGGTCGCTGGGATGGGAGGAATGAAGTGAATGAGTAATTCAACAATAACACTTCCACTGCTGTAATAGAAAACAAAAGATCGTTTTAATGTTATCAATTTATCTGCTTGCCTGTCTATCACTTTTCCAGGCGTTCATATTTATATTACATCATTTTAGTAATGTAGGTACTAGTAGTGCGAGTATTGACGTAATGGATACTAATGCTCTACCAAATAAGAAAGATATGAGTAGCGATTTGTTTCAAACAATAAATTCAATTCCAAATGAAAGAGGTTTTAAGATGGCCTTTCTTAACATTGTCAGTTTAACTAAGAAATTGGATGAATTGAGATTTTCGATGTCAAACAAGCATATCGATTTAATAGGTCTTAGTGAAACCAGACTAAATGAAACTATAACTGATAACATGATTGATTTGGATGGTTATGATATTGTCAGAAATGACCGTAAAAGAAATGGGGGTGGTGTCTGTATCTACCTACGTAGCTCCATTAATTATAACATTAGGTCAGATCTAATTCCCCCTGAATTAGAGGCTGTTTGTATAGAGATTAACAAACCACATAGTCGTCCATTTCTTGTCACAACGGTCTACAGACCGCCAAACACACCAGCTGAATTATTTGATAAATTTGAAAATTTGATCAAAGCTATGGATGACGAAGACAAGGAAATATACATTATTGGTGATTTAAATTGCGACATGCTAAAAACAGTCTCTGATGCACCAACCAAAAAATTAAAATCATTACTTGAGGTATACCAATTATCTCAATTAATTGATGAAGCTACTCGAGTAACCATGACAACATCTACTCTCATTGACCACATAATTACAAATAAACCAGAGAAAATCTCTGATTCTGGGGTTATCCATACAGGAATGAGCGATCATAGTTTGGTATTTGGAATTCGGAAAATATATACTTCTCAAAAAAAAACAAGAAAATATTGTTGAGATTAGGAACATGAAAAACTTTGATAATCAAAAATTCATTGATGAATTACTAAATCAACATTGGGAATATGTCTACTTTTTCGGCAATAATCCAGATACTATGTGGGAAATCTGGAAACAATTATTCCTTGAAATTTTAGATAAGCATGCACCACTTCAACAAAAAAAAGTAAAATAAAAAAAACTCCCTTGGATTACGAGCAATGTTAAAATTCTTATAAACACGAGGGATAAATTAAAAAGAAAAGCCATTATCACAAACCTAGAAACGGATTGGATAAATTATAAAAATGCCAGAAACAAAGTAAATATTGAACTAAGAAATGCTAAAAAAGAGTATTACTCCAAGAGAATTGCTGGTCAAAAGTTCAATCCTAAAGAAGCTTGGAAAACAATAAATAGCTTACTAGGCCGAAAAAATAAACCAACAATAATAAATGAACTTATTATAAATGGAAATAAACTGACAAACACTAAAGACATTGCAGACGGCTTTAACAATTTCTTTACTGATATAGGCCCTGATTTAGCTAGCAAAATTAATACTTCAAATCACAACGTTCAGGACTATATTAAGAGTTCGGAGTCAGAATTCAGTGTATTCAAGCCAATAACAACTGACAAACTTTATCAGCTACTTCATGGCCTTTGCAGTGCTAAAGCTACTGGCATTGATAAAATTTCTAATAAAATTCTCAAGATTGCATCACCAATTATCTCAGATTCATTGACATTCATCTTTAATCAGGCTATTACACTATGTTCTTTTCCAAATGCATGGCAAATAGCTAGAGTAACACCACTTTATAAAAATAGCCAGCGGAACTTGCCTGGGAACTACAGGCCAATTTCAGTATTGCCAGCTATAAGTAAAATTATGGAACGGATCCTCTATAATCAATTATATGACTACTTGACAGAAAATGAGCTTCTCTCGGAACATCAGTTTGGTTTTCGTAAATTTCATTCTACTTCAACTGCATTACTAGCCACTGTACAAACAGCTGGTATATAAATATGGACAAAAAATTGTTTAATTTAGTAGTATTCATAGACCTAAAAAAGGCTTTCGATACAGTTGATCACCAAATTTTGCTAAAAAAATTAGAGCTATATGGAATCAAAGGGAAAGCATTATCCCTATTGAAATCATATTTAGAGGAGCGTAACCAAAAATGTCAAATAAATGGCATTGTTTCATCAGGGCGCAAAACTAAATGTGGTGTTCCTCAGGGCTCGATCTTGGGGCCACTATTCTTTTTAATATACATAAACGATTTAACTGAATGCCTAAATGAAACTAAACCACGATTGTTTGCTGATGACACAAACTTAACAGCCTCTGGTGAGACAATAAATGATGTCGAGATTGCAATGAATTCTGACTTAGAGAATCTAAGGAAATGGTTAATAGCTAACAAACTTAGTCTGAATGTAGCAAAAACGGAGTTTATGTTAATCGGCTCTAAACCAATGATTAACAATGTCTCTAACTCACAACCAAATGTCAGTATAGAAAATATACCGATTAAACAAGTGTTTGAAAGCAAAGCTCTAGGAGTGACTGTTGACCAACATTTGTCGTGGAAAAGAATACTGGGCATATCTGCAAGAAAATCACATCAGGATTAGGTGCTCTCCGACATGTACGAGAATTTGTTGACAAAGACACTCTTCTCGCCATCTACAATGCCCTTGTTCAACCATTGTGAAGTATGGGATGTATATTTGGTGCGACTCAATCAACGCGTTTACAGAAGCTCCACAACAGAGCGGCTAGAATTATAGGAAATATGAGCAATGATGTAGACCACAAAATCGCATTAAATGCACTAGGGTGGCAACCTCTTCAAATGCAAAGAAAAAAATCAAAAGCTAAGATCATGTTCAAAGTTTTAAATAACATGGGACCAAAGAGTCTCACAAAATACTTTACTTATAAGAAAGAAAAATCAAATTACAATCTTAGAAATATTTCAAAGGCTCTCTGTTTGCCAAAACCGCGTACCAATAACATGAAAAAGAGTTTCATGTATGATGGGGCATCTATATGGAACTCTTTGCCCACAGAAATTAGGGAGAGCAAGACCCTGTCATACTTTGAACACAAAATCGCTACTCATACCTTAGAATGAGTTTTATGTAGATAGAATGTGTAAAAAAAAATGACCCTTCTTAAAATAGTCTATAGCATATACATTATCTGCTCTTTACTCAGTGTGCACTCCACTCTGTTATATGTAGATCAATGGTGCATGCCAGTAGTATAGCAAGTAGGGCTGCGAGCTCAATCGACCTCAAACGTGAATATAAATACCAAAACATCACCAAATTTTGCGAAGTCGCGACTCGACAAATTTGGTGATGTTTTGGTATTTATATTAACGATTAACGTCGAATAAGCTCGCAGCCCTACTTGCTATACTACTACAGCAATCGTTAGTCAATCTAGACACCCTTCGCACATTTTCTACTAAATTGATGTCAAACACACGCGAGACTAGCGAAACAATACCAAATTTATACTAAATCACGACTCTCGCTAAATTTGACGCCATTTCAGCCACATTTAAAAAATAGAGAGTGTCGTTTCAAAATTCTCACAAATTTATGTCAAATTACATTTAGGAAAAAATAGAAAGTGTCATTTCAACATTTTCGCGTGTTAGAAAAATAAAATGTGGTACGAGCTCACTCTCACATATTAAAAAAAAAAAAAATAGTCATTTCAACATTTTCACAAATTTGTCAAATCACATTTAAAAATAGAAAGTGTCGTTTCAATATTTTCACAAATTTGTCAAATCACATTTTTACAAATTTATGTATCGTAAAAGTGTCTCACGCGTGATAAAATTGCCACCTGTTATGCAAATTAGGTTATTACCACCTGTTAATAATAGATTAGTCCGTTTGTTCACTATTTTCAGCGTTTGTCGCCTCTTTTCTAAAATGGTGATCGTACACGTATTTTGACGTTGTGATTCCTCCCGACAACAAGCCCAAGAAAGGCACGTACGGCGTCACAATCGCGACAATGCTCTCAACGTCTTTCTTTAATAACGGGTCTTTTTGTAGTTCGTCATTTAGTTCGTCAGGGTTTTCTATAGCGTTCAACCCATCTAGTAAGCTGGCGAATTTGCTGATTAACAAGTCGGTGAGAAAAGCGTTTGCAATTTCCATTCTTTTCAACTCATATTGGCGCCATATCTTGTCGATAACCTTTGCGGACGCTTTTTTAATATACGCCTCAGATTGGCTCACCACACCATCGCCAGACAGTCTAATAAGTTCAGCTCTCCTAACGTCAATGTTGTCTTCCACAGTCGAGGTATCATCAATGTCCTCAACTAATTCCTCAATCGTAGGATTTTCCTCACTTTTGCGTTTTACCATCACGCTACTACTTATACCCATATTTTATTGCGGAATAACAACTTCGTGACTGTATGGATAGCGCAGTGAGATTTCAAGTCTAGCGTACTTGTTATTTTTTAGTGCGGTCACAATCGCCGACGATTTTTCTTTGCTAACATGCCCAAGGTAATCGTCAATAACGACCTTCATATCACTTCTGCTCGGACAGTAGAAGCAAATGAGCTTACTAATGTTTTCTCTATACGGTTTTGCGATCGACGTCAGTTGTTGTGTGATGACAATAACGCTCAACATAAAATGTCGCGCACTAAAAGCCAAGTTAACCAATTGACTAGTCCTATTCTTGACATCTTGAGAACTCGCACAGTCGTCCAACACAATCAGAGTGTTAGTGCCTTTAAAAATGTTTGTTACACACTTGAGAACAGCGTCGACATTGTCCTGTGTGCAGTCTATCGCTAACACGTCAGGGTCACGCACATATTTCCAATCTTGGTACGCTTTGTTCCACTCGAAAGTAGGACAAATCAACACAATGTAGTCAAATTTACTAAAGTACTCAGATTCCAATGTTTCCAGCAAATAATGCGTCTTACCACAAGCTGTCATACCAACAATTAACATATTAAACGGAGTCTCCATTAACTCACGTTTGATTTAATACTGGATTGATTGCAGCCCATTGTTCATGAAGTTGACCAACCCATCACTTATCACAAACACCCTGCACATGACATTTGCAGTCGTCGCTTTTTTAGTGATCTCAAGAAGCACACCGGATTGTGTGTTTACAATGTTCTTGCCAGTGGCGACATTGCGATTATCTTGAACACTCCTCAAGTCGATGACTAACGCAAAGCCATCTTTATAGAACTTCTGTATGGTCATGAACTGAGCGTGTTCTTCACCCAACCCAAACAATCGTTTCGCTTCTGCATAGAACTTCGACTTTGGGATGCCTTGTGAGTACACACTATTTGGCACACCTTCGATTGTGACTCTAACGCTCTCAATATTTGGGTAAAGAAACTCCTCGCTGTCTGCTCGCACCTTATTCGTGAATAGCAACACAATCGCCTTCATGCTTTTTCTTGGAAGATTAATGTTTTCATTCACAATGGTCGTACCTTTATCCCATTCAGTGGTTTTCATCAACGTAACGTGCTCATATGACAAACTACGACCACTTGCATAGCCTGACGCTATTTCATCAGCGAGCTCCTGGTTATCAATCGTCTCGTACTCAAGCTCGAGGTTCTCCAGAGTGTATCCACCCACAGCGCTACCGGATTGCGCCACCATGATGTCTGTGGCCTTCGGAAGTGTGATCACATACTGCAAGTTGTTGTTCATGCTAAAAGGAGCGTACAACCCATGGTCGTTCATAATCTTACCAAGCTTAATCCGCTGCTTCGTCCCAATCACACCAAACATCAACGCGTCACTAACTTTAGCGACGTTCCCACTCGTCGCACCACTGTCATCCTTAGAAACTAGCTTTCTCAAGTTCTCACCACCAATACCATAGTCAATCATTTGGTCTCGCGCAGTAACACTTTCCCAAAGGTCGCGATAAACACCAGTGTAATTTTCCCCACTGTTGTCATACACAGCTTCTCCAGCTAGCCTCACAACAAGTTTCTCAACCAACAACTTACTAGCATTATTCAAGAACCAGCTTTTGGCGTTCGCATTCTTAAAGTCGAACACTAAACCCAACGATCCAGGTACCAAACAGCTGCTAACCTTGAGCTTTGGTATATCAATGTAAAGTTCCTCACCAGGACTGACCTTATTAGGGTTCAACGTTATCACATGCTGTGTTCTCACCCCTTTTATGACACCCATGGTCGCTCGTCTAAAACCGGGGCTCAACTCTGCTGACGTGACGTTCATATACCTCTACATATGTTTTATCATCTTCGAAGCTGAGACCCTTGAAGATGAGACTACCGTTTTAGCTTGTAATAATCATAAGCGAACCACGCGAGTACCACCGCAAGTACCCACAGATTTTGAGCCAACCATGCGAGACCCTTCGCACCTGTCATCAACGCATTATAAACTAAATTAGCCAATCCAACAGCCCATGGACCCATCTTCATTATCGCGTTCTTAACAGCCTGTGCGAACGACCTCGTAGCCATAGCGCCTCTCATAACAGCAGACCTACCAGCGATAATAATAGTTGTTATAATTCCAGCCGCTGAAATCGCTACAGCGCTCAACCCAACCATATTTTCTTTAGCCCAGTTCTTGAATTTCTGAAATCTGTCAATATCAACTTTTTGCTGCTCTCCAACTTCTTCTATTCGCCGCTGTTCAATAGTTCTGTCTCTGGCTTGCTTGAGTCCTGACTCTCTTTTAAGCAAACCATCGTACTCCCGCTCTTCGTCAGGTGTGAGACTACTTTGGTCAACTTTTCTACTAAGCTCTGCCAATCTCCCACTCGTTTCATTTATTGTTTTTTGAAAGTGGTCTGCTTGTATTTGCAACGCACCAGTGTCGTCCACTCTTGACTCACGCGACATACTCTCACTTGGATTAAGCACACCACTCAGCTCACGGTTCTCGTTTGGTGTTAGCCCAGGTATGTCGTCGTGACCCACTCTCGTCTCGATTACTGGGAAGTCGTCTGGGGCCACCTCTGTTGTGGCAACTGTTGTTTCTGCATTCTCAGGGATTTGATTAACTAATTTTTTGAACTGTTCAATCGCATTTTTACTACTAGCGTCTTTACTGTAGATCAAACCTTTTCTCCCACGTACTAGAATTCGTTTGGGTTTCCCATATTTACCATCTTTGTTTATCGGTTTGAAAATAATAACCCCTGAGTCCGTAACCTGCGACCTGTTGACTATTTTCCTTGACGCGTCGTCTTGGCCGAGCGCCTTTTTGCTTAGTTTACGTATTTTCCTATTTATTAGCTTGATTCTTTTTACGTTGTTTTCTGTTAGCTCTTTGTTGGACGCTTTTAGCTCACCCAGTCTTCTCTTAATTTCCTCCTCCTCTTCAAAAGCTATACTGAAACTTACGTCATCGACGTCACCATATGACCTCTGTTCAACAAACTCTACCACTGGGACTTCTGTGTTAGTTCCTCTTATTGTCACCGTCTTACCATCGTCAACGTCGACAAACGGCGCCTCTTTTTGCCAATATCGTCTCGCGTCTAGCTCACTCCTTATCTTTTTCGCGTGGTCTTGATAGTCGTCGTAATTAACACGAACGTCTTCCGACATGTTGTCTTCAGTGTGCTTACTGTACATGCCTTCAATAATATCTTCGATATTGGCGAGCGTCTTTTCTAATTGCTCATCACTCATACCTTCATATTTGTCAAAGTTTTCCATCTCAAAGTCGTCGAAATCTCCTCCACCTTCAGCCATATTACATTAGCTCACATTTTGAATATCGCTTTCTGGTATCCACGAATTATGTTTGCTCTCATAACCCAACCATTTGACCAGCGCCATCTTCTTCCCTCTGACTTTCTTTCTTTTCAACACCTTTTCAACTCTGTACACATCGTCGCCATGTTTCTTATTGACCAGCGATAATTCCTGTTCATAAAATTTACCAATAATCTGTTCACCACTTATGTCCTCAATTTCGTACACATTTGGATCACCACGAATAACCTTCACCACTTTAAACAGCTCTTCAGTGAAGTTGGCTTCATAGCCCTTTGTGAACACACTCTTGTATTTACTAATTCTCACCGATTGACCAATCTTGAACTTTGGCAATGGGTTGTCTGCAAATTGGTGACCAAACAAAGTGGTCCAAACTTCACCCTCATTTGACTTATTGACATCCTTCGGCTTCATCATAATACTGCGGTTCACATTGCTATTATAATTGCTCACAAACTGATCCAAAACGTCAATCCATTTGTGCGTTCCACGGGTGTAAAAGTACTTCCACATAATGCTCTTGAGATTTCTATTAAAACGCTCGACAACAGCAGCCTTTTTATCGCTCTTAGTGCTGAAATATTCAACACCATGTTCTTTCAGCAAATTTTTCACACCAACGTTGTAGAACTCGAGTCCATCGTCAAATTGCGCTAACTTAGGTGTGGTTCCAAACCGATCTCTAAAGTCATTCAACAATTTTCCAACAGCCTTAGTCATGTGTCTTTTCTATAAACCGCGATGCCAAAAGCGTATCTACTCAATATTTCAATGCCTGTCAATATCCAATAATACCCACCATTCTGTTTTGAGTACTTACTCATGTCCACTAAGTCCATTTGGAGCTCTTCACCAAGAAATCCAACAAAAGTCGCGCGGAATTTATGCCTTCTCACAACGGGTTTGTACCTAGTGTAGGTGTCCTGCGCTGTCAACCATTCTTTCACTGTTTTTCTAGTTACTTTCAATCCGTCTCCCAATGCACTTTGATACAGCCTCTCTGCACCACTGTACCCTGTCTTAGGATTATAATAAATGTCTCTCAACCCTTGCTCTGTTTCCACACCAAGTTCCATATAATTCACACAATATACAGTTCCAATAGCACCGCCAATTTTGACACCGCCGTTATTTGGTTTGACGCGAAATGTCATACTTGAGTAAACACCTTTTTTAATACTCACCTTAGATTCAATGTCCACATGACGTTGCACCGACCCATTCAAAGACTGTTCAGTGGGTATTGGCAACGTTGTGATCACACTGCTTCGCTTCCCATCAATACCCACATTGCTCTCCGTCTCAACAATATCACATAAGATTTCTATGTACCTCAGACCTCTAAGCATGTCGACCTCGTTTGGGCTGATGTGCACCTTTGAGTCACCCTTAATCACCCTACCCCTCGCGAAACCAAATAGAGGCCCAAGGTCGCCAAGCTTAAACGGGACGCTAGTCTTAATCGCGCATCTACTTGTGAACGGTATTTTCTCTATCTCAAGGTCCACACCCTTTAGTGTTTTAAAGTCTTTTTTTAATAGTCTGGCTAGTGTGTCGAAGTTAGCATACCCACCACTCGTTATCGTACTTTTAAGATCACTCGAAGGGTGGCTCATCGCGGAGAGCAAAGTGGAGTCACTATCTAATACGTTATTGTAGTTCCAAAACACAGTGGCTGTCTTAACCATAATGTATGGGTTGTCATGCATGATCATCACACTGTTGTCAAAGGACACAACTTTTTCTACACCTTCAATAAATACCGTCAACTTTCGCATTATGTATAACATACAGTATATTATATATGCAGAAAGCCCTTCATGAGTACTATGGAAAGCACTACAAACTCGCGATGGCTAACACATCAAAGGCCGCACACGACGCGAAGGCAGACCTCATCAAAAAGTACCCTCACGCCACTTTAAGCAAATTCGAGTTCTATCCAAATATTTTGCAAGATGGTAAGATCATGAGTGTCGACATATATTTCAGAAACAACGACATCCTCAGCACGGACATAACCAGCACAACCTTCAAAAATGATAAAAGCATGTGGAAGTGGCTACACAATAGCAAGTTCCCAATAATATGGCAAGGTGGTGGAACTATCCAACCACTGCCAAAAGGTCATAAGAACCACTGGGGACTTTGGGATGGCTATCCAACAGAAAATGTGTTAAATTATCCAGTGAATAACTTTAAAGTTTTTGTTAACCAAAATAGCTACTTCATGTCAAAGCTATCAACCTTACAAATCACCACGTCAAAGACAAAATCAGAGTGGGACGACAACGAGTCTTACTACCGCATTGTGTTTGCGACGTATTGTGCGAGTTTCTGTTGTGGGGTGTCGTTGCAACATTTATCAGTGTCACAAGAAGTTCACCCCGTGGTCACAAGTGTGATGAGATTTCATTTGTACTTCACCATTAGAAGACTTCTCAGAAGAATGGAAGGTGGCGAGACCATGAAATCAATAAGTAGAGAATTCAACGCTTCCGAATTGTATGGTAAGATTTCTAAGATCCCCAGAAGGCACTACTACCAGAATAAAGTCCTGAGCGATGGCACTCTAGGTGAATCCAGAGTGTTCACACTCAACGACGCCCATAACGATTACAAACGATACGTCGCGCGATTGTCAGACGGCTTCACCAACATTGGACTGCAATATCTAAATCAGAGCATAGAGTCCTTTGTGTACTCCACACTTGGTGCACAAGCGAGAACACGTGTATCAGTTGTTGGTGGTTCTGCAGGAAGTCTAGAGACCCAACAAGAATTCCGCAAGTTGTTTTCTGACAGTGTTGTACAGTACGACGTGTCGACATGGATTCTCAACATGAATAAATCGATTAGAGACACCAACGTCGTCCAAAATCTCGCAGTGTCGCCAAGTACATGGTTAATGCCAAGTAACCTAGTGATCCTCAAGAATAAAATTGCTGGGTACAACAACTTATTAAAGATTGCTACAGAGTCCATGAGATTTGGGGTGAACACCAGCTTGAATGCAACAACACCAACAATTACGGCTAAAAAAGTCCACCAAGAAAATGTGGTGGTGACTCACTCATTAGTAGTACCAACGACCGTGAAGAAAAAAGCTCACCAAGAAAATGTGGTGGCACCAACGACTGTGGCTAAAAAAGTTTACCAAGAAAACGTGACACCACTTCCTGTGAAAAAAACAGTGGCCACCACCACAAGCGAGTCAGACACGACAACGCTGGCGATAATCTTAGGGTTCTCAGCGGTCTCTGGCTATCTACTAACCAAATACACCTTGAAGTAGTAATGAGTCTAAACTATGGGTATGAGTCTGACGACCCTCACGATAAAATACTAAAGAGAACGAAAAGGCATCTGGACGAAGATCCTAAATTAAGCGCGACTGGTGGAAGGATGTCTGGAATAATAGACATGCAAGGCTCAGCGATAAAAAACGTAGCAGACCCAGTCGATGACTCAGACGCTATCAACAAAAGAACTCTAGAGCAACTATTATCAAGCTACCTCAAGAGTCAGTCCTACAACATTGTGCTCGACTTCAACGTTAGCACACACGCCTTGAAAAATGTGGAATTTCACACCAATGGTTCAAACAAAGTGAAAGCCATTGGTGAAACAAGTAAATTAGTGCAAAACAACCCAACCTATGGTCCTATTATTGGCATCAGCAGTGTAAGCCAAAGTTTTCTATCCCCTGTGTTAACACCAATCCCACTTGAGTCAGGTCTCCATTTTAACTGCCCCAGTATGCAATGGTGTGATCTCTCCATTTTTGTTGTGGTGAGGTTACCTGCTCGCACCGCTGGATCAAATTGGGAGACAATTATATCAAACGACGACGGTCAGTGGGATAAGTTCATAGGGTACTGGTATGACCAACGGACTCGCGTATGGTGGTAGCATCCCAGCAATGGAGAGCATATGCACTATTCCGAGTGGTGTCGACCTCACCAAAATGCACATGATATCAATACACTGGCAAATGGACAATTCGCACGTCAGAGTCAACAACGTTAAGTCAACCGATTCAGACTTCATAGCGAATATGAAAAAGATAGGCACACCCTATGGAACGATTTTTGGAATACATCGACCAAGAATACCACTCGCACCCTATGCATACCCATCGTTGATAGAATTCTACGGTGTGAAAATCGTGAGTGGATACATGACGAACCGAGACATCATAATCATGGGTGGAGAAATGATGAAGGAATATGGTGTAAAGTAAATGGGAGCATGTATTTCGAGACCTCATGAAATATATAAAATAAATAAGACGACTGATCACATGTTCAAAGCTGGTGGATCGTTTGGTCGCGGCGACGTGACTCTCGAGCTCCACGCTGAGATTGGTATGAGGTCTAAAAAGACTTACGGCAAACCTATTATGTTACCAGAGTCAGACACTGTGGGAGTGGTAGGAGACGTGACCTAAGTTAGAATGGGTTTGTTTAGAAAGCTGGTTCGTAACATTAGAAACTTTTTCAGACGACGTAGAAAACCGAAGACTGATGAAACGTATCTGATGCATTGGTACACAACAAACCAGATCTATAAAAGACGTAGCGCCCACGTCGAGTAGTTTTTTCGTGGAGGACTATATAGCGATGACTTCCGCAACACTTCGATTATTCGATTTCGATGGTCACCAAATCACGACGGTTAACCACAACGGTGAAATATGGTTCAAAGCGAAAGAAGTCGCGAGCGCTCTAGGTTATGCTCGACCAAAAGATGCGGTAAACGACCACGTCGAACCTGATTGTAAAATGAAGATGGAGCAGGCCTCATTTGTCAACGAACTTGGAGTCTACTCGTTAGTGTTCTCAAGTAAAATGGAGCGTGCGAAACACTTTGGAAGGTGGGTGCACTCAGAAGTCTTACCAAGCGTTAGAAAGGGTTTAGCTGACGTTGGTCTCAAACACAATCAGTTTAAAATGATCACCGAGTTCGACCTTCACACGAAAGTTGTTGGTTTTCTTAGGAAATATTACCCAGAAGCTATTTTGATAGCTGCTTGTGGTGAAAATCAAGACACTTCGAGTAAAAGAGTAAATTCGTGGAAAAAAGGTTACCAACGTGGAACACCTGACTTGATTATTGCCAACGCAAACCGACAGCATAGCGGGCTTGTGATTGAGTTCAAGAACCCAGGTGGCACAGGTAAGACATCCAAAGAGCAGGAGTCTCTGCTACTCAGATATAAATCCGCTGGTTATCTAACACTCTTGTGCGATTCGTACGACGACGCTATTACCACGGTAATAAAATATTTCTTTGACGTTGGGTTTCAGTGCTCTCAGTGTTTTCGTAAATTTAAAAATAAATCAGCGTTGAGTAACCATGAGAGACGCTATTGTAAAGAGACTTTTTAGACAGCGAGTAATAAGTCGAATTAGCACTCGCTCTCGTTGTTGAGACGACGTTTGAAGCGACAACTGCTCTAGCATTTTTTAAAGACGTTTTTTTTAACTCGATAAAGGTGTCTGCGAAACTTTCTCTATTTATTTCACGAGCCTTCTGACCACTGTGTGAAAAAATGTTTCTGTGACATTGGACGCTTCATGTGACCAATGTCTAAATTTAAAAAAGTGGGGTATCCGAGAACACCCTTAATTTTGTGTGGAAGGATGATGACGTCTGCACACTGCACGATATTGCTCAGCACCACCAACAAACGATTGCCCTGGGTTGTATCTCCAACTGAATGGTGCTTCAACAGTTGTTCCGTAAGTGTCGCGACAAACGGCGCAATACGCTTTTAGAAATGTGATGTCGTCTGCTACTGAGAACAGTGTGTCGAGCTCACCAATTCTTTTTAAACGCTCCGTTGATATGAGACCACAAATAATGACGTGAATGCCGGCTTTAATGTATTCGTGAGTAACTGGAAGTAACCCAGAGTACCAATGACCTTCATCAATTCCGATGACGTCATAATCAGCTACTTCGGAAGAGCTTGGGATGTTGGTGATTAACTTCGCAGGTAAACTGTCTGATCCAACGACAATGGTCTGGCGATGTGTGGAGAACGTGTGGTCAGTTCGCCTGGTGTCGCCTGCGTTGTTCATGTAAAGGACTTTGAGCCCTGACTTACTTAACGTGATTAACCTACGAAGAGTCTCTGTCGTTTTTCCTGCGAACATGGGACCAATCACGATTTCTAGTTTACCAACTTTCTTCATGGTTACTATACCTCCAGAGAAATGTTCTCCCCTCTTGCGGCAACTGTTGCTCGTTGTTGAATATCCGCTGGAGCTCTAAGTTTTTAAGATGAGTCTGCGAGCTCTCATGTCTTAAGCTATACAGTGGGTCGTTGGTGGCCACACCGCATGGGTGACAGGTGTACGCGCTTTCACCTCTCGCAAAGCGTCCGTGGTCAGGCGAGAGTACGTGGTCCCTGATATCATCCGCACCCAGTATCTTATTACACCCCACCTTGCAAACGTGAACGTCGCGGTTTGCGGCGAGCTCAAGCCACGCTTTGGCTTTGGTTGGGCATGGTTTCCACATAAGGGTCGCTAAGAACACTTGGAGGAAATTACCGAGTAATGTAGCGTTGGACTCACGAGGGTTGTTCAAGTAGACGCCACTCGCTAACATAAGGTACTTGAATGATGAGTAACACCACACAGGGATTATGCTAGCTAACGTACCAGCAAGCTCGTTGGCTCTGTCTTCTCGAAGATCGATCCAAGCGTCGAGAAGACTCCTAGTGTGGCGGATCTGAGATCCAAGCCGTTTTGGTGGTCCCTCAGGGTCGGGGTCGAACATTGTGTATGTTGAGAAGTACTCGTTTAAGACGATAGGTCCAGAGGCGTCTTGTAGGGTAGGCACACTGATAAAGGCTGTTCTCAACATGTTGGCAATATCTTCTTCGCTGATTTCTCGGGCTTGAGTCATTATGTTATACTCTCAGAAAAAATCCTAATTTTTTAGCGCGTTTGGTCTGGAACTGTGAGATACCTGTGAGGTCAACTGTGAGACACCTGTGAGGTCATCTGTGAGTAAGATAACACGTGATAGTGTATTAGATGGTTGAAGACTCACAGACAGCTGTTGAGGCGAAGATTACGGCTGATGTGAAGAGTGTTAAGGTGAAGGACCCAAAGCGCGTCGCTGCTGGTAAAAAGTTGGCTGAGATATCGAAAGCTGCGAAAGAAAAGAAAATGCGTGAAATGATAGTTAACGAAGAGCAGGGTGGTGAGTGGAGCTATGGTTACATTGTTGGAACACTTGGTGTTATCATTGCTGGTGCTTCATTGTGGTACACAATTAGCAGTGAAAAAGTGAGTGCTACACCAGCACCTGTGTCAGAAAGTCATAGAACTCGTCGTCCAGCGTTAGACACATTTGATTCTTAAACAAAACACACGACAATGTATATATGACTGCGATCGATCGAAAAGAACTTATGAACGAACTGTACGACGCGCTACTTGTCACGACTGGTGCTGTGGTAGTGAGTATGATTTCTAAAAAGGCTTTGGGAGAACCATTGGGAACACCAGAGACAGTGAAAGGCACAGTGAAACTTGCTGCAGCTGTTGGCGCAGGAACGTTGTTAGTAAAATGGATGCAATCGAAAAAGTGGATACCGACAGATCCATTCAAATCAACGTAAGTTAATGGCGAGTGTTGTGGCTGGAGGGATATTTAATGCAGTGGCTTTTGCAGGCGCTGGCTTTATGTTTTCGAAGTTTAATCACTCGGGTTATGAAGCTGAGATGGAGAGACACAATCATGCGTTGGAACAGCTGGCCAGCGCGAAAGAAGTGTGGTATGAGAATGAGGTCGCTAAGAAAGATAAGATCCAGAGTTTGCGGCAACGGCTCTCTGATGCTAATGCTGACATCAATGACACAAACCATGCGTTGGAAGAACTTAGAAGCGTAATGACCATACAGTACAGCGGACGAGTGTTCACTGACCTCCCGAAGATTGCGGATTACTACCAACCGAGTGCGGAAATGAAGGATTATCAATTATTGTTTGTTGGTGCGCTAGGTTTGGGTAGTGGAATAGCGGCATGGGTACTAGTTCGGTAAAAAAATATGTTGGAGTAGTATAAGAGTGATGGACAAACTTATGAGGCAGATGAGTTACGGCTTGACAATTGACGAGATCGCGAATGAGACGCTAATTGAGTGTGGAGACACCTTCAGAATTTACTACTGCTCGGATTGTGACGTTGTGAAACATCTAAGTGACTGCGGTGGGTACGCGTGTCCAAAGTGTGGTGACATCGAATGGGGTTACACTCAGAGTTACAGCGACATGAGACTCACGCGGCTAAAGAGCGTTCACAAACGGTCTTGGTGGATGGGGAGGAGACTGCGGAACGTTGTGAAGGGTGAGCACCTTGAGTTGATAAAAGAGGACTTCCTGAAAGTTGTCAATGTGTTGCGCTCATGCAATTTGATAAAGGGTAGAAATGTCAGCAGATATGGATACTACATTATTAGGTTGTGTCATAGAAGACGAGTCGAGACACTCAAGAAGGTGTTAGACCTCAAAGACGGGAAGGTGAAAGACTTGTTCGACGACAATTTGTTTGGGGTGGTGTACCCAAAGCTGGGATGGTGTGAGAGTGGTGATATTTATTACAATGAGTGGGCTAAGAAAAAAAGTGTAGTGTAAGTATAAGCCAATGAGTCGGACTGTGAAAAACCTACTGACAAAAAGACGGGCGCATAAGACGAGTGCAGCCGTTGTCGATTCACTAACAGATGAAGCGACCAACGTTCACGGCTTTTTTAGAGACCAAGAAACACAACCTGCAGTCGAAGACCTCACACCGTCAACACATTTGTTGGATCGAGCACTGAGAGGGTTCACAAGGTCCTATGGAGTCGAAGTAATTGACGACAGAGACATCAATCAGGTAAATGGTAGTAGAAGCGCTGTCACTAACCTTTTGAGACGTGAACTAGGCGAGACCAACGGAATGAAAGTGGTGGAGACAGTCAAGGTCACTTTTGAAAAAGTTTTAGAACTCAATAAGACCACATACAAAACTGCCTACTTTAACAGCGAAACGTTCGTCGTCATTAATGACCACGACATCGAAGGTGTTGCCAACCGTGGGTCGGAACAAATCTTGACGCGGATAGCTGGGTGGTTATCTGAGGGGTCTGGATGGGCTATCGACAAAATAGACGCGCACTACGTCAACGTTGCTATTTACAGACCTTTGCATGGGAGTAGCTACATCGCGTTGCCAAAGGAGCTGTGCAATAGTATGAAGGGTTTGATAAACGTAAATAACGACGACGACAACGAGTGCTTTAGATGGTGTCACCTAGCGCATAAGTTTCCTGTTGGAAAAAACTCTGACAGAACGTCGAAGTACGTCAGACATGTCAGTGAGTTGAATTACGACGGAGTCGACTTCCCAGTCACACTCAAAGACTACAACAAGATCGAAAAGGCGAACGATATTAGCATAAATGTTTTCGGGTATGAAAATAAACAGCCATTCCCTGTGTACGTTTCTAAGGAGACGTATCCTGACCATATGGACCTATTGTTGATAACTAATGACGTGGGCAACAAGCATTATGTGTACATTCGCGATTTTAACAAATTCATGTACCGTCAGACAAAGTATAAGGCGAGAAAGCACTTTTGCAGGTATTGCCTGCAGTGTTTTAGTCGTGAGGACGTGCTTGAACGCCATGTGGAAGTATGTTTGGTCATCAATGGGAAGCAAGCTATTAAAATGCCGCAAAAAGGTGCGAAAGTGAAATATGAGAATTTTAGTAGACAGCTAAATGTACCATTTGTGGTGTACGCAGATTTCGAGGCTATCACACAGAAGGTGCACACAGCGACACCATCAAGCGAGTGTAGCTACACAAATGCTTACCAGAGGCACGTTGACTGTGGTTATGGGTATAAATTGGTTTGTTGCTATGACAATGAGTACAGTAAGCCAGTGAAAGTGTATCGCGGTGAAAACGCAGTCAACAAGTTCATTGGGGAGATGTTAGAAATTGTCGAATATTGTAAAGAGACATCTGAGAGTCACTTTAACAAAGAGATGGTGTTGACTGACGACGATAAGAAGAACTTTGACGAGGCTAAAAGTTGTCATATTTGCAGTGTTGAGTACACTGGCGCTGACGTTAGAGTGAGAGACCACTGTCACGTGTCAGGTAAGTACAGAGGATCCGCACATCGTGAGTGTAATGTGAACTTTAAGTTGACTGACAAAATTCCCGTGATCTTTCATAACTTGCGTGGCTACGATAGTCATTTCATTATGCAGGAGATTGGCAAGTTTGGCCAAGACATAAATGTGATACCGAACAACATGGAGAAGTACATGGCGTTCATGCTTGGAAAAAACTTAGTATTTTTGGACAGCTTTCAGTTTATGAGTAGCGGTCTAGACAACTTGGTGAGGAACCTACCAAGGGACGCTTTCAAATACACATCAGAAGTGTTTCACGACGAGGGTTTGGCACTTATGACAAGAAAGGGGGTCTATCCCTACGATTATATGGACTCCTTTGATAAATTCGACGAATGCGAGCTACCCTCCAAAAAGGACTTTTACAATATTCTAAATGACGAAGATATTACGGAAGAAATGCATGAGCGTGCTTGCGATGTGTGGGACTACTTCGACGTCGAAAACATGGGTGGGTATCACGACCTGTATTTGAAAAGCGATGTGCTCTTGCTCGCTGATGTTTTTGAGAACTTTAGAAAGACATGCCATCGCGAGTATAAACTAGACCCTTGCCACTATTTCACATCGCCTGGATTGGCTTGGGATGCTATGCTGAAGATGACTGGAGTGGAGCTTGAGTTATTGTCCGACATCGACATGTTCCAGTTCGTAGAACTAGGTATGCGTGGTGGTGTGAGCTACATATGCAACAGACATGGCGTGGCGAATAATAAGTACATGGAAGGGTATGACAAAGAGCAAGAGTCGAAGTATTTGATGTACCTTGACGCCAACAACTTGTATGGATGGGCAATGAGTCGAAGTCTACCCACGGGCGGCTTCAAGTGGTTGACTGAGAAAGAAATAGAAAAGGTTAATCTGCGTGAGTATCACAACAATAGTAAAAAGGGGTTGCTGCCCGAAGTCGACTTGGAGTATCCAGACCACTTGCATGACCTACACAACGATTACCCGCTGGCTCCCGAGAAGATGGAGATAACCGTTGACATGTTGTCGGAGTACTGCACGAAAATCAAAAATAAGTTTAACGTGAGTGTTGGTGGTGTGAAGAAGCTGGTGACTAATTTGATGGACAAAAAAAAGTATGTGTGTCACTACGGAAATCTGCAGTTGTACATGGATCTTGGATTAAAAATCAATAAGATTCACAGGGTCCTGCAGTTTGACCAGTCCAAGTGGCTAGGCAAGTACATCGACTTTAACACAGTCAAAAGAACTGCGGCTAAGAACGCTTTCGAGAAGGATTTCTTCAAGTTGATGAACAACAGTGTGTTCGGAAAAACGATGGAAAACTTGAGGAAGCGTGTGGACGTAAGATTAGTGACCACTGCGAAGAAATTAGAAAAGCTTGTCTCGAAGCCAACGTTTGTGTCTTGCAAAATATTTAGCGAGAACTTAGTCGCTGTCCATAAGGTTAAAGAAACGTTGACATTAAATAGACCCGCATATGTGGGTATGTGCATACTAGACTTGAGTAAAACGCTGATGTACAATTTTCACTACAATTATATTATGAAAAAGTACTCTAGCGACACCTGTAGATTGCACTTCACTGACACTGACAGTCTGTTGTACTCAATCAAAACTGACGACGTTTATTCCGACTTTATGATGGAGTGCGAAAAGTTTGATAATAGTGACTATCCTGCAGACAGTCCATTCTTTTTTAGAGAAAATAAGAAAGTTATTGGGAAGATGAAGGACGAGTGCGCTGGAACGCCAATTGTCGAGTTCGTCGGGTTGCGCAGTAAAATGTACAGCTATTTGAAAGAGGGTGGAGGCGGTGGGAAAACCGCTAAAGGTATTAGAAAAAATATAATTAAAAAAGTGATCAGACACGAAGACTACAAAAGTGTGCTACTAGAGCAGAAACAATTGCGACACACAATGAAGACCATTAGAAGTGTCAAACATCAGCTCCGTAGTTGCGAAATTAATAAAGTATCGCTATCCTGTTTTGATGATAAACGACACATTTTAGAAAATGGTATCGACTCCTACGCGTATGGTCACAAAAACATTGGAGTGAGAGGCGACAAACGCTGAAAATAGTGAACAAACGGACTAATCTATTATTAACAGGTGGCAATAATCTAATTTGCATAACAGGTGGCAATTTTATCACGCGTGAGACACTTTTACGATACATAAATTTGTAAAAGCGTTTAAACGACTATTTTTTAAATGTGATTTGACAAATTTGTGAAAATGTTGAAACGACTATTTTTTAAATGTGATTTGACAAATTTGTGAAAATGTTGAAACGGTTATTTTTTAAATGTGATTTGGCAAATTTGTGAAAATGTTGAAACGACTATTTTTTTAAATGTGAGAGTGAGCTCGTACCACATTTTTTTTTTTAACACGCGAAAATGTTGAAATGACACTTTCTATTTTTTTTAAATATGGCTAAAGTAGCGTAAAGTTTAGCGAAAGTTGTGATTTTCTTAATATTTGGCATCAACTGAGTAGAAAACGTGAGAGGGGTGTCTAGATTGACTAACGATTACCATAATAGCACAGAGAGTTAGGTTGTGAGCTCACCAACGTCGATTGTAAAACATAAATACCAAAACATTGCTGAGTTGTGGCTCGACACAAATTTGGTGATGTTTTGGTGTTTATATCACGGTTGACGTTGGTGAGCTCGCAGCCCTACCCTCTATACTACTCATGCCCGTTACTTATTTTCTTTACTATAACATATATAAATTTGTTCTCTACTTAGTGCAGTCCACTGACCTATATCTAACTGTGAATTTTAAAACGGTTATGTGTGGGTCAGTGGTTACTTACTTTTTACTATAGCATATAAATTATCTATTCTACTTAGTGTGCACTCCTGCACTGACGTATATATAACCATTGTATAACCGTTATACGTGAGTAGTCGGTAAGTCGGTTATACAAATGTTATATATGGGTCAGTGGTGCATGCGAGAAATAAATATACATAATATTCTAAAAACTATAACAACGTTATCGTTATGTTAATAATTTAGTATTCTATCTTTTAAAACTTATATATTTTGTAAATAGTTCTTTAACACCATTTTTATACATGTAACGTTTTTATATTTTGCACACGCCCCCCGTGGAAATCAGCTTCGGTTGACGGGGTCAGCGTGTATAAATAAAGTTTCTATCTATCTATCTATCTATCTATCACATTGTATTATCACATTTCACCACACCATTTATCACATTCCACCACACAACACCATGCATCTGATCACATCTCACCACATCTCACTACACCAAACCATGCGTCATATCTCACCATACATGACATGCATCACATCTCACCATACCACACCATACATCACATCGAGTGGATACAACACATTCTATGAGCTGGGAGACGCGAGTTCAATCATTGGTCGGACCAACACTCAGGTCTTAAAATAATTGAGAAGGTTCTGGCTTTGCAATAACACCAGAAAATGGTAAAACTTTCGGATTTTTTCTGAAAAACGACCTTAAATCGTAGGTCCTCGGAATTCCTATCAGTTGGATTTTCCGTTCGCTTGAAACATGAGCCTGGCTCAGATAAATAGGACAACCTTATTCTGTGTGATCGACTGTCAATAAAATCCTGCGTGATCGACTGTCAATAAATCATACCATCACATCCCACCCCACCACTGTGCATCACATCCCACCACACCACACCATGCATCACAACACATCACATCATGCATCACATCATGCATGTATCTCATCCCACACCACCACACCGTGCATCACATCGCATCACACCACACGCACTATGCATCATATCTCACTATATCACATCATGCATCATATAACGCCGCACTATGCATCATATCTCACTATATCACATCATGCATCACATCACATGCACGGCACCATGCATCATATCTCATTATATCACATCATGCATCATATCACGCCACACTATGCATCATATCTCACTATACCACACCATGTATCACGCCACACTATGCATCATAGCTCACTATATCACACCATGCATCACATCACGCCACACTATGCATCATATCTCACCATACCACACCGTGCATCACATCACGCCACACTATGCATCATATCTCACTATACCACACCATGCATCACGCCACACTATGCATCATATCTCAATATATCACACCATGCATCAGACCACACTATGCATCATATCTCACTTTATAAAATAACAATTGTGCTACGCGTGTTCTGATTGGCTAATACGCGTGTTTGGATCCAAACACGGGAATTTTGAGGTTGTGTCACACAAAAAGCAAATCATGCCGGCCCATCATCGTTTTTAAACATTAACATTCTACATAGTATGCACAATAACTATACATAAAATATAGCAATCTTCCCTGTTAATTTTCACAAGATTTTGCAAAAATAGGCCGAAAATATATAGGAAATTATAAGTATTTAAAGTGGACAAAGCAACGCTAAAGCGAACGAGAATTTCCGTATAATTTGTGATGGAGAAGTTTACCTTATTGAAAATTTCAATAAAACCCAAAAAGACAACACTTTTATAGACATAGTCCACCAAGAGAACATGGAAATTGGAAAAGGTGTAAAATGTTTATTTTACCTCTCGTCGGGCAGCATATTTACGAAGAAACCATTCATTTTGTTCTTGTAGCCAACAAAAAATCACCGAACAACACTTCGACAGTGACAGAAAACCACAAAAAAGATTCTGTGTTGTAGAATATGAAGGCTAGGCAAACTCACATCACTTTACATCTGCAGCAATCCAACATAAATCGTGATTAAATCCATCTGAAAATATCTTTTTCATCTTTCTAAGCTAGCATGTTTTCCTGATGTTTTTACTGGCTCTTAGCTAGACCTATCGGCTCGTGTTTTTTTACGCTTTTCTTAAGTCTCGCAACATCCCGCGTGTTTGGATCACGTTATCCAAACACGGAAACCCATTAGGTATTTCTTAAATACCACACCATGCATCACATCATACCAAAATGCATCATATCTCACCACACTATGCATCACATCATACCACACTATGCATCACATCATACCACACTATGCATCATATCTCACTATACCACACCATGCATCACATCACGCTATGTATAACATAACATCACACTACACTAATGATCATATCGCATGTATCACATCCATTTCGTTACTGCACAGAAATGAGAAGCTTAACACACCTTAAATTCAAAATCGTAGATCCAATAAAGTTTGTTTCATAGATCGCTTTAAAGAACTCATCCAACTGTCAAAACAATCATAAAAATATTAGTGTTGGATTTGATAAGTAATCTTAGAGAAATACGTGCAGTTTTATATTCACGTACGGTTTTATATTTACCATAAATGCTCGACTTATAGCGCCGCGGCGCATATTATATAACTCTTTGGTGCGGCGCTAAATAGAGAGCGGTGCTTATTAAAAAAAGATGACAATATACTGATAAGACACAACATAAATTTATTCACACAAAAACCCAATAAAAGAACGTCAATTTCATTGTCATTATTGCCTTTCTGATCACTGACTATCCATAGATGTTGATAGGAGGCACCTTCTATACATCTGAATCAGTGAATTCAAAGGGATTTGTGTCCGGCTCGTTAAAGATGGACAGCTGTGATCGAAGTACCTATGTAAATATTAACTTATCGTTTTGTTCTTATTTTTTTGGCTGATTCATCTTTTTCGAATAAGCGCCGCATCGTGGATGTTAAGGTGCGGCGCTTAGTCGAGAGCGGCGCTTATTAAATTATTTTAATTCTGAATGCGGCTCTTAATCAAGAGCGGCGCAATGGAGAGCGGCTCTAAATCGAGTATTTATACGGTATATTTTTAATTAACAAAATTGTCTCACTCCAAGAACTTAAAAAGGGATCGCAAATAGTCCCGCGCGATTATTGTATGTGATGGCCAGTCAGTGATATGCTAAACTGCAATAGATCTACACTGTACATACATTTGCTCTGAATTACAATGAATCTTTTCCGCTCGATAAACTCTTTTATACCCACTGTTATTGATTCGTTGACTTGAGAAAGTCAAAATAATTTGCCATAACTAAAATAATTGGTGCACAGCCACCATACAATATAATCTGAAATTTCTACAGCCAATGTATTTCAGCCATGTATTTATTCGTGTGGAAAAATCATTGAACGTTAAAACTATATGTTAATGTGTCTTCGGGCGTTTCTTTAAAGCTAAATTATCAAAATATTTTTAATTACCCTACCTTTTCTTTCAAACGTTGGCTAAATGTTAAAAAACCCAGTGACTCTACATTAGACATTTCTTCAACGAATATTCGGTTTAAAATTTCCAATTGAATTTCAACTGTATTTACCACTAAAAATACAAAATTAACAGATAATGATCTTGATATAAGATAAGTGCCTATCCTGGGTTGTGATCTTTGGAATCTCTTGAGAACAATTGTAAAATATCTTGTTGTCCGAAAATGCCATCTTCATACCTTTCCGCTGCTAAATTGGTTTACTATTCACAGGAAATGACGTGGTGAGCAGGGACATGCAAAGACATTACACACTGATTCAGCAGTGAAATACAAAGAAAGTTTGGGAATTAAGCGAACGTTGTCTAAACAGGTCTGTTTAAAGTTCAGAGCCAAACTTTCTTTGTATTTCACTGTTGAATCATGAGTGTGCAATGAATCAGTGTGTCCTGCTTTGACATCATTTCCTGTGAATAGTATATCAACTTTAGCAGTGAAACAAGATATGTTACAATTCTTCTCAAGAGATTCCAAAGATCACAAATATGTAAAATCCCAAAACCCCAGAAGGCACTTTAGTCTAGTTTTATTTAGTTACCTATCGTAAAACATAACCTTTGGTATTTCCTACGAATAAATATTTGTAGTACTATTTCTAACATATTGAATATTTTCACTGGGAGGCAAGGAGACAATTATGTAAGAGTACGGAGGCTTTATACCAGACAATTATAATTATACCATAATCTCGAGTCGTATAATTATGAGCTCATAGCCGACGAGGCACGACAAAGATGTGGAGTAACGTTGGCTCACGGCCGTATTCCCTGCTATGCTTTAATTAACACAATTATAGCTTCAACAAATCAGTTTATAGTCAGTTTAGAATATAGGTAAATACTAAATGCCATACCGTATGGCATTTCACTACCGGTTTACACCAGCTTCCATCCAATGAAACTAACACATCACAGTTTCATTGAATAAAAAATAGCAAAAACCTGGGTTAAGTACCTCACGGTATGGGATTTAGTGCTTATTACTTCTCGAGTAGAAATAATAAATAATTATTTTAGGAATGAAAGTTTAACGAGGAAATAGCAAAGGACAGGTACACTAATTGAGTTTTTATCAATTGCCTAATTTCCGATAGTGCAATTATTTTGAATAAGCTAGTTCGTAATGTCGACTGCGCATCAAAATGACGTGTTCTGCGTCGAGATAAAACTTATTTCAATTCATAACATCAGGCTAAAACCACAATAGACATTTGCATTTCTATTTACGCTTGCAAATTCGTTATACTGAATTCCCCAGCCTGATGTTATGAATTGAAATAAGTTTTATCCTGACGCAGAACGCGTCATTTTGATGCGCAGTCGACATTACGAACTGGCTTTGCCCCAAGTCGCGCAGTAGGCTGGCAATACCCTATTTTTCAGGACAGTGGCAGCCTCCGCGCAATCTGAAATTAGATAATGGAAACTGATGCGTACTGCTCCATTTTGTGAAAAAGTGTTATGGTGCGTAAGTACAGTAGTGTAGAAAAACAAATCGAACATTGTAAAAGGTTGGTACTGTCAGCGGAATGATTTGTGGGCTCATAATCCTTACTCTTCTTCCTATTTCTCCTTACTTATCATGCATCTAAACCATAAATCGACCTGATTAATCGAAGTGTGTAAAGGTTGTGGCTGGATGGAATACTCTGCAGTTGAGGGGACAGTGAGGTAGTTCAACTTACCAACACAAGAGCCGTCATTTAAAAATTCTCCTGGGCTTGTACAAAAGCATTCGTAAGTTCCAGGATAGTTTCTGCACGTCTGATCATTACCACAATTCGAGGATCCGTCAGAACATTCATTTTTGTCTACAAACCAAGAGAATTAAAACATTATTTCACAAACTCACTTAACGCTATCTAGACTGGTGGTGGTGGTGGTGGTGGTGGTGGTGGTGGTGGTGGTGGTGGTGGTGGTGGTGGTGGTGGTGGTGTTGTTGGGGTTGGTGGTAGATGGGGGTTAGGCGGAATCTTCCCGCGCTGAATTTAAATGCTGATATCTCAATAATGGTCACAGCTATGAATCTAAAATTTTACGACTTTTCCAAAGTAGTATGGGCTGAAAAAATGGTGAAAAAATATTGGGTATAAAAAAGTTAGAGTATTCCGGAACACCTACTAACAATGAATTTCGACAAAAAATTTTCATTATAATAGAAACAATAAAAATAAGAACATATCTGTAGTGGCTAAATTAGCATAAAATTTTGTGAATATAATTAGCATGCATATTAAATATAAAAAGGAATGTAAACATGATTTTATTAAAAGAAAGCTTCGCGGGCGGTGGGACGACACACAGTCTTCAACCGCATGTGCAGCGTTGAAACTAATCCATATGCTCGCCAAGCATTATATCGTCGTACTGTAATATAAGTTAAAGACTATCGTCAGAAGTTTCAAGAGTCGAGATATGTTTACCAAATAGTTGTGAGCAAGAAGAATCCTACGCAGATGGTATGAAGCGGTACTTCGAGGATAAAACAACAGATATCACAGCAAAATCAAATTATGCGAATTCCAATGTTAAAGGCAATTGTCAGGAGAGAAAGAACATTGTCCTGTCAAATTTAGCGTTTGAGCGTAGACAAGAAAACAGTATGGATCTACCGGTATTTTTAAGAACGCAAATTCTTGTGGATCGTCGTCGACCACATTAATCGGTTTTAATGATCTTATAAAATATTAATTATGCGTCCTAATTTATCAATTCCGTTTTTACGACGGCTTTATGCTTCTACTTACTTCGGCCGCGGTAGTTGGCGATCGTTGTTGCGGCCACCCTGCCACTTTTACTATACCTGTACTTAGATGAACTTACATAACTTTATTAATCTTAATTACTAAACATTTGGATATTTGTGGCGAAACCAAATATTAATAAAAATAAATAAATATTAAAAAAAATTGTTATATTTTAGACTCGTTGTTTCCATAACAACGATCTTGAAAGGTACATAAGAACACGAAAGTAATTGCGAGAATATCACTAATCTTAATGGAGAATTTCACGAACAAAAAATAAGCCTTATAAAAACTAGGGAGCCACCTTAAGTAGGGTCACACTATATTAATTTCGATATTTATATCGTCCTGTATGGCTATATGGCTGCATTATATCGTACCGCATGGCTGTTGTGGTCAAGTGGTTAGCAAACATTTCTATGAGCTGGAAGGCACAGGTTCAAATCCTGGGACGGACCACCATACAGGGTCATAATTGAGGGGAAAGTGCTACCTTTGCAATAATTCCAGCAAATGGTAAGACTTTCGGGTCTTCTCGGATAACGACCTTAAATCATAGGCCCTCGGGACCCCTATCAATTGGGCTTCTAGCCTGTTGGGTATTCCGTTCTAAAAGAGTGAAAATTAAATCTAATAAACTGTTTACTGGGATCATGGGTTAATTCAAGCACGTAACAAAACATGTATAAACAGAACCAACCAGCGCACGTTTCTCCACTTCCCTCAAATCCTTCTTTACAAATACAATTATTCGTATTTCTATCACAATCAGCGTTGGAATGACAGGTTTTAAGGCCGCAAGTCGAAGGTATAGCTAAAAAGAAGTAAAAAAATAAAGTTTATGTTTGAATAAAAAATTGATTTCTTAGGGTACAATTTTCTATTAGTATAAAGAGCACTTTAGAAATTTATAGTTTTAGAGTTATATAAATTAATAAATTATTTACACCCTGTCTCGTGAAAGTGTTTAGGACCATAGGGGGATCCTGAGTTAACTTAAAGCAAGGATCAAACAAGAACGAAAGTTTTAGCTTCTGTGCCTCGTTTGACCGCCAACTCTTTGAGCTTGTTCGAATTTCACCTCAAGTTTCTTTCAACTTGTGAGGACTTGCGAGTCGTATGAACACAAAACATAAGTCGATGAAACTCTTTCGTGTAAACAAAATAATATGTTAGCAGATTTTCTCTTCCTCCGAGATGATATTTTAACAATTAAAATTATTTAAATTGCAAAATGGACTAATTGTCCGCCATTTTTTGGTTTACTTTGCGCATGGGTTTGCTGCAAGAACATGGGTTTGCTGCAAGAACTCCTTTACTAGCGGAAGTGCAGAATCATGGGACGACTAATTGTCCCGCCGTTTGACTGCAACACGGTCTCTTCCTTAAATTAGCCATTATCCTTAAGTTACAAATCGCTCTAAATTAAGGATAATGGTTAATTAGTGGCGATCGCGAGAGTCGCGCATGCGCTCAAAACATCTTTAATTTATTAACATTATAAATAAACTAACCAGTACACGTTCTTCCATCACCAGAAAATCCACTTTTACAAGTACAACTGTAAGTTCCTGGTTGATTATTACAGTTAGCGTTGGAAACATCACAATTGTTGTTACCAGTCGTGCATTCGTCGATGTCTAATAGAAAATATATCGCTTAAAGTATCCGTTTTGGTTCATACAGACATGATTAAACAATCTTAAATTTAACAGTATATTATTTATTTTTCGAATTTATTTGTGTTGATCTGTGGGGAGGGAAAATATAAAGTTTTTATTCCGAACGAAAAACTGAAAAACAACCAATATTCAAACATTATTTCATCAATGTTTCAACATCTTTAATTTATTAACATATTTAAATAACTAACCAATACACGTCCTTCCATTGCCATTAAATCCACTTCTACAAGTACAACTGTAATTTCCTGGTGAATCGATACAGTTGGCGTAGGAATGACAATCGTTGCCACCAGTCGTGCATTCGTTGATGTCTAATAGAAAATAGAAAATAGTGTTAAATTTTACAGTATATTTTCTTTTTACAAATTTATTTGTGCTGATCGGTAGGGCGGAAAAACAAAGTTTTTATTAACATAGCGAAAAGGAAAAATATATATATGAAACGCTAGCTAAAACATGTTACAACATCATGTTACAACATCTTTAATTTATTAACATGATAAATATACTAACTAGTACACGTTCTTCCATCACCACTATATCCACTTTTACAAATACAACTGTAAGATCCTTGTGCATTCTTGCAGATAGAGTTGGAATCACACTCGTTCAGCAAATCATTAAGGCATACATCGAAGTCTGAAGTAAAGTGAAAATAATAAATATGTTGTAGTTCAAATGCGGAATACAAAAGATACTGCGATGGAATTTTGATGTGAATACTTTTTGAGTAGATTAGTAGAATGCCATCTCATTTTCACATTTGGCAATAAAGTCTTCTCGTACCAGCCTCCTAGTTAATTGGATTGTAACCGACCCCAAAACAACAAAGGTCCTAACCCTAACCCCACCACATCCACTCCCCTATTTTGGGAGCTAGATTAGTAGAATAGTGCGATAGACTAATCTCACACCCAGTGGGCTGGTACGAGGGCAATCTATTTGCTCGTCAATGCCTTGTATTTGCTCGTAGGCCACTTCCTTGTATGGAATACGTACTAGAAGTACATATGAATGTTTCTTTACTTATTTAATCGAGAGAAGTTGTTGTGCGACTCAAGAAGTGCGATAAAATGCCAGTTAGATGCGCTGCAGGCGGCCGTATAACAACACTCGGAATATATACGCTTGCGTTTCGTTCTGGAATTACGTCCCATATCTCCATTACACAGTCATTGTCCAAGTATGCGTTAACTTTTTAAAACAATAAATCGTACCCAGGGATCGGCCGGTCACATGACACCCATAATTTCTGGCTGTTTTTATATGTTAATTTATGTGGTAATTTGTCTTTGTTTACTTTGTATAACATTAATCAAAGCCCTTATCTTTGTAGTTCGCCTGGATTTAGATTAATAAATTATACTCTAGCTGAATTAATTGAGTTTTTGAGCTAGCTAATAAGATTACAGAATCGACCGGACCATGGAAGCAAAATTGATGCCCTGATGTTGACAAGGAACAGAAAATCGAAGATTTAAATAGTAGAGAAGACACTTATTTAATAAAAAAAAAATTGGGGTTGGGGGCACTTTAACTGGAGCAGGTAACAGATTGTATCTGTTCATTTCATTTCTGTATAAAAAGAACTAACCAGTGCAGTTTGTTCCATCTCCAGTATATCCAGCTTTACAAGTGCAAGTATTGCTAACACATTCACCGTTGGAATGACATATATTACCACCGCAAAGCACAATTATAACTAAAAAGAAATAGAAAATCATAGTTCATATTTGTTTAAAAACTGAATTCTCGGGTAGAATTTTCTATCCGTTGTAAGTTGGCAAATTGCAAACATTTTGTTCCGTTTCATTACTGGTAAGTGCAACATGATGAAACGCGTCGAGGGTTGCCAATATACGAACAACCACAACTACACGCGTTTCTATTCAAACATCCCAGTTTCTCCATTCGCAAACACACCACCGCTCTTCGACTCCATTTTCACCCACACATTGTTCATGTCAATCATCAATGTTATCCGCATAATATAATTATTTTGATATTCGTTAATATGCTCAAATGTACTGTTTGCCCACTATTTACAAAATTCAACACCGATGTAGGTCTCATTACCCGCCCATATATTGCACAAATTCTCACACTATTCACAATCTCTATCTACTCCTACTGTTGGTACACACCACACACATGTATTTCGTATCCAAATGGGAACACCCGTTTTAAGTGTCAAATTTACGTCACCCGTTTTTAATTATAAAATCACGTCATCCAACTCAGAGCCCCATGCCGTATCTGAATTTACTCCAGTCGATTGTCAAAACATCCTACTTATTACCATTTTAACACCGGTGCAGGTCCCACCACCTATCTTTTTATCAAAATGCAAGATTTTTATGCTTCCACTAGATTATTTCAATGTGTGACGGAAGCTTTTCTTGATCGTTGCATTGGTATCTTTCTTGACCGTTTGTTTTCTCCAGCCACGCGAGAGAATACAAACGCTCCAGATAAAACTATTATTAATTTCTCATGACCTTTTACAGGACCACATTCTCTCCAAGTACGAACACAAATCTCTAAATTATGCTCTTCCGCATTTCCGCATATCTGTTACGTTTTGTTTCAAATCTGGAAGGCGGTTGTCCAGTTTCTTTCCCTTTAAGGATCGAATTCCCTTGTAATTGAGATCGCATATTGTTTACAAATACACGTTTCAATGCTGTGGAGTATTGTATTTCGGTCAAACACGCCGACACTTCCATATACGCGCATCTCTGAGCACATGGACATTTCGCCATTAACAGGGAAAACGTTAACCGTCTCAGCACTCTCAAGCGTTCTCGCACATTCAGTGCCGGATTAAGGTTGCACGGGACCTGTAGCAAATGAAAAATGCGGGGCCCTATATGTATGTCAATTGTGACATGTTGCCATTTAAACTCTTTTATGGGGTCTATCAGCTAACTGTTCACTTATAAGTAACACAGAGTAAAATGTTTCTTCGAATAGATAATTAGGTACTTTGTACGATTTATTTATTTATTTCTTCGTTGCTTTGGTTTCCAGGTTCCCACGCCGTCCGTCACCAGTGCGGGGCACAAAATTATATTTTGGGCTCGCATTTTGAGTTTTTCTAAGTAACCAGGCCTTATCCAAAATGGCAGCCAATATTGGTTAGAAAACTCGTTAGGCGGCGGGTTAAAGGCGGGTTAGGCTTAGAAACCTCGTTAGGCGGGGGGTTACGGTTAGGATCTCTGTTGTTTTGGGGTTAGTGGTTAAATATACATGGTTAAGTGACAAAATTCTGGCGCGCGATTATATAGCTCCCCTTTTAGCTAATACTCATGGCGTCCATTTTGAATAAGGCCTGCTTACACAGGAAATTAAAAAAATTAGCCCAAAATATTATAATGCGTGCGTGGCCCCACAAATCGCGGGGCCCGTAGCATTTGTTACATCTGCTACTGTACTAATCCGGCACTGCGCACATTCTCGGTTCAAAAATTTTTTATTGTCTTATTTGGAAGAACTTTTAAAATGACAAAGTAACTTCTTTTGAAGATTTTCACTTTCTTTTTGAGATATATCAGTTTGTTTGATATGCAAATATCTGGAATTTCGTCACACATGTATAATGAGTTATCAGAGAATATTATATATCTTTGCATTCATGAAATAAAAACATTAAAGTGTGAATAACACGTGTGCGTGTTTCTCCCACAACACCAAACTTCTTGGTTTTAAAGGATTTCGTTTGAGAATGAAAGAGATATACACATTTCTCCAATAAGTCATTATGCATGTATGACGAAATTCCAAACATTTACATATCAAACAAACTGATATATCTAAAAAAGAAAGCAAAAAAACGAAAATCTTCAAAAGAAGTTACTTTGTCATTTTAAAAGTTCTTCCAAATAAGACAAAACATTTTGAGGTTATGGGCACTTTAACATTACTAATAAACTAACCAGTACACGTTCTTCCATCACCACTAAATGCACTTTTACAAGTACAACTGAAAGATCCTGCTGTATTATCACAGTTGGCGTCGGAATGACAATCGTTGCTACCAGTCGTACATTCGTCGATGTCTAATAGAAAATATATCGATAAAACATCCGTTTTGGTGCATGCAGACATGATCAATCAACTATTGCTAACACATTCACCGTTGGAATGACATATTTTACCACCATAAGTCACAATTATAGCTAAAAAGAAGTAGAAAAATGTTTGGAGACTTGTATCAATAGCTCCCACGCCCCAATCGCGATGACGGTGGTTTATTACCAGAAGCTTATTTGCATCTAATTGTTAATAGATAACGACATCATCGGTTCTATGAGGGTATAAATAGGGATCCTAACTTTACAACGATCACCCCTGATGAAGACACTAAATTGGAGTGTCGAAACGTTGGGTCATGGACAGTAACTTTTAAAGTTACGTTCAAAAAACTTTTTAAAGCCAGAATAGCGTCAAACTATGTCTGATTTATCACCTGGTTGCGTTGGGAAATTATTTGTTATCCCTACAAATATTTTTGACTAAAATGTTTGCCGAAGTAATCCAACAAGACTGTGAAGTTTGAAGAAATTTCGCCAAAGGAAACACGAGAAATGGTAGAAAAAAGATGAAAAATTGGCTGTAAATCGGTTTTAATGATCTTATAAAATATTAATTATGCGTAATTTATCAATTCCGTTTTTACGACGGCTTTATGCTTCTACTTACTTCGGCCGCAGTTCAATTTTCTGACAAACTAATGGCTACCTAGACACAAGCAATGGCGAATATTGCATCTGTGACGACAAATTTTGGATAGACGACAAAAGGTTTGAATTTTTATTTGGATCTCTGAAATGGCACTTTTGAGCAAAATATATAGGTCTATCTCATTTGATTTCTAAGAAATATTTCAGTCCAAATAGGATCAGGCTTTCAATACTTATGCTTTTTTTACTTATTTTACTTAATGAATTAATTAATCAAATTACTCGACAACAACTTACTGAACAGAATATCAGAGAGATGCGGCAATGCGTAACGGAATTTTTCAGAACGCATAATATGTGTTAGTTTCGTCATTTTGATTCTACCATGATGTCGCGTTTCAAGAATTAGAAGAAATTTAGAGAATTAACCCAAACGAAAGATAATTGATATTGTTTTTTAACAAATACAATTGAAAGATATTGTTCATCACTTCATTAAGATAGATTACATTGCTGTTGCCTTTTCTTGTCATATGACATGGCTAACATTAACGGGTCAAATATAAACAATTCATTTAAATGTTAAAATTATAAACATGCACGCCTAAACTTAATCAAGCTTTCTAAAGTTGTTGTCAATGTCTTCATTGTCCTAGATATCATCTTCATCAGCATCACTTTCCTCACTGAAATCGTCCTCACAATCTGTATCATCTCCAAATTGGAAGTTAGTAATCCAATTTTCATCACCCTTTTTACAAATGGATCTTTGGAGCTCTTCTGCTTTATCGTTTGCTTCGGGGTGGTCCACACCCAAGTCTATTGAATATGCCGTGTTGGTTTGACTTGCCACTGATTTTGTTTGTTTTTCCTGCATGGAGATCCTTCTATAAATCCTCGGACGCTTATGACGTCGAGCTGCGGTCCAACGCTGTTCTGGCTGCACTTTCATAGTCCGGTCCATTTATAGAAAGCATCAAAAGCCCATTCAGTACGTCATTCTTCATTGTGGTTCTTAGTCTCTTCTTGGCGATCTTTTAATCGCACTGGCTCCGCGCTCAGGCATGCAGTGGTTACAGGAGTGATCATGGCAATCGTTACGATTTCGACAATTAGAGGATATTCTGAATTATAGCCGCCAAATCGTAGCATAATTTGGTGCAAGGTCCACTCTGTTGCAGTCACCTTCACTTTCATTTTGTTTCTCTCAATGTCGTCCTTAAATTCGAACCATCGCTTTCTCAGCTGCAAAAGTTCAAATCTGAGATCTTGCCATTGGTTTGCCAGATCACCATCCTTCTTCTCGTCATTGCTAAAATAGTGGTTTTGAAGTGTAACCATTTCCTTATTCCCACATAAACGAAACATATTGGACTTTGTGTCTGTTGGCACATGTTCAGCGTTGAAAACTGAAAAAGCCTCTAGGATATCCAATGCTTCTTTAGGGAACCGCTCGTCATTAATGTTTTTGTTAATTGCTTCAGCATACCGCGTACCAAATGCATTCACAATATTCTTGTCTGGTCCACTTAGCGATCTGTTACATTGTGCTAATCTCGATTGTATGTCCAATTTCAGCTGTTCCAAGTGGGGTTTTTTCCTCGCTACGTCTTGAATATGATGTTTGGTTTTTTCAATGGCAGGAACTATTCGTGAAAAGTTAAGTGTTCCTGTTTGAAATGTTTTACTTTGTGCGGATAGATGCGGCAACATGTACTTAAGCATGTATAATGTACCCAGGAATTTAACTGAGTCCATCTTCCGGAGTAAACCTGTGAATAGGGCCACCTATGGATGGATCATCCTTCATAATTCATAATCTTCATAAAGTGATGCGACTGATTCATCGAAACTTAACCAACGCGTACGGACTGCCCGTTTTACAGTTTTTACCATTCTTTTCCTTTTTCTTTGGGACAAATTGTCAAAGGATTTGAAATTCATGGCATTCTTTACATAAATCTTCAATCTCTTTGGTGAGTTTTTAAAAAAAAAGCCCACAGTTGTGAAAGTGTGAGCTCGTAATAGGTCATCTCCAGTATCAGTGCAAGCTAGAGCAAGGCGATGACAAATGCAGTGCACATTGATCATGGTCTTACAAGGCTATAGTTTCCTAAACAAAGCAGCGACACCCCCATGTTTCCACATAAAAACCGAGGCACCGTAAGAGGATAACGCTTTGAAATTGTTAAGATCCAAGGTAAGATTTTTCTCAATAAGATTCTTCAATGACAAAAAGATCGCTTCAGCACTGGCACAGGTAGAACTGAATTCGTCGAGTAAATCAGATGAGTTAATTAACTTGGTCTGAGCTATGCCCTTTTCTGCGTCAAAGTATTTTACAAAAGTTACTATCTGCTGCATGTTTGAAATGTCAGTAACTTCAGCTGAGAGGATGCAAAAAACCGGACTTCTTCACTTTTCCCACAATTTCTTCTTTTAAGATTTCAGACAGAAGTAAGAGTATCTCACGCAGCTTAGCATCTGGGGATCTGGTTCGGAATTGCTTGACCTCATCTAGGCCGAGGCTCTCCAGCAGTTTTAACAAGGATGAGTATTTTGCGACTGCTTTGGCCATGAACTAAACACCATGTATAAACTAAATACGGCATCCATGTTTTCTTCCTCCAATTTTTCTTGCTCCACAAAGTATGAACAGTGCTTCAGTTTTTCTGTTACAACTACAATGTAAATGACTACGGATCGTCTGCGTACGACAACGGATATTTGTATCGCTGTTCCACACCTTCGCGTTATTTTTGTGTTGAATAGTGTTGTGCATTCTGCATAGCGCACAGAACATATTCCCTTTGCTATCGATGTACGTGAGGCACCAAATGCTTGTCTCAGGGCACATGGCCAGCGACGGATCAAACAGTCACTTGTGCTGAAACTTATTATCCTTAGACATGCCACTTTTGCCGCAAATATCAATATCTTCATGCAAGTCTTATTCGTGAAAGGTATTCACAAATTGCCGCTGTATTTCATCTCCAAGTTTCTTTTCTTGTTCCTCTGTAGTTTCACCGTAAAAACTCAAGGTGAAGGACATTCCTGCTGCTGAATCTGATCGCTTAGAAGAAGCCAAAAGCGGTTTTCCAGATGGCATTTTTGACTGCGATAAACTCAAAGAGGAAACTGTTATCCTAAAAAGTTAATATTAATTTAATTAAAAACACTTATTTTTTACTAATCATGAGCAGAACGGTGGAATCATAAAAGTTAAGATAATTTTTTATGGAAATACAGCATATATATATTTAATTTGATTTGGAAAATCGACACAACGACCGGAAATAAGTTAGCATATATTTTTAGTATTTTGAGGTAACATAGATTAAATAGGGAAAATCTAAGACACCATAATCATAATATATTTTCTGTATACACTGCTGCGATCAAAGAACTCTTATATAGATGAGGTTGAGGCATGAGCACTCGAATGAAGAAAGGTTTTCTGTTGGGATGCTTTGTTCAACTAATCCAATCATCCTTTTTGCTGGAGGGTCTTCACTTGTTGTTTCTCAACAATTGGGCCTGGCCTTTTTCTGCATAAGAAATATTTACGATAGCATGACGGATTGCAAAGGATTGAATATGATATTAAATTTTACAATACCTTGACTTTACTTTCATCATGAACGCAAGCACTCGCAAATCTTTACGCCATTACTAGCCAGAAGACTTCTGTTCATGTCAAGTCCGTTATTATGCCAGATATGATTTTGAAAAGAAATAGTCCTAATACAATGCTTTCTTGAGAAAGGATGTGGGCGGAGGACCAGTCACTAAACATTTCCCGTCTCAGTATGACAAACGAGGTCCATACAAAACGCGAAGGAACCGGTGTTGCTATGACAATTCCACACTTCAAGAGGCGGAATCACACTATCACATGCATCCAAGTTTCGAGAAATGACACAGTGGAAAATTTACATGGCCAGCCGTCTACATATTTCGCGGATAAAAAATTATGTAACACTCATAAAATTTGGGTAGTTAAATTTCCTTTTCAAAAGCTCTGGCGAATTTCGCATTCGCCAGCATTTTTTCTTTTAGATTTATACCATCCTGCCTGTATGGTGACAGTGTTTACCAAGACTGGATATTAGCGGCCGGTCACGGACATTGTCCGGTACAAATTTTCCATTTCTAGAGATTTGACAGTCACAATATTAATTCTGTCTGTCATTTTGTCCGATGCTCATCTTGTCCGAAGATTAACTCAACTTTTTGTGAAAGTTAAATATTTTTGTGTTGAATGGACTTTGCTTTAGATTTTGTGTTGTACAATCTCAATGAGAGACATTACGCTAAGTTTTGAGACCTGCAGATTATGCTATAAGTTTGGAGACATTGTACTAAGTTTGGAGACATTAAGCTTTGGACACATTGCGCTAAGTTATGAGACGTTACGCTAAGTTTGGAGGTACAAATTTCTGTATGTCCGTTACAAATTCATTTGTGCTGGTCATTCTGACATGCAGGTACAGCGAAAATAATTATTTCCAGGCTTGGTGTTTACTAAGAGCTCGGGTTAACTCTAGCCTCCTCCGCAGGCATCTCTCTCATGCGGGAAGAAAATTGCGGGCGGGTCCCAATCATTAAGAATGAGAATTTAAATAGTTCCTATTACTCGTTATGCGAAGACACAGAGATGCCTGCGGAGGAGGCTAATCTGTACATTTTATTATAAAATAACCGGAAGTAAATGAGCGAGTACACGCTATCTGATTGGTTACTGAGCTCAAAAACCGTGCATGATAACTCAATAAAGCATAAGCTGACGTGATTCCTCGCGTAGATTTTGTCGTTTTTGACGGATTTTAAGAAGTTTAAATCACAAAAAAAAGTCAAAGAACACCTGGATACAAAGCTAATCAAGGTATTAACACAACAGAATGTTTTAACTGCAACGTTGAGTGCATTTTCATCGCTAAAATCGCCAACGTGTTTCGCTATGTGCTAGCAACGTCTCTTATGACAGGTAAATCTACATTTTTCATGGATTTATTGTTAATTCAATGGTGTTATTTTATAAAAGAAATAAAACACTTTGTCTTGTGTGATTATCGAGTTATAATGGCACTCGAGAAGCTAGTAAAACACTCGGCTATCGCCTCGTGTTTTACACGCATCTCTCGTGCCATTATAACTCGATAATCACACGCGACACGTTTTTTATTTCTTAATTTGTGCATAAAAAGAACTAACGTGAAATTGTATATATTTTTTCTGAATTTATTTGTGCTGATCTATAAAGCTGGTGGAAAGAAAAACTGGAAAACAGTACATAAAACTCTCAATCATTATTTTATCAATGTTACAATATCTTTAATTTATTAACATTATAAATAAACTAACCAGTACACGTTCTTCCATCTCCATTAAATCCACTTTTACAAGTACAAATGAAAGATCCTATTGCATTTTCACAGTTGGCGTTGGAATGACAATCGTTAATGCTACCAGTCGCACATTCGTCGATGTCTAATAGAAAATAGATAAAACATCCGTTTTGGTTCATGCAGAATGATTGAATCATACACAACTAATTGCTAACACATTCACCGTTGGAATGACATATTTTACCACCTCAAGTCACAATTATCAAGTTTTTATTTGTTTAAAAAATTGATTTCTTAAGCCTTGATCAAACGAGTGCGAGAGTCGATGAGAGTTGGCAGGCGAGAGTTTGCATGAGTTTTTCCTAAACTCTCATTGCTCGGTCAAACGAGCGCAAGAGTTGCATGACAGTTGATGAGAGTTTAAAAACCGCGTGAAGCACAACCTTAGGGCCTAGTAGGTTTTGATTAAAAAAACACTGTTCAGTACAACAGCAAAGAACATGGAATATTTTTCACCGGTCCAGTCTCTTACGCGGCATGAAATGAAGAGCGCAAAAGAAACGTCCTTTTAGATAATCAAAGAACGGAGAAATGGGAAACTTTACAAGTTAATGTTACACAAACTAACCTCGCGAATTTTTTGGAAATTTTTATTTGAATTAAACAATGTCACGTGATTAATTATAGGCATAAAACCATCAACAAAAATAGGTCATTAAGAAACCCGTCCTGCGCGATAGGAAAATCGCTTTCCTAAACGTTGTTTGACAGTTAATGTTTCAGATACCAAGTTGTACTATTCCATTCAAACTTCGAATGTGGTTATTACTTTATAAATCGTACGTATTAACGACATTAACAACAAACTTGGCAAAAATATTACGGATTATCTAATTTAGAGTTATTTGCGAGATATAAATGTCACTTTCGAAGTTTGATTCATAAAGTTGGAGGTATAGTCTACTGATATAGCGTAAAATGTTTTCTACTAAACGAAGAAAACCGATGGGCAACGCGAGCGAAGTTCAAGTTTATTACCAAGAGCCAAGAGGAAGGTAGCGCCATTCGCCATTTCTTTCGGCGAGACCGAAGTACATTTGTTCAGCGGCTTTCCGCGACCTTGTAAATTGCGCCAAATTTAAGTTTTTGCGCTCTTTATACAAATCTTTTCATAATTTAGTAATTTACATAAGATTTATTATCTAGTATGGTAAGAAGTCCTATTCACCCGCATACATGCGGATTTGCCAAAGTGGCCGCGTAGGAAGCGACTAGAGCGGTTTTTATCGAACGAGATGAAAATGAGTGACGAAGGAATGCAGGAATACGAAGCCCGCAAAATGAAGCAGGTATTCGATCACTTTGTGGAAAGTTTTGTTGACGTTGGAGGTAACTGCTGTGCCAAAATGATTTTGAACTTATTATCCTTCCCCAACTACTTCACCTGTGCTAAAGAAAATTATTTTGGGCTGTTCATGCTGTCTAGTTCATGCTAATAGCCTGTACTCTGCTGCTGAACAATGGTTCATGAGTTTGCTTCCTTTGATGGCTTCAAGTGGGTGCCTGATTAATTAGATTTGCTGTCTTGTACATAAAAATTAATTGATCAAGTAACTACCTTGAATAATGGCAATACATTGCGACAGGTACTGTAAGCTGCTGGGAAGCAGGAAAGTCAATCAACCCAGTTCAACAAGTAAAATATTCTTGAATTTATAGTCTGACAGTAAAATTCTGGAGGGCCTAGTGGGATAATTTGAAGGACATTATGAAGTAAAAATGCATGTTTTTATTACTCAAGCCCACACTATATTTTGCAATAACAAGACTGACAGCACTGTGACAGCACTGTGCACCCCATCATGCCAGAAATGAACACTCTGTATACAATACTGTACAAATACTTTTATTAATAGTAAGACATCACAAAAATGTACTGTACAAATTCACTTCATTTGCTACCTCAACATACAGTACACTACGGTATATAATTATATACACAATGTGCAAAGATACATGATATGCCATATAAGTTTAAATCACAAAAAAAAGTCAAAGAACACCTGGATACAAAGCTAATCAAGGTATTAACACAACAGAATGTTTTAACTGCAACGTTGAGTGCATTTTCATCGCTAAAATCGCCAACGTGTTTCGCTATGTGCTAGCAACGTCTCTTATGACAGGTAAATCTACATTTTTCATGGATTTATTGTTAATTCAATGGTGTTATTTTATAAAAGAAATAAAACACTTTGTCTTGTGTGATTATCGAGTTATAATGGCACTCGAGAAGCTAGTAAAACACTCGGCTATCGCCTCGTGTTTTACACGCATCTCTCGTGCCATTATAACTCGATAATCACACGCGACACGTTTTTTATTTCTTAATTTGTGCATAAAAAGAACTAACGTGAAACTGTATATATTTTTTCTGAATTTATTTGTGCTGATCTATAAAGCTGGTGGAAAGAAAAACTGGAAAACAGTACATAAAACTCTCAATCATTATTTTATCAATGTTACAATATCTTTAATTTATTAACATTATAAATAAACTAACCAGTACACGTTCTTCCATCTCCATTAAATCCACTTTTACAAGTACAAATGAAAGATCCTATTGCATTTTCACAGTTGGCGTTGGAATGACAATCGTTAATGCTACCAGTCGCACATTCGTCGATGTCTAATAGAAAATAGATAAAACATCCGTTTTGGTTCATGCAGAATGATTGAATCATACACAACTAATTGCTAACACATTCACCGTTGGAATGACATATTTTACCACCTCAAGTCACAATTATCAAGTTTTTATTTGTTTAAAAAATTGATTTCTTAAGCCTTGATCAAACGAGTGCGAGAGTCGATGAGAGTTGGCAGGCGAGAGTTTGCATGAGTTTTTCCTAAACTCTCATTGCTCGGTCAAACGAGCGCAAGAGTTGCAGACAGTTGATGAGAGTTTAAAAACCGCGTGAAGCACAACCTTAGGGCCTAGTAGGTTTTGATTAAAAAAACACTGTTCAGTACAACAGCAAAGAACATGGAATATTTTTCACCGGTCCAGTCTCTTACGCGGCATGAAATGAAGAGCGCAAAAGAAACGTCCTTTTAGATAATCAAAGAACGGAGAAATGGGAAACTTTACAAGTTAATGTTACACAAACTAACCTCGCGAATTTTTTGGAAATTTTTATTTGAATTAAACAATGTCACGTGATTAATTATAGGCATAAAACCATCAACAAAAATAGGTCATTAAGAAACCCGTCCTGCGCGATAGGAAAATCGCTTTCCTAAACGTTGTTTGACAGTTAATGTTTCAGATACCAAGTTGTACTATTCCATTCAAACTTCGAATGTGGTTATTACTTTATAAATCGTACGTATTAACGACATTAACAACAAACTTGGCAAAAATATTACGGATTATCTAATTTAGAGTTATTTGCGAGATATAAATGTCACTTTCGAAGTTTGATTCATAAAGTTGGAGGTATAGTCTACTGATATAGCGTAAAATGTTTTCTACTAAACGAAGAAAACCGATGGGCAACGCGAGCGAAGTTCAAGTTTATTACCAAGAGCCAAGAGGAAGGTAGCGCCATTCGCCATTTCTTTCGGCGAGACCGAAGTACATTTGTTCAGCGGCTTTCCGCGACCTTGTAAATTGCGCCAAATTTAAGTTTTTGCGCTCTTTATACAAATCTTTTCATAATTTAGTAATTTACATAAGATTTATTATCTAGTATGGTAAGAAGTCCTATTCACCCGCATACATGCGGATTTGCCAAAGTGGCCGCGTAGGAAGCGACTAGAGCGGTTTTTATCGAACGAGATGAAAATGAGTGACGAAGGAATGCAGGAATACGAAGCCCGCAAAATGAAGCAGGTATTCGATCACTTTGTGGAAAGTTTTGTTGACGTTGGAGGTAACTGCTGTGCCAAAATGATTTTGAACTTATTATCCTTCCCCAACTACTTCACCTGTGCTAAAGAAAATTATTTTGGGCTGTTCATGCTGTCTAGTTCATGCTAATAGCCTGTACTCTGCTGCTGAACAATGGTTCATGAGTTCGCTTCCTTTGATGGCTTCAAGTGGGTGCCTGATTAATTAGATTTGCTGTCTTGTACATAAAAATTAATTGATCAAGTAACTACCTTGAATAATGGCAATACATTGCGACAGGTACTGTAAGCTGCTGGGAAGCAGGAAAGTCAATCAACCCAGTTCAACAAGTAAAATATTCTTGAATTTATAGTCTGACAGTAAAATTCTGGAGGGCCTAGTGGGATAATTTGAAGGACATTATGAAGTAAAAATGCATGTTTTTATTACTCAAGCCCACACTATATTTTGCAATAACAAGACTGACAGCACTGTGACAGCACTGTGCACCCCATCATGCCAGAAATGAACACTCTGTATACAATACTGTACAAATACTTTTATTAATAGTAAGACATCACAAAAATGTACTGTACAAATTCACTTCATTTGCTACCTCAACATACAGTACACTACGGTATATAATTATATACACAATGTGCAAAGATACATGATATGCCATATAAGTACAGGTGTTTTCTTCAATTACTGGGAGTCCAAACCAAATTAATGTACATGTACATTGTTATGTACTGTGTTATATTTGGATTCATTCTTTATGTGCTATGACAATGACTGGAGATGCACTGGATCATCTTTGTCAATTTAAAGGAATCCTGAAAACAAAAAAGTCAACAGTTTATTCAAAGCAACTACAATCTCAAGATTTACAAGTCTTTGCCATTCAAGATTTGCTGTGTAATTAAGCCATAGTGATAATATTTATATTAAATGATAAAACCACATTTCAATTACAAATAAAACCATAAATGCACTGCAGTAATAGCAAGAACTTCAAAGTTGTCAAGATGTTTCGTCTTTGGGCAACGGGCTGTCAAGATTTCCAAGTCTTTCGGCAGCTAGTTTGAGCTTTACTGTGTAATAAAGCCATATTTATAATAATTATAATGATAAAACCACATTTCAAGTAAAAATAAAACAATAAATGCACTGCAGTAATAGCAAGAACTTCAAAGTTGTCAAGATGTTTCGTCTTTGGGCAGCGGTTTGTCAAGAATCAAGATTTACAAGTCTTTGGGCAGCTAGTGCAAGCTTTACTGTACTGTAATTACAGCAAGCCATAGTTATAAATACTATATATATAATGATAAAATCACATCTCAATTAAACCTATATAAATGCACAGCAATAACTAGAACTTCAAAGTTGTCAAGATGCTCATGTCTTTTGGCAGCTAGTTCAAGCTTTACTGTGTAATTACATTACTGTAAAGTGTAGAGCATAATTATAAATACTGTATAATGATAAAATCACATCTCAATTAAACCTCATATATATATATTTATATATATAAATGCACAGCAATAGCTATAACTTCAAAGTTGTCAAGATGTTCACATCTTTGGGCAGCGGGTTGTCAAGATTTACAAGTCTTTCGGCAGCTAGAAGCTTTACTGTGTAATTAAAGCAAGCCATAGTTATAAATACTGTATTATCATGATAAAATCACATCTCAATTAAATCTATATGCACAGCAATAGCTAGAATTTCAAAGTTGTCAAGATGTTCACGTCTTTGGGCAGCGGGTTGTCAAGATTTACAAGTCTTTCGGCAGCTAGAAGCTTTACTGTGTAATTAAAGCAAGCCATAGTTATAAATACTGTATTATCATGATAAAATCACATCTCAATTAAATCTATATGCACAGCAATAGCTAGAACTTCAAAGTTGTCAAGATGTTCACGTCTTTGGGCAATGGGTTGTCAAGATTTACAAGTCTTTCGGCAGCTAGTTCAAGCTTTACTGTTCTATATCGTTCAAATTTACTGTGTAATCAGCCATATCTAATTATATATATATATATATATATAGATGATAAACCCACTCAAGTAAAAATTATAATCTATAATTGCACAGCAATAGCAAGAGCTTGAATTCAGAGAAAAAGTGGTCGAAAGATTTAAAATGTCTTTAGGGAGGTACTGTAGATTTAAAAACGAATTGTGTAACTGTGCAGGTAGACTGTACAAGAATACGAATAGGCACTAGGATTCACTAGACCAGGGTAATATATGTATAATAGGCTGGAGTAAACAACAAATATCTACTGACAGTATTCAATAAAATGTATAAAGTTTAGTTATAGATAACTTAACATGTAATTTTATGAATAAACGTTTGAAATGCTGCGTGAAGACAAACCGTACAAGCGTTTGTCTTCACTGTTCTGGTTATTATTTTTATATTATCGAAACAAAATATACACTATATTAAATATAACAACTCGGCCTTCATACTAACAACCAGATAAATATTGCGTACCTTGACCATTGACGACTTCCTTCAAATAACTCGTCGTTTTCAAATTTACTGTACAGTAAAGGGTGACGTTAACAAACCACGATCACCTCCAAGCAAATATACATCTTCCTGCTCGATCTATCGCTCTTTGTTAATCGCAAAAAATGTCGCAAAGCGCCAAATACGGCGGCCGGCCGCGCAATTAAATTACTGGTTCGAGGAAAAGTTTGACCCAGGCATTAACTCACCTGATGATCTGAACAGAAAACGTCCCATAGGCAAGGTCGCGCTTCGTAGAATCAATAAGTCGAAGGATTTCATCATTACTCCATTTTTTCCGATTTCCTTGACCTTGTTTTAGCTCGTTGCTTCCACGCTTCTTTTTCTTTGTTTTTTTGACGCTTTTCAAGTTGCTGACGGTCCGAGTCACTGCTATTACTTTCAATTGTCGATGATATGTAACAATATTTTCTTTTTTTTAAATTTATATTATGAGTAATGACTTCAACGTCATTTGTTTCTGGTTTTTCCTGAGGCTGAGTTACAGAAAAACGCTCAGAAACAACAGCCATTTTGTTGAGCCTGCCACTGCAAAGTGCAAACCGCTAGCCGTTTATAACTCTCATCGACTCTCGTGCACCGGTCAAACGAACTAAAACTCTCATCGACTCTCATCAAAATTTGAAGCAGCTCAAAGTGGATGAGAGTTGACGAGAGTGCATGAGAGTTGACGAGAGTACATGAGAGTTGACGAGAGTGCATGAGAGTTGACGAGAGTGCATGAGAGTTGACGAGAGTGCATGAGAGTTGACGAGAGTGCATGAGAGTTGACGAGAGTGCATGAGAGTTGACGAGAGTGCATGAGAGTTGATGAGAGTGCATGAGAGTTGACGAGAGTGCATGAGAGTTGATGAGAGTGCATGAGAGTTGACGAGAGTGCATGAGAGTTGATGAGAGTGCATGAGAGTTGACGAGAGTGCATGAGAGTTGACGAGAGTGCATGAGAGTTGACGAGAGTGCATGAGAGTTGACGAGAGTGCATGAGAGTTGACGAGAGTGCATGAGAGTTGATGAGAGTGCATGAGAGTTGACGAGAGTGCATGAGAGTTGATGAGAGTGCATGAGAGTTGACGAGAGTGCATGAGAGTTGATGAGAGTGCATGAGAGTTGACGAGAGTGCATGAGAGTTGACGAGAGTGCATGAGAGTTGATGAGAGTGCATGAGAGTTGACGAGAGTGCATGAGAGTTGATGAGAGTGCATGAGAGTTGACGAGAGTGCATGAGAGTTGATGAGAGTGCATGAGAGTTGACGAGAGTGCATGAGAGTTGACGAGAGTGCATGAGAGTTGACGAGAGTGCATGAGAGTTGACGAGAGTGCACTGTGCATGAGAGTTGACGAGAGTGCATGAGAGTTGATGAGAGTGCATGAGAGTTGACGAGAGTGCATGAGAGTTGATGAGAGTGCATGAGAGTTGACGAGAGTGCATGAGAGTTGACGAGAGTGCATGAGAGTTGACGAGAGTGCATGAGAGTTGATGAGAGTTGGCGGTCAAACGCAAGCGCGAGTTTCAACTCTCATCCACGTTTGACCAGGCCTTTATTCTTAGCGTACAAGTTTCCACTTACAGTATAATTTTTTTCTTTTAGATTTATACCACCCTGCCTGTATGGTGACAGTTTTTACTAAGATCTCGGGTTAACTCAAGTATACGATAATATATTTGTATCTTTATATTTCATTTGTGCATAAAAAGAACTAACCATCGCAGCTTGTCCCATCTCCACTAAATCCAGAGTTACAAACGCAATTATTGCTAACACATTCAGCGTTGGAATGACATGTTTTACCACCGCAAGTCACAATTATAACTAAAAAGAAGTAAAAAAATTAAGTTCATATTTGTTTAAAAATTGAATTCTCGGATAGAATTTTTATCCATTGTAGAAATTGCAAACATTTTGTTCCGTTTCATTACTGGTAAGTGCAACATGGTGATCTGTAGGTTATAATGCAGTGTAACATAACGATCATGAGTGGGTTATTCAGATCAACGTTAATTTTATTAATTATTTTAAAAAATAGCACAAAAGGACGTAAATTAATTATCGAAGAAATCGATATAGTTACTTTACATCTCCATGCCTCTCCATGCAAGCTTTTTATGCGTCGTTATGTTATTATATCACTAGATTATTTCAATCAATGAAACCTGCGTATCGTTTTTCGATATTTCGGTATCTATAAGCTGACTGATACTCACAGTTACTCTTTGTTTTCGTCCTCCCACCCTAGCCTTGAGGCCAAATCTTTGGAAGTGAGATCTTATCAGTTTGTCCAGCGCGGCTATATCATTCTCATCTATTAGACGCCGCTGTTCAAAAAGCGTTTCGTGTTTCTCGTTCCGACACTCTTATCACATTTACAAGACAATACCAATGACAAAATCCCTCTTACCCGTAATCGGGTAAGTTAAAGATATGAAACGTTAAAACTTACCCATAAATTATGGGTAACTTAATCGTTACCCGTAATTTTCATATGCTCAAAAATGAACCGGAGACGTCTACTATTTTCACCGATAACCCATTAATCAATTTTCGAAGAAATAAAAAATATTAGGGACAATTTGGTTCACAGCGCCCTGACACAAAATTCACCAGCTCCAGCTGGCACCTCTTCTTGTTCCCGTACCCGTTGCTATACACTTGTTCACACCGGCTTAACCCATGCACTACGTGTATTTCCGGAATTAAATCAAATTTCGTTATTCGGCATAGTTTCACATGCACCTCCTCCAACATCATTTACTGTATATCTTGTAGTAAATGCTGTTCCCACTACATCGATGAAACTGGTCGGCGACTTTCTGACAGATTTGCTGAACATCTTCGTTCCATAAGGAACAATGATGTCGACAAACCCGTCACCCATCAAGAAAAGCGTCTCATTTTCAAACTTGGCACCATTCATCCCCATAGTCTCAATGAAAGATTTTCATTCTATTGATCTTTGTTTCACTTAAGCCCGGTTTCCGTATGATCGCAACGATCGCAGCGATTGCAACGATCGTCGACTCGTTGCGATCCTTGCGATCGTTGCATTCATATAGAAATCGAGCTTCGATCGCAACGATCGCAGAGATAGAAATGTTTCTATCTCTGCGATCGCGATCGCAATGATCGCCAGGTTTATGGTTTCCATATGATCGCAAGGATCGCATGTGATCGCAGAACTCTTGAAAACCGGGCTTTAATCCCTATAGGTATTTCTTTATTTCACCTCCCACTCATTAGCATCCTTTTGTATGGTCTGTTTGCTGATTGTCGGTAAAAATAACAAATTACATCTAATTATTATTTGTTATTGTTTCTCACACCTGATTGGCTTATTGTTTATTTTTTATTTATTCTATAAAAGTCTCACTTGAAACGTTAAACAATTTACACGTTATTTCGGAAGTACACCAACCTTTTTATATATTTGAAACTGTATATATTTTTCTATTTATTTGTGCTGATCCGTAAGGCGGGTGGGAAGAAAAACTGAGAAAATACTAATATGTGTTAAAATATACACATGTAGTGAATGTGGGAGAGCTTGGCGTAGACAGACGATACATGGATGATCGTTAAGCTCATATTCTGAGTCCCGGACAGGAATCGAACCTGTAACCTTCTGATTGCCGGTGAGACGATGAGAAGGTTACAGGTTCGATTCCTGTCCGGGACTCAGAATCATTTTTCTGAGGATATGAGCTTGACGATCGTTCATGTGTCGTCTAAAACACTAATACATATAAAACGCTAAAACAATATTTCATCATAATTATGTTACAACATTTTTAATTTATTAACATTATAAATAAACTAACCAGTACACGTTTTTCCATCACCATTATATCCACTTTTACAAGTACAAATGAAAGATCCTTGTGTATTATCACAGTTGGCGTTGGAATGACAATCGTTGCTACCAGTCATACATTCCTCGATGTCTAATAAAAAATATATCGATAAAACATCCGTTTTAGTTCACGCAGACATGATCAAACAATCTTAAATTTAACAACAGAAAATATTTTGTTTTTATGAATTTATTTAGGCTGATCTATTATGGCAATACATGAAACGCTAAAACAATATTTCCTCAATGTTACAACATTATATTGATGTTCGTCAAGCTCAAGTCCCGGACAGGGATTGAACATGTAACAAGTCTGATTGCCGCGGTGAGACGCTCTAACCATTTCACACTCCTGAGTCTCGGTAACTCAATGGATAGAGCGTCTCAACGGTAATCAGAAGGTTAAAGGTTCGATTCCTGTCCAGGACATAGAAACATTTTCTGAGCATTAATTGAGCTTGACGATCGTCAATGCATCGTCTGTCTACTCCAATCACCCACATTCACTACAGCAACACACACACACACATATATATATATATATATATATATATATATATATATATATATATATATATATATAATATATATATATATATATATATATATATATATATAGTAATATAATGTTTGCGGGTATTTCTTTTGTTCTCACAGGGCCATTAACAACTAATATACCTCATTATATCCATTTTTGCTAATCGTACAGTACTGCTCAGAAATAACCTAACACTGCGGTTGCGGTTCGGTTAGGGTTAGGTTGCGGTTCGGTTGGGGTTAGGTTGGGGTTCGGTTGGGGTTCGGTTGGGGTTCGGTTGCGGTTCGGTTGGGGTTAGGTTGCGGTTCGGTTCGGTTACGGTTCGGTTTGCGGTTCGGTTTGCGGTCGATACACATTAGCGTGTGTAAAAACGGCTTGGGTTCCGACTATTTCCGACATGGAAAGCGTTTAGTTTAAAATGTAGAGAGGGCACCAAAAGCAAAATAGATCTTCATGTTTGGCTTCATTCTTTGTCTGTTTCATGTCCTATTGACAAGAATACACTCGCGCAAGAGATTCGCAGTTGAAACGTTGTGCTTTCACCGTGCAAAACCTAATTCAAGTAATGTTCGACTTATACTGCACTCGTGGCACCGTTTGCGCGAATCATCGTCGAATCTAATGAATGTGATAGTATTACGAAAATATAATGATTGAGGGAGAGCGCGTGTCCGTTTTAATTCCTAAACCGTTTTACTCATTATTATTTATTGCAGTGCGTCAGCCGTATATACCACGGCAGAAACTAGAAAGAGCCTATATCTCTGATGAAGGCCTTCTCTCGAAATTGTTAGACCTATTATTCACGATTTCGGCACTACATCAAACCTTTTAGCGTTTTCGATTCCTAATAACTCGACTTTTCAAAACAAAAGAAATCGACACTATTTCCTTTGAGGGGATTGAGTGTTCCAATGGGATTGAAATTTCGATCCGACGTCATATTGAATACTGTATCTGCTAGCGAAAATATTTTAAGTTAAAGTGCCACTACGATGAAAATTCACCTCCGTCTTTTAGATTTTCTTTAGCATAGAATAGTATTTCAGGGTCGAAAGTGATCATCGATGTAAAAAAAACCTAAAAATTGGTATTTTGAAGTAAGTATTTTGAGCTCTGAAATCACTATTATTTAGGCCACCATTACTAAAAATGTGTTCCAAGTGAGCCCGCAATTTCAAAAGGTAATATTGTTTGTGACATAACAACCCCAGATTCAGAGTCAGAAAAATAATACTTGCCATCGTCTAATCGCAAAACGGTTTCGACCGAGTAATATTTAGCAGCTCTGCTTTATAAATACGTAAAAATATCGTTAGGTAAAAATTTGATCGTAGTGGCACTTTAATAGGAAGTCAAAAAATCATTAACAAAATTAGATTTGAACGGATTCGAATGCCTTTGTTGAAGAAACTGAAAGCGTCGTAAATCAAAATATCGCCTGACAGGTTTGAATAGAATTGGCCACAACACGAGGAACGTATGAATATATTGAATAATAATTGTATTCTAGAGCTGTTTCGGGCGAAGTTGTTCACACAGGTGAAGCTTTTTCATGTCTCGTTTACACGGCGACGGAATTTTAAAACGTATCTATTCGTCCGGCAGATATAACAACAATATATAGAGGCGTTCGTTCACAACGCGCGATTTCCGGTCGAGTTTGATAAAAATATAGTTTGTTATAGTTTGCCTTTTCTGCATAGTTTCTTTGGTTAGGGTTAGTATTTCGGTTAGTATTTTGGTTAGGGTTAGTTTTTCCCGAACAAGTTCCGGTTACCAGACCTATATAATAGCCACATCGATTTTATAAACGTTCTCCAAATATGAAAACGGATTGTTCATCGTAATCATATTAATGCAATCTGCTGAAACAAAGTAGATGTTACTGTTAGCTCTGATAGACCAACATGTACCGAATACAATTCACTGAAAAAGTTCTGCAGCTAAAATGAGTTTGTCAAACTTTAATTCATTTAGACGTCGAATTTCGTAACATGTGAAACGCTATATTATTGTTGCCAAGTTATATCTATTTTATTCTATTTTTTCCACAATTTGTCGCCTGGTGTGTTCCAACCTTAATGAACTTGTGAATGTGAGGAAATAGATAGCCAAACCTTTTGAAAGACACTTATATTGCTTGGACTGTAAAATAAAATGGTGTGAACATTGTGTCTAGTTTTCTTCATCAAGATCAAATCCTGTGTAAGTCTCTTCCTTATCGACTGGAAATTGCTTTCGAATTGCTGTATAAGCACATGACGGCAAGGGAATTCTCTTGCTTCCTAGTACACCATATACCAGCCTTGAAAATTCACGGTAGGATACACTTCGTAAGAAACTATACAAAAAGAGTGTAAAAGTATTCAATAAACTATATCAACATTTTATCACATACCAAGTACCAAATGTTGTGCAAATCAGATTGGTTAGATTTAATAGATCAAATCTTAGAACCAATCTGACTTGGGCAACCCAAAGTACTTGGTATGTGATAATGAAATTGCAATTTACTGCACTATACAAGAAAGTCTTCATGGTGAAATCATCCTACCCAAAGTCAATGTTACCATGCTATTATAAGTCTTGGGTTTTTAGGCACCACATGAAAGTGAATGAATCCAGTGCTATTTCGAGGACAGCACTCATTATATTTGTCAACAAATTAAATTCTTCCGATACTCATAATTTTGTCAGAACAATAGTTAAAATATTGTTAGTATATGTCACAACCATTTGACATAAGTTATACTAATCATGAAATATAACTATTGTTCTGCAAATATATTGTCAGACAAGGAAATACAAGTTTTAATGAAGCAGCATGACTGTAAAATGTCCTGAAACAATTGTTTGCTGAGATCTCATGATCACTGCCATATTATATATGTCCACAATTCATTCTTTCAAAAATTATAAATATTGCCCGATGCTTGTATAAATCAAGCATGGACAGTGACTTAATTATTAAAACGCTTACCTCTCTTCAGTTCCAATTTGCTTATATCTGTGTTTGCTTTTGGTCTTGTACTTCCACGAAGCCAACCTCAGACTCCATTTCTGCAAGCAAACGGGATTAAATCCAGGGTGTTCCGTTATGCAAGTTAATTTAACATCTGGAGGAAGATCTTGTAAGACCAGATCGCTTTCCATTGATTCGGAGCAGCCTTCAAGCTCACTGCAGCAATAACATTCGGAGACATTTTGTAGTGATCCAATGCCACAATTTCCACACTTACACCTAAAGTGTTTAAATGTTTTGTTAAAAACTTAAAAATATAAATGGCTAACGAGGTTTAAAAGCTCTTGGAGAACAAAACCTTACCATTCATTTAGTTCCACTACTCCGTCTAAACGGTCTTTTAGCATTTTTTCTTGCTCATCGAGCTCCCGAATCTCTTCTTCGTATCTAGCAGTCCATTCTGCATCAGCTACGGGATCATCTACACATGCAGCAGCAGCTTCGTCGCTCGAACTCGAACTCGAAGGTATTGGCGATTCGTCGTCGACCGCCAGAGAAATGTCGTCCTCAGTCTGAGGCTCAGAATCTGGTTCGGCTTCTTCCTCGTATTCCGAGTAATAATTTGATTCTGCGGAATCGTCTGAGTCTATAGTAGACTCAGAATACGACGAATCTGAAGACATACTTCAACTTCCAGAGAGGGTTTGCTGAATATGAAGCCGTAAATCAAGTTAAATTTCAGAAAGAAAGCTTTCGGTTAACAGAAACTAAGTGGAAATCAACTAGCGCTGCTGAAAGGTGTTCTGGAATCTACGTCATAGCCCGCTCTCCCCAGATCTCCTATTTACGCGGTAGTTGACCAAATGAGCTAACAGGGCACAGAAAATCAACGATTCAACCAAATCGAAAATGTTTTGCTGCAAAATACTCCCAAAAACACGGTAATTCACTTTTTTAAATAAAAAAAAATGGGGTTAGGTGCACTTTAAAGCTTTGAGACAAAACGCCAATCTTTTAAGCTTGTTTGGCTTCTGCACGAATTGACAGTAGCATGCTTTCTCGTGCTTCCAACCAAGCTGCTCTCGTCAGATCCGACGAATAGTAGAATTCAAAACATTCACACTGCATTCTTTCATTGTACTTTAGTTTTCAATTTGGCAGATGTTAACTCGTCGTTCATGTAATCTTATCGTCGATATATTTGCAATGCTGTTCGTTTAAAAGTTGCTTTCTTCCACTTCGAGGCGCATCCGACAGTAACGAGAAAGAAATAAGCAACCGCAGATCTTGATGTACCTATTCCTTCGCCTCGAAGAATATCTGTAGTTTTTTTATTTATTCCCGAAGTGAAATAATTCGATTCCATGAGTAAATAGACAGTTTTCTCATTTCACCAAACAACGCGTAACTTTGGAAATGATCGTATTTCCTATCATGTGAAACTTGAAGAGCGGTTGGGGTCACGCCAAACTACGACCTATAGGCTAGACCCACCGAGGATCAACCGAAGATCGACCTAGGTTCGACCGAGGCTGTGTACAGCCTGAATATACACCTGTAATACAGGTGTATATTCAGGCTGTACACAGGCTACGTAGGTTCGACCGCGGTTTTCGTTAGGTTATTTCTGAGCAGTACTGTACCTCCGTTGACGGCAAACTAGGTCTGATTAGAACTAATCATACCCGGTTTGACGCTAACGGAGGTACGATTACGAAAGAACAAAATAAATACCCGCAAACATCATATTACAAAGGAATAGCTTAAAAAGAGGTGCATTAACCATTAAACGTCCCGCTCAATTCGGGTCATTTAGTAATTTAAAATTCCCTTGGGCCTTCGGCCCTCGGGAATTTTACTAAATGTACCTCATATAGAGCGGGACGTTTAATAGCTAATAATGCACCTCTTTTTATGCTATTACTTATAATAAATAACTCACGACAAATAAACTAACCAGTACACGTTCTTCCATCGCCATTAAATCCACTTTTACAAGTACAACTGTAAGTTCCTTGTTCATCATTACAGATGGCGTCGGAATGACAATCGTTGTCACCAGTCGTGCATTCGTCAATGTCTAAAAGAAAATATATCGCTAAAGCATCCGTTTTCGTTCATGCAGACATGATCAAACACAATCTTAAATTTAACAGTTATATAATTTATTTTTAGAATATATTTGTGCTAATCTATGGGGCGGGAAATCATAAAGTTTTTATTAACATGGCCGAAAGAAAATGACTGAAAACAAATATGGTAAAATAATATTTCGTCAATGTTAGAACATCTTAAATTGCTGTGGCAATAGAAGAGTCCCAAACAAATTATGCAAATTCATTTCCTCGCATTGTTTCGATCACAGTTTGATGAAGTTCGTTGAACATGCAACTGGTCGCGCTTTGCATTTCGCATTTCGCATTATATAGATTTTGAATAATAATCCTATTGGTTGGTCCAAAACAAAAAAACAATCAAATGCAAATTAGGAAGTGAAGAAATGTATTTGCTCAACTTTTTCAAAACTCTTCTATACACGTATCACTTTACCGCACTTCCACACGCGAACGATGGTTCGATTGGGATTTTTGATAGGAGTATTATCTCCTAAATTCCGCGTGAACCACGCACGTTCGCGTGTAAAAGTGCAGTAAAACATTGCACGTCCTTCCATCACCACTAAATCCACTTTTACAAGCACAACTGTAAGTTCCTGATTCATCATTACATATCGCGTCTGAATCACAATCGTTGTCACCAGTCGTGCATTCGTCGATGTCTAAAAGACAATTTATCGATATTAAAGCATGCGTTTTTGTTGAATGAATCTAAATCTGGTTAATAATGCATGAGCCGAAAACAAAGGAAATATTTATGATCATAATTTTTCTGTTAAAACGCCTTCAAAATGCAGGATATAACCGTTTCGGAGCCTAAGAATTCAATTCCCTGAGTTCATTTCTCCTTTTAGCCCCCCCGGTTACTCACATGTTGGTCACATGTTACTCGTACACAAGTATACGCATATATTGGTGCAAAAACTATGAGAAATCTCATGAGTGTCCCCGTAAAAGAACATCGAAAAACACAACTCACATCAAATTAAAGACACATCAAATTAAACAACGCCGGATGTTTGGTTGCGATTAGAGGAAGTGACTCAACACGTGGGAAAACGTTCTATTGTAACTTGTCGTATATTTCCATAAAGCTTTGTCACGTGTTAAGTCTCTGCTGTGGAATCGCGGGCTCGTTGGAATACGTTTGAGCAATGGCGGACAAAATTTGGGCGACTTTGAATGTTAAATTTCTTGTGATAGAATGTTTGTTCATTTTTTGGCAAATGCGAACTTTTATTAACCTAAAATGATGTTCTGTAACAAAAAATGACAGTAAACGCAATGTGATATTTCGTCGCAGGAGCGCATGAGTGAATTGAGAAATTAAACAATATGGCGTTGGGATTGGCCTTGTTGGGAATTCGTGTCCGTTAGCTTTACACCCAATTCAAATTCATTGTATTCTAGTAATTTGTTTTGTAAATATGAATTTGAAGGAAGCTTATAATAACAATAATAATAATAATAATAATAATAATAATAATAATAATAATAACAAAAATAATAATAATAATAATAACAACAACAATAATAACAACAAAAATAATAATTATAATAATAATAATCATGAAACGCGTTAAAACGATATTTCCTCATGAATATTACAACATCTTTACTTTATTAACATTATAAATATACTAACTAGTACACGTTCTTCCATCACCAAGATATCCACTTTTACAAGTACAACTGTAAGTTCCTGGTTCATTATCACAGTTGGCGTCGGAATGACAATCGTTGTTACCAGTCGCGCATTCGTCGATGTCTAATAGAAAATAGTAGAAACTTACTAGTACTGTAGTCTACAATGCAAATGCTTCAATCTGATTGGCTAACCTACTCGCTATCTAATTGCCAAATTTTATATTAGGTATTATTATATAGCTACTAGTAGGATATGAGCTATATCGCAATTTGATTGGCTCCTCTATATCTCATATACCTCATATCTTAGCAGTAGAGGGGAAAAAGATGACGGCGTATTTTTTTAAGCCGGAAAAAGCTGAAATCGATGGGGTTTTATGAAGAAACCACGAACTGACAAAGTGTTTGGCTATATAATAAAACAATTATACCATTCGCTCTTGTCGTATACCAATAGACCACTGGTAGCTCAGCCAATCAGAATGCTGAATTTGTAATAGACCACTAGTTGGCTATGAGCTCATATACGACTCGAGCTCGCGGTATTATAATTGTTAAATAGTTAACGAGGGCGAGTTGTCCAATTCAGTGCCGACCTCGAAGAGCCCACGATGAATCTATGATGAACTAATTGAACTTAATTAGAAAAAATAATGTTTTAACAAATAAAAATAGGTTTCCGTTTGTGATCGGACCAGTTTCAAAATGAAAGACCGTGAAGTTTCTAAAATCTGGCGTGTTGGTGTACACTGTTACGCGTTGGGTTATTGTCATTGATATTTCGCTTTCCGACCTCTGGTCAGCGGTGTTTACCACCCAACTGGTAGGTACTTCATGTTAGAACCACACAATGTTCGAGTGGACGTTTGTTTTTTGGCGAGTGGGAGAAAATTGGACAGGGACTTGCAGTACGTATTCCATATATGGAAGAGCACATACATTGCCCTAACGATCATATACGTTGCCCTGACGAGCAAATACATTGCCCTCATACCAGCCTCCTAGTTAATTGGATTGTAACCGATCCCAAAACAACAAAGGTCCTAACCCTAACCCCGTCTAACGAGTTTTCCAAACCTAACCCCCCGGATTAGACAACTCGCCCTCGTTTTCTATTAACGATAGTTAACTCGCACTTCGTCCTCGTAACTATATCAGCTAATGGCAAACTAGGCTCATTGTCTAATTGTTAAATAGATATCGAGTGGCGGTAAGTGATGTGTAAAGCCAAGATTTTCGAAAAACAATGTTTATGTCTCGTTTTTCGAAATAATTTTGAAGAAATAACAAAGTTAGTTTAATTTCCGCTAAAACAATTGGATTATTTGCTCTCAATTTCTATGTGGTGATAGTCAACTATGGATGGCTTCACTAGAAATTGCGAGCTCGTAATCTAATTGTCAATATATCGCTAAAGTACATATTTTGGTTCATACAGACATGATCAAAAACAGTCCTAAATTTAACAGTATATTTTCTTTTTTCGAATTTATATTTTGCTCATTAGTAGGGCGGAGAACATAAAGTTTTCAAAACTGAGAGAATAATACATGAAAAACTAATACAATTTTTCGTCAATGTCTCAACATGCCAGTACATGTTCTTCCATCACCATTAAATCCACTTTTACAAGCACAACTGAAAGTTCCTTGTGCATTGTCACAGTTGGCGTTGGAATGACAATCGTTGTCACCAGTCGTGCATTCGTCAATGTCTAATAGAAAATATATCGATAAAGCATCCGTTTGGTTATAATAAGTTTTTTTGGTGTAACATTTATTTTTGTTTAAATTATAGAACGGTGGTAGATTTCAACAGTGGCATATTTCGTAAATTTGAGTTTTGTCATTAGACTTGTTACCGTTTGAATTATATAGTTAGGAATTGAAAGCATATTTCCCCCCTTTCCCTCATTCAATCTTGAATGTCGTCTGAAGATACTCAATACATAATATTTGCGTTGCGTTGATATGCTGTGCGTTTGTGATGCTTACAATGCACTGAACTGTACTGCACCATGCACTGCACCATGCACTGCACCATGCACTGCACCATGCACTAGCTGCACCATGCACTGCATGCACCATGCACTAGCTGCACCATGCACTGCACTATGCACTAGCTGCACCATGCACTGCACTATGCACTGCACCATGCACTAGCTGCACCATGCACTGCACTATGCACTAGCTGCACCATGCACTGCACTATGCACTGCACTATGCACTAGCTGCACCATGCACTGCACTATGCACTAGCTGCACCATGCACTGCACTATGCACTAGCTGCACTGCACCATGCACTAGCTGCACCATGCACTGCACTATGCACTAGCTGCACCATGCACTGCACTATGCACTAGCTGCACTGCACCATGCACTAGCTGCACCATGCACTGCACTATGCACTAGCTGCACCATGCACTGCACTATGCACTACACTATGCACTAGCTGCACCATGCACTGCACCATGCACTAGCTGCACCATGCACTGCACTATGCACTAGCTGCACCATGCACTGCACTATTCACTAGCTGCACCATGCACTGCACCATGCACTAGCTGCACCATGCACTGCACTATGCACTAGCTGCACCATGCACTGCACCATGCACTGCACCATGCACTAGCTGCACCATGCACTGCACTATGCACTAGCTGCACCATGCACTGCACCATGCACTAGCTGCACCATGTACTAGCTGCACCATGCACTGCACTATGCACTAGCTGCACCATGCACTGCACCATGCACTAGCTGCACCATGCACTGCACTATGCACTAGCTGCACCATGCACTGCACCATGCACTGCACCATGCACTAGCTGCACCATGCACTGCACTATGCACTAGCTGCACCATGCACTGCACCATGCACTAGCTGCACCATGTACTAGCTGCACCATGCACTGCACTATGCACTAGCTGCACCATGCACTGCACCATGCACTAGCTGCACCATGCACTGCACCATGCACTGCACCATGCACTGCACCATGCACTAGATGCACCAGACACTACATCATGCACTGCATCATGCACTGCACCATACACTGCACCATGCACTGCACCATGCACTTGCTGCACCATGCACTGCATCATGCACTGCATCATGCACTGCACCATGCACTAGCTGCATCATGCACTGCACCATGCACTGCACCATGCACTAGTTGCACCATGCACTGCACCTGGCCATGCACTAGCTGCACCATGCACTGTACCATGCACTACACCAGGCACTGCACCGTGCACTGCACAAAGCACTGCACCAAGCACTTCACCAAGCACTTCACCAAGCACTGCACCATGCACTTCACTATGCACTGCACAATGCCCTGTACCATGCACTAGCTTCACTATGCACTGCGCCATGCGCTGTACCATACACTGCACCATGCACTGCACCATGCATTGCACCATTTTACTGCACCATTGTACTGCACCATGCACTTCACCATGCACTGCACCATGCACTGCACCATGCACTACACTGCACTGAATTGTATATTGCATTGCATTGTATTGTTGGATTTAATACCTATACATTGGTATCCATTTCCAGCGTAACCAATCTTACAAAGACAAGAGTAAGCTCCAAGCGTATCTTTGCAATTGGCATTAACGTGACAAGGATCATAGAGTTTGCACTCATCGATATCTGTCAAAAATATTAAAAAAACAATTAATTGTAAAGCTGATTAGGTAATACAAGCAACAATTTTCTGCAACTTATTTCGCGACATTGTTGCATTGCAAGTTGCTGCAAGTTGTTGCGCAACAAATTTCCATGTGTACGTTGCAGCCAAATATTGCGAAGAGATGAAGTGAGTTCTGCATTTCGCAACATGCGTTAGCTGCAACAGAAAACCACTGTTACTAGACATGTTATCCGCGGATAGTAATACATGCAGCATTACCAGCAACTAAAAACGAAACATTGTCGCTATAAAATTTCCATGGAGAAATGCGTTGCTCGTATTACTACTCAGACGTTACTTGCTTTGAGTCTAGCAACATTTTAGCAATACTTAATTCTCAAAGAAAGCAAGACATTTCGAAACGGCGGCAACAATAAAAGCTTTAAAAACATAAGTAAAGGTTTTTAAAAATACAACAAAGGTTATTGAATAATCATACATATTATTGGCACCATCTTGGAACATGAACTTGGTCTAATTTAATAATTAATTAAATTTAAAGAGCATAACACCCTTTTTAGTTTCAATTCAGTTGGATGGAGAATATAGCGAAGAAACAAGATTTCCATTTACACAAATCTATTAGCTATCTTCGTTATCAAGATATCTTTCCTAAAAGTTATAAAAAACGGTGAATTTTGATTCTCATAATTTAAAAACCGATAAATTGTACGTTTATGGGTACCAGTTGTGACATCATTTAGGAGCGGTTTGTATCAACTGACAAACAGTAAGTTGGTTAACAACATAGATTGACAGTGTCTCTTAAATAACATGATCAGAGGTCACTCGCGCCAAGCTTCTGAATATTTCAATAAATTTTCTTACTCCTGATTGACTAACTACATATTTAGCATTTACTTAAAGGGGAACTGTTCCAAAAAAATAAATTACTTTTAATGGGCTTTAAGTATAATGTTTAGAATTGTTAATAGTTTTACGGTATCTGCTCTTGTACTCGAGAAATAACGTTTCATTCTCGTATTTTATGTTTCTGGACACCCCCATTTTCGAGTTTGTTCGATGGCTCAAGATTGATGTACAGCGGTCGTTTTCTTTTCAATTTTGACGTCACTTTGTCTTGAGTGCTAATGAACATTTCAGTCAAAAAGTGGTCACTTCAATGCGCGGCTAAATACCACGTGACTTGTTGGTGTGACGTCAAGCACTTTGTAAGTGGTGTAAAGATGGCAAAGAAAGCTACAAAACACGGTGGAAGATATTGCGTTGCTCATGGCGCTCCTAATAACACTAGTTGCCGAATAACTTGATATTTTTTAAAAGTACGCTCTCTTTCGCTCTCTGTTTATCCAGGGTTTATCCAACATCTTAAGGTCATCAGAGCTAAATTCGAACCCAATCTCTGTGGCAAATTTTTTAACAAAATGGTCGATTTTGATACTTAAAATCGTCGTAAATATCTTTTTAGAAAATAACAAATATGGAAGTGTATTCGATCAACGAAAAACTGAAATTTTCGTTTCATACTAGGGGCACTTTAATGAAAAATCGCATTTGTGTTCAGCTTTAGTATTCAGTTTTGTAATATGTAACATGCTGTATAGCACCGTACAGCTAACCTGGCTCGAACAATACCTGTGCACGAGATGTTGATGAATTGGTAGATCACTGACTCCAAAGCCTCAAAGGAATTGACTTCTAAAACGTTTCGTTCATTTCCGTTGGTGATGTTTAGTAATTGTTGTTTAGAAACGTCGGCGCCAACACCAATTGCAAGAAGAGTAATATCTTTAGCTTGAAGTTTCTTCGCTATATCTGCCAAGGGCTCAATCGGAACACCAGGTCCAGTTGTTTGTTTTCCATCTGTTAAAACCACTGCAACCTAGAAAGTATATAAATACGTTTATATTAAGGAACGTAATAGTAGCCTAATGCATATATATATATATATACATGATGAGATGAAATGAGCCCAAACCGCGTAAGCAGAAAACTGCTTGCCGTGGCTGGGTTTTGATCCCACGACCTTTGATTACTACTCGCGGGATCAAAACCCAGCCACGGCAAGCAGTTTTCTGCTTACGCGGTTTGGGCTCATTCACTCGAGAACATTTCATCTCATCATCATATTACCGATTGACAATATCACAACTTCATATTATATATATATATATATATATATATATATATATATATATATATATATATATATATATATATATATATATATATATATATATATATATATATATAATATATATATATATATATATATATATATATATATATATATATAATATATATATATATATATATATTTTGTACTAAAACAGCAAGTATATATAACTCCGGACCCAGTCCTCGTTTTCCATGAGCGATAGTCAACGTACTCGCCTCGCGTAATTGTTAATTATATATATTCTGTTATTAAGTCGCGCTCATCCATACAGCCGCTCATGAGATTACTGTATTTGCATTAGATTGTTAGTACGTTTCTAGAGTTGCAGTTAAAGTACCTGAAAAGCAGCTCTGTTTAGTTCAATGAAATTATTCATTCATTATTCATCTTTGAATTGGTGTTCTACAAAAGGTTTTTGTGTTCTAAAAGCTAATGATTGTGACGTCGAATCGGAAATATGCTCTTTTCCTGATTTCCGTGTGATAAACTGGTTGAAAAAGTTGATCAAATTTGTTAGCGTTCTATATCACCAATGTTTGTATTAGGTAACATTTTTATAGCAGCAGAATATTGTATATCCGAGATGATAACTGATTTGACGTCACACTCTTTCCGAAAAATAAAGCTATATATAGAACAAAGCTTAAATCATAAAACATTTTGGCATCAGTAATTTGGGGTTAATATGTACACTTACAACTATATATATACTCATTGTATACCGTGTATTATATTCACATTCCGTACCTTTCGTACATCTTCTGAAGCACGCATGCCATTTGCTACTGTGAATACATCCGATTCAGCCTTCAATAATGCAAGATCTATTCTTGTCAGACCGAGAAGGTGCGGGAAGTTCTTCAGTTTGTCAATAACTGTGGCACGTGTCAGGCTTGTACCAGTGAAGGTGTTAAAGTACATGAACACCTCAGCCGTGTTCCCAAAAGCTATTGCTGCTATATGATTGCCATTTACTCCAATTTCCATTCGCGCTACAGATTCCGTCAAGAAGTTTCTTACAAGATTAAAGTCTTCCGGTTTGATCGATTGTGATGTGTCAACGATAAAGGTAAGATCCATTTTGAAAGAACAGTAAACTAAAAACATAATACAAACGCTAATACCACGGTCTTAAATTAAAGTTAAATGGTCATGGTTATTGTTGGTAACAATACTGAGAGATTTCGAAACGCGAGACAATCAACACTTACAATAATATAGGTACTGTATAGCCAGCTATATATATATATATATATATATATATATATATATATATATATAATATATATATATATATATATATATATATATATATATATATATATATATATATATATTTCTGTTTTGAAAACGTTTTCCGTCCATGGAACGCTATACCGTTTTATAGTATCGTTTTCGCGTCCACATTAAAACACGAAAACGATTCAAAAACGCTAAATATCTGATTGAGTATATGCGCAGTTGACTTGAACCAGTGATCACATGATCATCGTGGCGTCAACGTTTCCCAAAAGTTCCGTTAGGAAAAAAGCGTTTTCAAAAAACTCACGTTCGGTTTTCGATGGTCGGAATACGCCGTTTAGTGTGAACGGAATTCCAAAACGAAAAATAAAGTTGAAAACGGATTGAAGACCATAACCTTCATGACCATGTCGGTCATGAAGCCTAAAAGGGATGACTCAAAATGACCTTCCCATTTTCAATAACTAGTCTAACCCTAATCCCAATAATAATATAACCTTGATCCTAACCTTAAACCTAACCCTAAGTCCCTAACCCAATCCTAACCCTAACCTTGATCCTAACCTTAAACCTAACCCTTACCGTAGCTAACCCTAACCTAACCAAAAATAAAGAGCAAACAAAAACAGAAAGGTCCTTTTGAGTCATCCCTTTTAACCATTTCCGATGATGTCCATAACAATGACCATGACCATGAAAGGGCCACTTCATAGATGATATGTTCATTACCATTCTCAAAAATTATTTTGATGATAAAATAAACAATGTGAGCGCATGCTTATTTACAACTTTAACACTCTACGTCACACAGAATTAACGTCGATTTTTCATTTATTGAACTATTTACACTCGATTGATCATATGATAATTTTATACGTTTCTGCACTTTAGAAATTCGCATGCGCCCTTTTCTTAATGTTAGGAGACACGAGGCGACAAAACGCGGGGGCGTGTCGAGGGGACATTTGCCCTGTTGAGGGCACACGAGGGGACATGTCAGAGAAGGAAAAGGAAAATAAAATATAAACGTTCTTTGATTGGTTTATTTTAATTTTGTCGCAGTGGTTTATTAAAATTTTGTCCCCACGACAGGATTTCGCATGGTGCATACGACGGGATTTGTCCCTGCAACATGTCCCGCGACACGTCCCCTCGATTTGTCACCTCGTATGTCCCAACCTTTATACTAATAAATTCTAACAATCTGGCCTGAAGAAGGACACGTTGCCGGAAACGTCGTCTATAAATATAATTATAATACTAAATACTCTTATAATAAAGTATTTTTCAACATATTGAAGTTCTCTAGCTTATTTCTCTGTAATACTATATCCAATTTTTTTTGAGAACTCTTAGCAGAATTCATATTTATTCTCATAATGATTACGATAATGACAATGATAATGATAATGATAATGACAATGATTACGATAATGACAATGATTACGATAATGACAATGATAATGATAACATTACTGATAGTGAAAATGATGTAACAATGATAATGATTTCTCAATTTTCTTATTTATTTTGTAACATAATAATTATAAATACCGTGACAGAAATTGCCATTGTTGAACAGATTTTCTGGACATACACACTTATAGGATCCGGGGGTATTTTCACAATTAGCACCAATATCACAAACTTGGTTTTCGCATTCGTCAATATCTAAAGTAAAAAAAGTTTGGTCCCAATTTAAAAAAAGTTTAGACCCAATCAAGCAATCACCGATATATAGTTGATGCAGTCGAAAGTACAACCTTTTCAGATATTTGATTTGTATTTCTACACTGCAACCTACGGTAGGAAACATCACGTTTTATTATATGGATGGCTATATTTGGGGCATCCTAGGTGTTGAACATTATAAATTATTTATTGGAAAACTGAATATATTGATAATTAAACGTATATAAACAACAACTATTGCAGAATAGATTGTAATGATTGTACCAAATGAATACCACAACTTTATAATAATAATAATAATAATAATAATAATAATAATAATAATAATAATAAAAAATTATTTACTAATACTAGAGAGGATTTAATATAGTCAAATACATATATGTATTTGGCAGTTGGTTGGCGCAGTCACTTTTTCCATATATCTATTTGACTATATTAAATCCTCTCTAACATTAATTAATTGTTCTTAAAGCCGTCTGTATACAAGAAGTTGTGTATCGCTTCGCAACTTTGGGAAGTGCGCTCGAGAGGCCTTGCTCCACGTTATGGTTAGATGATATGTCTGCCTCTTGGTGTCGAGTGAAAGCGGCGAATTTAATATGTATATGGAGAAATCACTGACTGTTCTGACCGTGTCTCAATAGCTCAAAGGTTACAGCGCCGAAACGTTGATTCGGAGACCAGGGTTCGTTTTCCGGTTGGGGCAGTCACTTTTTCCATATATTTATTTGAATAAATTATTTATAATAGCGCTAAAACTGCAATACTCTAAAGCGCTTTACAAATTCTTAAATATAAACGACTAAAAACTAGTTAAGTTACACAGGATAAAAGTATAAAAATTAATTATAAAAAAGTTCAAAAAGGTAAGTTTTTAGTTGTTTTTTAAAAGTTTCAAAATAAGTTTCTAATCTTAAAAGGTTCGTCTGAAACTTCGTAAATACTTGACATTATAACTGATGGTATATCATCATGGCACTCGTTCAGGTAACAAGTGAAGGAAGTGAAAGTACAACATCATGTCATTAATTAACTAGTATGTTCGCTTCATGAAGTAAAATAATTTCAGGAAAAAGATTTCTCAAATTTAGCCGTTTTGCATGGCCGCCATTAATGAACTATCGTCATTTGTAAAAAGAAGGTCAAAGTTTACCGCCTTAATTAAATTTATTATTTTTCTTTAATATTAAAGTGCCTATGAAACAAAAATAGTTATTGGATATATTTGAAGGAAAAATATTCAAACCTAAGAATCTGTATTAAAATATTGTTCTACATGTAAAAATAATCTAATTTACAAATAATTTACTACCTGATTTATGCGACAAATTATAAGGATCCTGAGACGAGTAGTGACGTAAATACATTTGCAAATGCTATCGGTATACCACAGTAATTTTGTCTGGCTGCCATATCACTAGTCCATCACACCCTCGTAACCTGGCTGCAAAGGTATTTATGCACATATTTCTGGCCGCGCGGAATTTGTCGCATAAAATTCATCATGTTTGATTGAGGTTTTGGAATGTAAAAATAATGATACGATATAAAGTTTTAACAACAGAAACCTATTCTTTAATCCTTCATCAGTAAAAATATCAAATAAAATTTTAGTTTCATAGGCACTTTAACCTATTATTTACTAATTTGGTGTTATATACTGAGTGTGGGGTCTGTACGGGAAAGTATTTGACTGAGGTTTTCGTACAGACCAAGCGATGAAGGAGTGAGATTTGTGGGATAAAACCAAACGAGGTTAATAAAGTATTTCTTATATGGCTTTTGGTTAATTTTCTTCTCTGTTTCTAACACTGTTTTCGTATATTACCTCTTCACTATAGTATGTTTCAGTTCATTTTACATCTGTTTGCCATTTATTTTCTGTGCTTTTAGAAAATAACAATGATGTTCCAACACATTTTATTGCTCGGTATTTTCAATGAAGATGATTTATTTTCGTTCAAATCAACTTAAAAACTTTCCCGCCAAAACTTACCGATCCAGAAAAAGCGTATTGCCTTCGCAGGGAATACGCTTTTTTTAATATAAGCTGGGAAGGCAATACGCTTTTTCCCGACCTCTCAGTAACCAATCAGCGTGCGTTATTTGGCGTACAGACTTGAACACGAGCTAAGCCATATAATAAAATGTGGTTTTCTGGAGAAAAATCGCAAAACAAGTTTTCATCGCAGTAGCCCTCTAAAAAGGATTGAATGTTCCGATTCAAAAAATTGCAACTGTTAATCTACTCAACATACCTACGCAATCGTTTGCAATATTAAGGGCATAGCCACTTTTACAGGTACAGGAAAAGCTACCAATGGTATTCTCGCAATCAGAGTTAGCAGCACAACTGGAAGCTTGGGTGCATTCATCAATGTCTAAAAAATAATCACACGTATTCGATATTTATCACCAAATGCATGACAACCATAATTATTATATTTTGTCAAGAATTCGGTTAGTTAAGTATTGCAAGGCCACCATGGATAACACAGAAATATTGTTTAACGTTTTATTATATATGCGTGACAAAATTACTGCATTCTGATTGGTCAATTGGAGTGTAATTATTCGATATTAATGATTTTATTAATTGCGTTCCAATTTGAAATAAAGAAAGTGTTTTCAAACAAAACTGAACTTACTCTTGAGGAGCTTAAAGGAAAAGCGCTCAAGACAAATATTGATAGCTGAACTCAAAACTGGTTAAATGGTCAGACCATATAATAAACTAAAATAATCATATCTTTTTGCTCATACAATTAAGGATTTATACTACTCGTGATATTTACTAAATGTGACTTGCAACTTGATTATTTCAATATAGTATATTGTTTGCTGCTCGAGCTTTAACGTAAACTCTGACGGGATTCGAACACGCAACCTTCTGATCTCCAATTAGACTCTCTAAACATTGAGCTATACCTGACTTCAGATGACAGAGCGAAGGCTAGGTTGTGTACTAATTCGTACGTGCGTCATACGTATTATTATATCAGCAGTCTCGATATGTCTGTATATATTTTATCAGGAATATATTAAGAGGCTATAGACAACGTAGTCTTCGCTCTGCCATCTGAGTTCTGATAGCTCAATGCATGGTTATTATGTGTCTAACCGGAGAACATAAGGTTGCGGGTTCAATTCCCGTCTGTGGCTGAGAATTATATTTTTCTGAGTTTGCGTAAAAGCTTGTGTAGCCAACAATTTGCTATACTACACGTAATATTAGAAAATTGTGCTAAATTGCACTCGCGTAACGGTTCAATTTCAAAATATTACTGAAGCTACATTTATTTTGAAATAAGCATGGCCAACATACGCCTAACGCGTTTGTAATGTCCCACGCCACGGAAACGGTAATAGGTCAGTGGCACAAGTTACCAATCCAACTGCTAATGGTTCATTGCTTGGACTGATCGCTGAAAATCATATTTCAAACTTAATTCACCTCCTGCCTCAACTTGTATATAACTTGAAATAGGATCGAAATTAGTTGTAATATGTGCAGTGAATAAGGGAAGCTGGGGTGAAAGTTTCCCAGAAATAATATAATAATAATAATAATAACAATAATAATAATAATAATAATAATAATAATAATAATAATAATAATAATAATAATAATAATAATAATAATAATAATAATAATGACGGCTTTATTGTAGCTTTTCATCGTTACATGGCTCTCCATCTACAATATATTAATAAGTTACATAATTTAAAATATATAAGAAAAGATCAGTATAGGCTATAAAAGTTACAATATTAGATTAAGAGGTATTATCTATAAACCAAATATTTTAGCACATTAATCCCCTAAACCCACTCTCTCCCTTGCTCGTTCAAAAAGTAGTGTTTTTGATCTTAGTATAAAATGTTTTAAAACTTTTATTTATTTACAAAATCGCTTAGAATGCTTCTTAGGCCAGTTGTGCATCATTGGTCTCTGTTGCATTACCATACGCACAACATCCACAATATATAACACAATGGACAAGTTAGTCTGCGAACAAGTTACCATAGACTTCACTGGTCAAGGGAAAATCTCGCAACTAGATTACGTATAAAATAAAATAGAAACATTTTCAAAATATTTTTCGTAGTTATGGCTGGCTATGGCCTATATATATATATATATATATATATATATATATATATATATATATATATATATATATATATATATATATATATATATATATATATATATATATATATATATATATATATATATATTTCTAAAATTCAAAAGAAATTATGGTTTAATCAATGTCTGTTTACCCCGATAGAGAGCTAATCAATAAAACATCAGTACCTGTAAATCTGATACAGAACTGTCTTAATACACCTGGGAAATTAAGATAACTTGTAAACGTATGAAGGAGCATAACTGCAAAGAAACATGTTAAATATATTAACGTTTCTTTGCAGTTATGCTCCTTCATACGTTTACAAGTTATCTTAATTTCCCAGGTGTATTAAGACCGTGTTTTTAATTTCCCAGGAGTATAAGACCGTTTTCTAAGGGTTCAGTTTTTGTTATACACGCTGTATAGTTAATTACCAATAACAAGAACAGGGCGAGGGTTTTCCCCATGAAGTGGATTCATTGCTGGCAAAAGTTTCAAAATTTTCCAGCCAAAACTTACCGGTCCGGAAAAAGGCGTATTGCCCTTTCACAGCGCCGGGAGGGCAATACACTTTTTCCGGACCTCTCACGAACCAATCAGCGTGCGCCATCTTTCTTAGCCATATAATAATACTGTTTATGAACCAACGTGGAAGGAAACAAGGTTTTTTATCCACAATGAAATATTTTGGGGCACCTGCTTCCTAATTTTAATTTAATTTTTACTTTAATTTTAATTTAATTTTAACTCACCATTGCATATATTTCCATCCCCGATGAAACCACCATTGCAAGTGCATGTGTAACTACCAGCAGGTATATTTGAGCAGGACGCATATTGGTTACAAGTAGAAATATCAAGACATTCGTTTATGTCTATAGGTTGACAAAAAAGACAAGAAGAAAAAATGTTTTTTAACCACTTCACACCGTTATAGTTATATTGATGTCCATATGCCATTGTGCGATGACATAAGGGCCCCTTCTAGGTCATTTCCATTTGCCTCTCTGCGAACAATGCACTGAACAGATTTCATTAATATTTTTGTACACAAAACACTTGCATCTCATGAACCCTGCTTTGGGCAACTTAGACAGTGATAAAAAGTGATTTAGGGTATAGTATAATAGTGACCTATTATAACTCGAAAATTTCTATCATGTGTTAGTATAAATTGACAAGTTTATATCACAAATCCTCAATTTTGATTGGCTATCGCAGGAGTTACTATCCGCTGATATAAACCTCTGGGGAAAAAGTCGACTGATTTCGAAAGAATATTTACTTTTTTTCCATGAAAAATGCGAAATAAAAGTTATTTCTTGGGTTAGAAAGTTGTAAATTTATACTAAAACAATTAGACAACTCGCCCTTGGTTTCTATGAGCGATGGTCAACTCGGCTCCGCCTCGTTAACTATCTGCTCATAGAAAACGCGGGCTCGTTGTCTAATTGTTAATTAATACATTTATCATCGTTAATTATTTCGTATAAACCCTTATAATAAAAACAATTTCAATCAATATGTTGAACTTCGGAACTTTGAATAAAGTTATCCTCCACGAGTTGCCGTTTTAATATTACCTAAAAATGCTCTATAGATAGGATGGGCCCCGTGAAATGACAACGCACATGAATATAGCGGGTCGCACAGATGACGTAGGTTTTTGATGTTTGTCCGCATTTACCATTAAATCTAAGTCCTAAACAATAGGAAATGAGTCAATTGGGCATTCGTCAGACTCAATTTTAGTTTGCTTGTCTGCATTTTGGGTTTAAAATATAATCTATGCACTACGCTAAGTCTGTCACTAAAAATAATTTACGCTTACAACCACGGCTAAAAGGGATCACTCAAAAGGACCTTCCCATTTTCAAGAACTAGTCTAATCCTAATGCAAATCCTAACGCTAACCTTGATCCTACCCTTTAACCAAGCCAAAAATAAAGACAAAAACAGAAATGCTTTGTGTGTCATCCCTTTTAGCCATTTCCTACAACCACATACAGTAGTAGGACATTTTACTTCTCAGAATCATTGTGCACTATAGTCAATTGAAATCCCGACCGGGACTATGCAGGGTTTTAACGAGACTTTGCCGGGGAAATACAAGGTTTTAACAAACGTCGATGTTTTGGTAGCAGGGTTTTAACAGTGACATGAAAAAACGGGGGGTGGTGTAGCCGAGATTTAACACTGACAATTTTTTTAGCGGATCGATGGTATATCCGGGATTTAACACTCGTGGAATCTGGGAACTAATCGATTTAGAATGATCAGATGCTTCAAACGAAAAAGGTAATCCTACTATTAAACTCAAACTTTTGTTATGCTTTTTACAATTAGACTATTGTTGTACGATGTGTCGGTTTGAAAGATCCACCAAAGGGTTCGTGGTTCTGCGCGAAGTGCAAGCCTTTGCGCAAAAAAATCAGTAATCTTGATGAGTAAACTTTGAATTATTTGAAAGAACAGTTGTTATAAAGGAGGAATTGAAAACCTTGACATTTTTTGTGTTCTGTTAAAGTTTGTTGTAAGAATATTAAACTTATAAATGTTTCCTTATTGAAAACTTATTGAAAACTGTGAAAATCAGGAATAACTAAATCTTTAGGCCCCGGTATTTTTGAGCCGGTGAAATGTAAAAATTCCCGCATAGTCCCGGGGTGGGGGTCCGGGATTTTAATTGACTAGTGCATTAATACCAGTAATTTATAAGACATTCTGCATTTCAAACGATAATCTGCAATTATATCGTAATAGTTTAAAGTGCCCATGAAACGAAAATGTTTTTTCAGTTTTTTGTTGTTAGGCATCTTTAGAACACACTTTCACATTTGCTATTTTCTAAAAAAGGTTTAAGACCAATTTATTTAATTTAATTATTTTTCTGTCACAGAGACTTTCTAAATGTATATTGAACATTTAAAAACTGGAAAAACATTTTCGTTTCGTAGGCACTTTAATGAAAATCTATAATGTACTAAATTTTCATGAATGCAAACACTTTGTGTAAAAAAGATTCCCATTACTATTTCCAATTTTTCTTCAACATTGAAAATTCCAAATATTTTCATTATTAAAACATGTGGTAAAAAATATTGATTAAAAAAATTTGGTGAAAAATATTTTAACTAACGGAAATATAATTACCAGTGCAGAGCCGAAACTACATGTTTTACATGTCAGAAAATGTCAAGTTGTTATAAGTCGCTAATTTACTTCCAAAACGCGTTTCACGACCGTTTTCCAGGTTCAAATCAATACCCCCTAACGATCTCGTAATGAAAGTTGCTTGAGAATATTAAATTCAGTATATACACTAGAAACGCATTAACCCTTATACGCTGCAGTAGCGCTCGATTTGAATTTTTACAAACGATTGCATTCTAGCTCGTTGACACCTTTTTGTCTACTCGCTAATTTATTCCTAGTATTGGAAAATAATTTACCTTGACAAGTGAATCCATTCCCAGAGTAACCTGAATTACATTCGCAAGTGAAGGTTCCTGGTTCGTTACTACAGGTAGCTTGAGCATCACAAGGAATACTCAAGCATTCGTCGATATCTATCAAATAATTTGACAATACCGTTAGACTATATTAAACGATTCAGTAATAATTCAAAAAGAAACATGCCTAATCATAGTTGTAATCGGATACAGTCCGACATATGTGTACATATATAAACCTTTTCTTCGATTGACTTAGCTAAAATGGCTCAAATCACCAAAATAGTTAGATTGTATATGTATATATATATATATATATATATATATATGTATATATATATATATATATATATATATATATATATATATATATATATATATATATATATATATATATATATATATATATATATAGCCTTGAAAACGTCAGTGCTATATGACGAATGAGTAGTAATACCCCCATATAGCGTGAATATTTAATGAGCTTTTAGATTAACGACAATTACATCATCAATTGCGTCACTCTTCTAGGGCCCCTAACCCTAAGCCTCTCACACCTTCACAATCCCCGACGATTACGTCATTATCATCATTATTTATGGATACGTCACCTGTCCCTAACCATCTTACACCTTCACAACCCTTAACCCTTAGATCTCGTTAATATCCGTACGTCATTTCCCGACTAATCTCCGATGCTTTCCGACCATTACGTCATTATCAAAAGGTGACCAATGTCTCTCTCTGCTTCTTGTTAAACATCTCTGCACGATGGCCAACGTATAAATGACGAGGTCCTCCCTAAAAGTACACCTTTTATATTACTCTTTACTCATTTACTCATTTTCTTATGACTAAGATAAGATAAGGCCATGAGGATAAGGATAAAGATAAATAAGGATAAGGATAAGGATTAAAGATAAGGATGAGGATGAGGAGAAGGAAAAGGAAAAGGAAAAGTAGAAGGATAAAGATAAAGATAAAGATAAAGATAAGGAGAAATTCACAGAACATTCCTGAGAAACATTTGGCTTCTAGTCTTCACCGAGTGAACATGTCCTTTGCCTGTGATATCTGCGGAAATAACTTTTCAACCCGTGGTAATCTTCGGCGTCATATCAAGTACGTCCATGGAGGAGGTGACCATTTCAACGCTCCGCCTCCAGTCGTCGAAAGATCTTCCGTTATGAAACATCCTTTCACGGGTATTGTGGCTGGATGTACTCAAAGTGGCTTGAAAAACGCAAAGCTTTTGGAAAACACTCAAACAACCATCAGTCCCCCTACTGAACGTATCATTATGGCAACCTTATTCTATATATGCAACCTTATTCTATGTATCTATACCTTATTCTATGTATCTATGCAACTTTATTCTATATATTATGGCAATCGTATGGCAACCTATGTACTTGGATATGATCACAACTATACCAGGCATTGAGCTCAACGAAGGAATACATGACGACATTGCCGAAAAGAACTTTTTAGATGTCTCTGAACGCAGCCTCATCGTTCTCGACGATCTTATGGCTCAGTCAGGGGACGATAAACGTATAATCATCCTCGGAATCTCTCTGTGATCTGTATTGTTCAAAATAAATTTCATCAAGTCAAAGAAACCAGAAATATCAGCCTCAATGCTCACTATATCGTACTCTTCAAAATTCAAATCTCCGCGGGACAAGCTGCAACAGATCTCAGTCTTAGCACGACAAGTCAACCCTGGCCATGTTCAAGAGTTTATGAAAAGTTACGAGGAAGCGACAAAGCGTCCACACGGATATCTCATGCTTGATCTAAAACCGACTACCGATGATCAACATCGATTAAAAACGAATGTGCTACCAGATGAAAATACCGCTGCCCAACAAAACCTGAACCGTTATATTCGAAAGCGATCGTATTAACAATCACCCATCCTCAACGCTATGTACAACTGGGTTGAACAGATGCAAAAATATCCCAAAGACTCCAACGCAATATGATTCTACAGAATACCTCCCGTCCGATCCTCACATGGTTCTTGCTGCACCTAAAGCCTATTTTTTGACACCGCCAACCACAGTTTCGACAGAACAACCAAAGCTTAAACAAAACTTCTTTAATAATTGGGAAAGTTCTTCCGATTGGAAAAAGAGCTTATTTAGCAAGGATGGCCCCTGAAGAAAGAGATGAATATGAACAGCATCTATTGATGACTAGTTCAAAATATTTACCGATGACAGAACAAAATGTGGCAACATTAACTCCTGAAGACCAGGAAGAATATCGAAAAACTTTTAAAATTAAAACGCCTATATAGATATTCCCTTAGAAGTAGACCTTGTTAGTATTTGTAACTTGAAATAAAAATCTCTTAATAAACTCGAAATACGTGTGCCCTCTTTTGTCTGTGGAATTGCATGTAATCCTTTAATTACGCTTAATGGCTCCCACGCTTTTGTCTATGATCAGGTGGACAAATTTATTCAAGCTGCCAGGTTTAGTTAGCCCGCTTTATATTTTGGTTCGAACTCCTCGCTCGGTCGTTCTCTATGAAGTAAAGCCCTTCAAGTAAACCTATCAAGTATAACCTAACACTTAGAGATATACTCTTCTGCCAGGAAACCTAATTTTGTAATTACTACTAATGTCCTTTTGTTTTATTCCTTTAATGACTCATTAAGGGCACGTGCCATTGTCTCTACATGTGCTCTGAGGCGAAATATGCAAATAACAACTGTAGAGGATTTAATTCACCGACGGTTTCACTTTATATTTTTCGACATCGATGTTTAAAATCTTCAACCGTTCTTCGTACAGCTCCCGAAATGTTCTTCATCATAGGAATCCCGTAACCTAACGCGAGATAAGCGATAATTCGGCCGATCTCTTCATGGCCATATGAAGTATACAACTTGATCATGGTAACATATTTCGCTCAAGCCATATAGCGATACGTTCATAAACCTTCGTTATAAATCCGTAACGTTTCTCAACATATAGCAAGTACGTTCGTAAAAGCCGTTTATGACTCTTTCGACTCAGTGGTTTAAATATACTCGCTTCGTTGTCAACCGAAGCTAAGGATTAACTCTCGCAGAGATTAATGAATCACAAATCGGCAAATATCGCAAATAGACGAAACGGTTTGGGTCTGTCGAAGATCTAAATAGGTATATTTTGAACGTAAAGGCAATCGTATAAGCCGCATAAGATGTTTCTTAGTGCCCCTAACCTCAACATTTTTTATTGTCTTATTTGGAAGAACTTATAAAATGATAAAGTAACTTCTTTTGAAGATTTTCACTTCTTCGCTTTCTTTTTGAGATATATCAGTTTGTTGCATAACACATGCATAATGAGTTATCAGAGAATGTTATATATCTTTACGAAATAAAAACACTAAAATGTGAATAACACGTGTGTGCGTTTCTCCCGCAACACCAAACTTCTTGTAGTCTGGTCGTTGGGCATTTTGACGGGGAAAGAAATGGTATACAATTCTGAGTAGAACAACATATCCAAAATCCGCTAAAATCCTGTTTGGAGAGTTTGGTTTATGAGTGTTTGAATTTTCATGCCCATTTTTGCATGATTTGTATGGAAAAGGTAAAAAAGTTAGGATTTTATGTGACTTTTGGCTGTTCATTCACTTTCATTGAAGAATATACAAAGTCTAAGTTGCTGAAAATTATTACTTTACTGTGAACTAAAATAGTTAATACCACATTACCTCAGGTATAAGCCCGACTGCCCCCCCCCCCCTAATGGAAGATTCCACTCACAAATAGGGTTGGGCTTATGCCCGAAAAATGGCCAGAACATGTTTGAAAAAATTATTCTGGAACTGTCGGTTGGCCTTGCACAATTCCCATGGTAGAAAGTTTGCATTTACGTCTCATCAATTGATGTTTTTCTTGTCGACAACATCTGCATGTATTTAGCGTACCGTAGACTGTTCAAAGAAACATCTGCTCTGCCTCCATATAAGACAACATATAACCGGATACCAGCTTTTCCAATCTGTTCCACTGTTGCCTCACGATCGGTCATCAAGAAGGATATCTGCTGCAATTCTTCTGATTCCTTTATCTTCTTCAAAAGACTGGTTTTGCCATGCCCATATGTTGCAGAGGTGGTGTCGCAACCACTCCACGCATGGATGAAGAGGAGATGGGATATTACTACTTTCCCAGCTTTGTTAACAAGGTCTGGAACTTCCCACACCTTCAAACCTTTCTTTGACCTCTTTGCCTCTGAATGGAAGTATATATCAGCCATATTCTGGTTCCAGTGGTACATAAAGAGGACAAGTACATCCGTGTCATCTTCTACTACACTTACTTCTCTTCCTTGTTTGCAAATTTAAGGGCACATTCCACTATCAATGTATCAGCATCTCCAGTACTGTTATGTACGATCTTCCAAGCATCGACTCAGCAACGTGATGAACTATTTTGGCTATACCATTGCTAATACTTCCTTTGGCTATACCCCTGGTTATACCATTGCTGCCAAGAACAAGGATTCCATACAGTCCACAGAAGCAATCGCTTCTGGGCAGAAATATGGATGGACCTTACAATTGAACGGTCATGATGAGATCTATCAAAAGAAGAGGAGGACTGACTAGAGGACGGGGTGTGACGGAGACTGTTCGCCTTCTGTGGATCTACAGCATGCACAAGTGTGCCGGGGTCCATGATGATATGACATCCATAACAAATGTAAAGCATATATAAAACCGGTGAACAACACATGGAACTAGAGACTTCTAGGAGCAACCGGGATTTCCCTGACCTGCACACAAGAATGGCTCGACCAACATGAGCCATTTGATTTGAATGAGCCAAGACTACGATCCTTATCTTCTGGGTTAACGGCATCTGATGGTGATGGCGTAAACTGCGACAAGACAGAGGAGGTTGGGGCACACATCCAGAAGAAGCTCGACAATATGAACGTCGTAGAAGCATCTATTAAGAGAAGTGATCAAGTTCGGTCTTTAGATTATCTGTATCCAGGACTCCAGGTTGATAAACAGAAAGTTCATATCCACCCAAATCATCTGTTTTACCGCCCGATAGCTATTGCACAGAGAGAGGCTCCATACTTTGGCTATGAGCTTACAGCAATACCAACTTCACTATCCAAGGACAATTTTATGCGTAAGCCTGTAAAGGCACAACTAGCACAAGATCTCGTGAAAGATGCGCAACCGTCTGCAGGAAAGGCGCAAGCTATACATGTCCTTGATGGCGGGGCCCTTATTCATAGAGTGAAATGGCAGAAGAAGGTGACATACAAAGACATAACGATGCAATATGTTAACTATGTGCGTGTAAGGTATGGCGACTGTTGCATCGTGTTTCATGGCTACGAACAGGGTCCGTCAATTAAAGAGCACCAGCGAAGAGTTGGAAAAACATGTGCAGATATTAAGCTTAGTGAATCTATATAGGCACACAGTGACCAGCAGACCTTTCTCTCGAATGAGAAGAACAAAAGTCAGTTCATCACGTTGCTGAGTCGTTGCTTGGAAGATGATGGTGAGATCGTACATAACAGTACTGGAGATGCTGGTACATTGATTGTGGAATGTGCCCTTCAATTTGCAAGACAAGGAAGAGAAGTGTAGTAGCAGATGACACGTCCTCTTGATGTACCACTGGAACCAGAATATGGCTGATATATACTTCCATTCAGAGGCAAAGAGGTCAAAGAAAGGTTTGAAGGTGTGGAAAGTTCCAGACCTTGTTAACAAAGCTGGCAAAGTACACCACCTCTGCAACATATGGGCATGGCAAAACCAGTCTTTTCAAGAAGATAAAAGAATCAGAAGGATTGCAACAGATATCCTTCTTGATGACCGATCCTGAGGCAACAGTGGAACAGATTGGCAAAACTGGTATCCGGTTATATGTTGTCTTATATGGAGGCAGAGCAGATTCTTTGAATAGTCTACGATACGCTAAATACATGCAGATGTTGTCGACAAGCAAAACATCAATTGATCCACAGAAGCTTCCACCTACAGAAAGAGCACCATATTTTCACAGTTTGCGGGTTCACTTGCAAGTTATACTTTGGTTCAAGCTCACAAACAATTACTTGCATCCGACGCAATGCGGTTCGAAAATTGATGATACCATACTAACACCAGTCCTGATAGACTTGGATACAGCACGAGAGAGCTTACTGAAGTTTGTAAGATGTAAATGCAAACTTTCTACCTTGGGAATTGTGCAAGGCCAACCGACAGTTCCAGAATAATTTTTTCAAACATGTTTGGCCATTTCCCGGGCATAAGCCCAACCCTATTTTTGAGTGGAATCTTCCATTGGCGGGTGGGGGGGTCGGGTTTATACCTGAGGTAATGCGGTGATAACTATTTTAGTTCACAGTAAAGTAACAATTTTCAGCAACTTAGACTTCGTATTTTCTTCAATGAAGGTGAAAGAACAGCCAAAAGTCACATAAAATCCTAACTTTTTTACCTTTTCCATACAAAAAACATGCAAAAATGTGCAGAATATTCAAACACTCATAAACCAAATTCCCCAAACAGGATTTTTGCGGATTTTGGATATGTTGTTCTACTCAGAATCGTGCTTCATTTGACACCAAAACCAGCTTTATACCATTTTTTTCCGGGTAGCACCTATATTTCATCTTCAACGACCAGACTATTGGTTTTAAAGGATTTCGTTCGAGAATGAAATAGATATACACATTTCTCCAATAAGTCATTATGCATGTGTGACGAAATTAAAACATTTGCATATCAAACAAACTGATATATCTCAAAAAGAAAGCAAAGAAACGAAAATCTTCAAAATAAGTAACTTTATCATTTTAAAAGTTCTTCCAAACAAGACAATAAAACATTTTGAGGTTATGGGCACTTTAAGCATCTCTTTAGTTCATTCCAGATTATAATATGTAGCCACGATCGATTGTGCGCATGCGCCGTACCTGTATGCCTCCCTCTCCCACAAGGAGTCTGACACATGGCTATCAAGTGAAAAAATACGAATGTGTTTCTATACTATTAAGAGATCTAAAGAGCGACCTTTTGATAATGACGTAATGCTATCATCGGAAGGAGTCGGCGGCTAATCGGGAATGACATCATACCAAAATGACGTAATGGAATCGGAAAGTCCTCGGTTGGGGATTTAATAGTATGACGTCCTTTAATAGTATGACGTAACCTGAATAATACATTTATTTAGGCTAGGGTTAGGTGTCCTGAAGGTGTAAGAAGGTTGGGAGCGGTGACGTATGCATAAATAATGAATGATAATGACGTAATCGTCGGGGATTGTGAAGGTGTGGGAGGCTTAGGTTTAGGGGCCCTAGAAGAGTGACGTAATTGATGATGTAATTGTCGTTAATCTAAAAGCTCATTAAATATTCACGCTATACAGGATCTCATTAAATATTCACGCTATATGGGGGTATTACTACTTGAATGGTTATATAAACTACCGGCACTTACCTAGGCAGCTAGTTAATGGATTTCCACTGAACCCAGACTTACAGGAGCAAGTATAGGACCCTCTAGGTTGGTTTAAGCAGTTAGTATTGATACCACACGATCCTTGAATTAAGCATTCGTCTATATCTAAAAATACAGCCAGGAGAAAATTCCGTTCGTTATTGCTGAATTCTATGAAAATGCATTTCTGACTGTTTGATGCACAACAAATATACAAAATGTTGTCCACATCTTACACATGATCATCGAGGTGCAAGCAACTCTGTGTTCTTATGCAAGGCGAAAAAATGGGGTCATCACCTACCTATACTATCAAGTTTTGTGATTGGTTGATTAGAACAATAAAACAATAGAATCAACCACAAAGAAACCAATGTCCTAACCTAACCACTTTTGTTCCATATAGCCAATCGCAAAACCTGTTCATTTTAGGTACGTATTTACTGAAAAAATGTGGATGGGGATGAAGTAAATTTGATCAAAGTAAAATTAAGCTACTATATAGCCGTATTGTTCATATTGATGAATATGCTACCAACGTATAAATTCACAAGTGATTGAGAAAGAATATGTTACACCTTCAGATGAGAACCCTGCATAGCATTCTGATAGTAATCGAGGAGCCCTATATAGCTAACCATTGAGCTACTCTGACCCTTAGACAGTATATATAACCATTTCTATTTTATATATCTCAACAATTTTCCTCTATATCATTTATACATTTATCTGAGCTAGCAAATTCATCAATATTTACAATAACACGCATTCAGAAAAATATTGTAAAAAATATCTGCACGTTGTAGTTTATTTTGTTTTTCGATTATTTTATAAAAGAAATAGAAAATCTTTTTTTCCGTGTTTCCATCGAGTTATAGAATCACTCACGTGGAAGTTAGAAGTTCTTTTAGACTATTGTACGAAAGGTAACGTGCAAGATGATGAGCAGCGCAAAGTATATCTTTGAAAACCTACAATCGCATGTTGAAACGCTTCAGGTATTTTTGGTAAAAATAATGCTATCGAGCAAAATTCTTAAGAAAAATTGGATTTATAACCACCGTTTCCCCTGTGTTCTGACATTTTTCGGGGGGGGGGGGGGGGGGGGTTAAAAGTCATATTAGCGCCTCATTACTATAGACGTTGTCTACGTCTTTTGGCGGCGAACACTAGTTTCCAACTATGAAATTGATGTGACGTCATTTTTTCATTAACTTTTTTTCTTTTTAGGGTTATAGGATTAGGATTAGGTTATTTTTTGGTTAGGGTAAGGGTTAGTATCACCATGCCAATTGTTGACGAAATTTGTTGATAAAATGACGTCACATCAATTTCATAGATGGAAACTAGTGCTAACCTCTTTTTGCACCCGATTGTGTGATTACTGATTATAGGGGCCGATTTCTTATCCTGGTGCATGTTATGTAGTGGATTGACGAGAATATTAGGACAATTGCTCGCAAATGCTTCTTGGTGTTTTCGTAATAGCGTAGAGTCTGGCTGCTATCAATAGCTCAAAATGTGGACAAACAAACCAAATTTGACTCACAAATGATTGCAAATGAGCTATTATCTTTTGTTATGGCCGCAAGAATTATGGGTAAACATTGATACTGGCGTCATCTCGACGGAGCGCTATTGTATAACATGCGTCCAAATAAGAAATCTTTGCAGTGTGTATACATGCTTCAATAACTTAGGTAATAATTACGATTTGGAACACTTCATTCATCAAACACTAACACCAATCGCATCATAAAAAACGATAGAAGTTTTGCAATTAAAAAAAAAAGGAATGGCTTTAAGGAACAAATACTTAACATTGTAAAATACGAACCGTTGCACAATGTTCCGTCGCCAGTAAAACCACTGTTGCACACGCAAATAAAGAAGCCAGTGGAGACATCAACAGAGCAAACTGCATCTGGGGAACATGGGTTGGAAGAGATACATGTCGTATCTAAAACAAAAACAGATTCATTAAAGTGCCCATAACCTCAAACTGTTTTATTGTCTTGTTTGGAAGAACTTTTAAAATGATAAAGTAACTTATTTTGAAGATTTTCGTTTGTTTGCTTTCTTTTTGAGATATATCAGTTTGTTTGATATGCAAATGTCTGGAATTTCGTCACACATGCATAATGAGTTATTGGAGAAATGTGTATATCTCTTTCATTCTCGAACGAAATCCTTTAAAATCAAGAAGTTTGGTGTTGTGGGAGAAACGCACACACGTGTTATTCACACTTTAGTGTTTTTATTTCATGAACGCAAATATATATAACATTCTCTGATAACTCATTATGCATGTGTGACGAAATTCCAGATATTTGCATATCAAACAAACTGATATATCTCAAAAAGAAAGCGAAGAAGTGAAAATCTTCGAAAGAAGTTACTTTATCATTTTAAAAGTTCTTCCAAATAAGACAATACAATTTTTTGAGGTAAGGGGCACTTTAAGTATACATGGTATTTAAAATTGAAATATCACATCGGAATCCTTTGTTTCAAGAGGGACGTTTAATCTCGAATATCCTTCGACTGAATAGTAACGAGCGACAATTAGAATTAATCGTCGCTCGTATAGTATTCACGAATGATGCAATTATACAGGGTGTATAAAAAAACGAGACCTTTAGAAATTAACCTATTGTTGTTAAGCACAAGATTTTATGCTCCTGGGAATTTAAAATAGCTTCTAATCGTATGAAAGAGCATATTTGACAGGAGGATTCCGACCAGGAAACCTTGCTCGAAACGCGTTTTGCACTGCGGCTATACTTCGAGTCTCGGTATAATGTAAAACAGTAAAAACTCGTTGCTCTGTGTTCAGTTGAACCATTTTTATTCGAACTGATGATATGACTAATTAGTACTTTGACAATTTGTTATGCAGTTATGCTCCTTCATACGATTAGAAGCTATAATTTTAAATTCCCAGGAGCGTAAAATCTTGTGCTTAACAACAATAGGTTAATTTCTAAAGGTCTCGTTTTTTTATACACCCTGTAGTTCTAATCATGCCTCATTAATAATAATCGGAATTATGATGATGAGAGGTTGGTACACTGGTATTAGAGAGCTTAAGCAAAAGTTACGTCCTAGAACCAATGACGTCATATTATTTCAATAGAATTTTTCATGCAGAACAAAGAAAATGAATAATATAAAGTCCCAAAAGTAAACTTGACGTCGTCTTTGTTCCACTACAGGGTGTCCCAAAAAAAAGGCTACCTTTTCAAATTCAAATTAGCATGTTAATTCAAGCAACCTATTGTAGTTCTTTGAAATTCATTATCGCTTTTGAACTACGAATGCGTAAAAACACACAGTTTTATACACATGGGATATTAAACACAATAGGTTGTTTGAATTAACACGCTCATTTGTATTTGAAAAGGTAGCCTTTTTTTTGGGACACTCTGTATAGAAGTTTATATATTAACACATCCAAGCATTGCTGATATATAGTGACTGCCACGGCATAGGTATAGTACATATATGAATTGAACCATGAGTATACATCATTGTAACCTTCGCTCTCTATCTGAGTCGCGGTAGCTCAAATCAAATCAAATCAAATTTTATTTGCCACCACTTTAACAATATTATATAAGAATTGTAAAGTATGAATATACATCAAATAGTGGCGAGAAAACCCCAAAGAAACCATAAGGCTTATTAGAGATAGGGCTTCCTCACATTAATATACTATTTATAAGAAATATAGTACAAGATGGCGAAAATACAAACAATAATTGACTAATAAATAACACAATTACAATCGCAATTATAGAAATCAATTGAGAAGATAATGTTTAAGTTATTCACTAGATGAATTTTGAATTTCAGAACTAAGTAAATTAAAATATTTTAGACCTATATATCGAAATGAAAATTGTCTCATGTTGGTTCTACATTGACGAATGTAGAAAGAACGGGCATTACGTGTATTATAGTTGTGGACTTGACTTGTTATTAAAAACATTGTATCAAAACTATTTGGCAGATATGCCAAGTTTATACTGAAACATTATCTTTCCAATTTGAACCAAATAAATTTGGTGAAATGGTAGTACATTATAGGACCCGTATGCGCATCAAAACAAGATTTACTAATTATTCTAATAGCACGTTTTTGTAGAGTGGCTAGACGATTTAAGTTAGTAGGATACGTTGATCCCCAAATGATTATACAATATAGAAGCTATGGATAAATAAGGGATATGTAAAGGATTCGCAAGGCAGATTTATTCAGGCAAAAACTACATTTATAAATTATACCTAACTGTCTAGATACTTTGGTTGCAAGATGAGCAATATGTGCTTAATTTCCACGATAAATACTCATCCAAAATAACACCTAAAAATACGACTTTCCTCACGCAATCAATATTTATATCGCATAACTTTAAGGCAAAACCATCAAATATTTGACTCTTTAACCAACCGCATTAATTGATAGCCTATTAGCCTGAAGATGCAAGAATGATAAATGATTATCATTAACTGAGTTCTTAGCTATAATAAATCATTAAGCTCATCCTTCACATAATAATTACAATTAAATGTATCTGGGTAAAAATTCTGATTGGCATCGAGGTCAACACCATGAGTTAAATTAATGTTTCTTACTAAAGCATTGGAATGTAAGGATAATAGTCTGTCAGGAACGAAGTGAATTAGCCCGTTTGTTGACTCAAACAGGGTTAAATTGAAACTTTTATCAGCTAAGAAGTTAAACATGACATAAACGAGATATCAGATAAGAATTACTTACTAAACCCGGGAAGGTCGTCTTTCTTTAATAACTAATCGATCCAATACGAAGTACGCCACCTTGCCTGATTTCTTTTGTTCAATTAACTTTGGTATTTGAGCTTGTCGCTTTTGAAGGGTTCCGGCGCGAGGTCTTCACTTATGTATAAGCCAGCCGGTTTCACTCTTCTAGCTTCACGCAATATCTCTTCCTTCTGTTTCCAGTCACGAATTCGGCGGACTATTCTAGCTCAAATGGTTATAGCGTCTCACCGGCAATCAGAAGGTTACAGGTTCGATCCTGTCCGGGACTCAAAAACATTTTTCTGATGATATGAGCTTAATGATCGTCCATGTATCGCCAATATCCCTAATGCTATGCTATTGCTTATACTAATTTAAATCTTGAAATGACTTGATGTACTAAAATGGCTTTCCCTTAAACTCAGTTCTGAGAAAAATTGAATTCAAGATTTATGGTCTTTACGGCAAAATTATCCTGCCCGCGGCCATTCACTACAAACCGAGTGACGAAGGAGCGAGGTCTGTGTGAAAAATCATAACAAGGTTCATAATTAAGGTTCTTATTATATGGTTCTTTTAAATTCCCTCAGTTTTTTCAACTTTTCAGTTGTTTTGTAATGACCGGTCTTTACCGGTTTGTAAAGACCGCTCAGGAACAGTGGCGTTGACCAATCATATTGCGTGATTTACCGGAAGTAGCATCAGCTAATATTAAGTAGTAAAGAACTTACGTTGCAACCAATTTTGTATAACGTGAAACACCTTCGCACAAATCTTAAACAGTCATTTAAAGTATTTCTTATTCCAAACCAAGTTGTTTTGAAAAGTATTTTAATTGTGAAACAGTATTAACACTTTTATCAGACGTATAGTTTGACGCTACTCTGGCTTAAAAGGTTTTTTGAACGTAACTTTAAAAGTTACTGTCTTAATGACCCAACGTTTCGACACTCCAATCTAGTGTCTTCATCAGGGGTGATCGTTGTACCCTCAAAGAACCGATGATGACGTTATTTATTAACAAGATGCAAATAAGCTTCTGGTAATAGACCACCGTCATGAATGAATGAATGAATAAATAAACTTTATTTAAAGAGGGTAACACTAATTACAATCAAGTATTCTCCCTAGTGGCCCTCATCTCCATTAAATGGGGGCGTGGGCACTATTGATATGTAAAGCCTCCAGACAACGTCATCAGAGACGTTGTCTGGACGATTTATCACCTGTTCAATACTTTTAATTCGTACCAGCGAGAAAATATCTGAATTTATGCAATTAAGAACTCCCGTGTGTGGCGAACTTTCTTACATTTGAACGTTTCTACAGGAGGGGACACAGCCAACGTTTTCTCCTTACACATTCCAAGCATAGTCAATCGAGATATGGTCTGGAAACTCGGTAAACTTCAAAGCGACTATAATGAGCTACGTTTTGATGTTTAACCGTACTTTACACCGTGCACATCCTTTGTTTTAGGTTTATTAATATTTAAACAACACGGTTGAGCGATTAAACCCAAACGATTCTATTGGATGATTGCTTCATTATACTAAAATACAATAGGTTCAGTGACCGTGCACCGTGCACAAAATTGCATAAAGACGAACAAAAAGATAGAACAAAGACTTTAGCTCATGAGTTTCCAGACCATATCTCGATTGACTATATGTTCCAAGTTAGTGTTTATGTTAGGTTAGGTTTTCAAGTATATGTAGCAACTCATATTTATATCCTTATTTAGATCTGTCAGAGACTATTTTTCATTATAGAACTATAGCACTTTGTGGAACAATCTAATAAAATATTTATATGTTAATATATACACCGCTGTAGTGACTGTGGGAGAGCTTGGAGTACAGACGATACATGGACGATCGTCAAGCTGTTATCCTCAGAAAATATTTGAGTTCCTGTCACTCCAGGACTCAGAAACATTTTTCTGAGCATATGAGCTTAACGATCGTCCATGTATATAAATGCATAAACCCTATATAATCCAATTAATATTTCATTTTTCTTACCAAAACAGTTTATCTTGCCATCTCCAACGAAGTTTTCATTACATTTACATCCGTATGATCCGTCAGTGTTCACACATGTCGCATTTGGATGACAACTGAACACCCCAACGCACTCATCTATATCTAAAAACATTTCGGAATATAAAATATATGAATAGCTGCAAGGTCTGCATGTGTGTTTCAATACACGTTCGCGGTCAATATTAAAGACTTTGTTAATCAAGTGTGAGTACGTGTGTATGGAAAGTATTTGTATGCCTGAGGTTTTCGTACAGACAGAGCGACAAAGGAGCGAAGTTTGTGCGATAAAACCGAAGCCAAATATTTTCCCGTACAGACCGAGCAAACGAGGTTAATAAATAATTTATTATATGGCTTTTGGGTTCATTTTCTTCTCTATTTTTAAAGCTATTTTCGTTTTAAAGATGCTGCCATTTAACTTACCACTTCGCTAGTATGCTTCGCTTCGTGTTTAGGTAAATATCTATTCGTCGTGCTTTTAGATGGGAAAACGTTAAAGAAAGGCAATACTGATGTTCCAGCACATTTTATTACTCGGTATTCTTCAATGAAGCGGATACCCTTCAAATCAAATTAAAACAATTTCCGCCAAAATTTACCTTTCCAGAAAATTAGCGTATTATCCTCGCATCCTATACAGGCTGGGAGGTCTAAATCGTAGAATTCCTGACCTCTCAGAAACTAATCAGCGTGCGTTATTTGGCGTACAGACCTGAAAACGAGCTCAGACATATAATAATATGTTGTTCCAAAAAGGAATAATTTGACTAACCTGTGCATGTTTTTTGGTCTAGACTGACGGAAAATCCACTTGGACACTGGCAGATAAAGCTTCCCGGAATATCTGTACACGTGGCGCGGACATCACATGGATATTGTTTAGGCAGTTCTATACAGTCGATTATATCTGTTGTGGAAAAGCAAAACATAGTCAATTTATGATAGCATGGTAACACTTATGTGAGAAATCGCAGGTTGAAACAGAAAATTAACGTTCTCAGACAGAAGTTAGGGTAGTTTGCGGGGCCAAAGAGGGACTGGAACTGGACCAGGTATAAGCATCAACGTTGTAATATTTATTACGTTGGTGTTAATTTAAGGCAAGCGTTTCTTGTACTGTTGGTGTTAACTCTGGTGTTGATGTTAATACTGGTGTTAGAGTTAACATCTGGTGTTAGTATTAGTACTGATGTTGGTGTTAATACTGATCATGGTGTTAATACTGGTGTTGGTGTTAATACTGGTGTTGGTGTTAGTGCATGTGTTGGTCTTAGTAATAGTGTTAGTATTGTTACTGGTGTTCGTGTTAATCCTTTTGTGCCAGTGTAAGTGTGTAGTAGTGATGTAGTAGTTTTGTTTTGGTGTTAACGTTTGTTGTTAACATTGAAGTCGATGTTGGTACTAGTGTTGCGGAGAACAGACAACTATCAATCTTATTCGGATCCTATTTAAAATTGAATGCATTGCAACTATACCAAGAAAACTGTACTGAGTTACGTACCTTCACAATATGTTCCATTTCCTGTGAAACCGCTTTTGCAGGTGCAGATGAATGAGCCCTCTGTATCTAGGCAATTGGCATATTGATGACAAGGATTTGGATTTAATGAACACTCGTCTAGATCTAAATGTGAAGAAAGAATATAGTTAATTAAAAGAATGGAAATGTTACGAAAGCATCAGTTCGTCCACAACTGAACGAACTCTTTAGTAATTGCATTCGTATTGACAATAAGCGATGTGTTAGAGTAATTTATTTAATTTTCATTGAGTGAATATACATGCATTTTCATAATTTCTTGTGAGACTTTAGAAAAATTACATAAAAATATTAATCACGCTAATCGATTAAAACAATGTATTTCATTAGTTATGATCCTGTAATACCGAAACGTTGCATGGTTTGTAAATAATTTATTTACAATTGAATTTATGCAAGGTAATATCCACCAGATTTTGTGGTAATATCCACCAGATTTTGGTGAACAATGTTATCATCCAGATTTATGACCAAGAAGAAAAGTTATAATAAAAAATAAAGAACTCATAACAAATAACTCAAGCCATATTTAGCTTCATTTAGGCTGGTCAGTCGACGCACATCTCCGGTGAAGTTTTAGAAATAATTAAATCAAAGTCCAGGTTGAGGACATTCGGTAAGTGATAACTAACATTTTTTTATGTTGGACATTTCACCGTCAACAGCATTGAAGTATGTGGATAGCGTGGAAAATATGTATAGGTTATCCAGAGGGGCCTCAAAACAACATACTTAGCCCCCGTAAACACGGAAACGTTTTCCAGCGTTTTTGTATTTACTGTTCTCAAGGGAATCGAGAACAACCAGCTCATTATTGAAACAATACAAAAACGCAGGAAAACGTTTCCGTGTGTATGAGGCCTTATAGTTATATTTCACATGGACGAGGTTAACAAGAGTCACAATAGAAAATTTTTGTATTTTAATTTCCAACGACAAAAACAAGATAAGGAGTGGTGCGGGGTTATTAGAGGGAAATATTAGAGGGGAATACTAATCTATTGTTTTGCCATTGTTATCAGTCATTGTTTTCATCCCCGCACTCTCCTGTTACAATCAAAAACCTGCACCACCAGCTTTTCAGACTGATCATGTACAGGGGCTATTGAATATATTCCCCGAAAAGAACAAGGGAAACCGAGCCATGTGAAAAATAAGGCACGTTGGCATTGTTGTTATGTATACTTAAATGTTAATGTTCTATTTGCTAATGAATTATTAATTTGTTGGCATCGGAAGTCTTACAGATTATAGGTATAGGTATGGTTCATCCTCCACACCTCTCAGAACAAATTCATGAGCCTTTGAGCAAATTACAACTCATGTTAGATTAGAAAAATATTAATAAATATACTAACTTGTACACGTGGTTCCACTGCCAGTATATCCAAATTTACAAACACAATCGAACGTTGATGGTTTATTGATACATTTGGCATTGGGATGACAGTTGTTGTTACCGTTCTGGCATTCGTCGATGTCTAAGAAATAACAATCAGAATGGTATTCGGCATTAGTTATGTTAGTGTTCGTTGTGTATCAATTAACCTGTGATAATCATTCACCATTCACAATTAATCAAAGCCAGAGATGAAAATCGCGATGACGTATGCCGACTATCACTATTGGTTTATACTGAAAAATGCAGCTACCATGAAAACGAAAGGAAAAGTCAGTGATCTTTCAAAGGTCAATATTCTTTAGACTGCCGTGATTTTTACAACTAATACTCTGATGTTCAACCATACATAGCTAAAATGTTTTATACGTTGGTCATATAAATGAAGGCCAGACATGAAAAGACGATGTTTAACTCTTGATGCGAAAACCCCCATACAGCATCTATATTTAAATACAAAAACACATACTGTGCTCAACTTAACTTAAAAATATCCCTCATTGTTGTTATCGAATTGATGATATTGCTGTTCGATACTGAGGAGACATTTGTAGAGACTTTTGGTCAAACTTATGGTAAGAACTTCATCTTATGAAAGTGGATACATACTGAACTAACCTTAACCATAAACCTAAACCTAAAAATAAATCTAATTATAATCCTAATCCTAACCTAACCCTGATCCTGACTACGGATCCACTATATCCCTTATATATATATATATATATATCACCTACGAAAACGTATGGTGCAATTTGCTGACAACTCTATATGCTGGCTCAATTACCTAATAGCAATAGGATTCGTATGTGTTGTTAAAGTACGAAAACCTTTCTTAGCAGCAAAAAAATCAACTCTGTTAATAACGGAACTTGCAAGTAAAGACCAGACTATCTTTTTTATGAAATGTTCTAAAACTATGGGACATTTGGGGAAACTCGGAAAAGTTAATATATATATACAACTATATATTAGTAATAATTAAATGTGTTAATATTTAATACACTGATACACTGCTGCAGTGAATGTGGGAGAGCTGCTTAGAGTAGACAGACGATACATGGACAATCGTCAAGCTCATATCGTCGAGTCCCGGACAGCTATTGGTTTACAGCTATTGGTACTAAACTTTATAAATTGGTACTATTTACAGTTATATTGGTAATAAACTAACCTACGCAAGCCGAACCAATGTGAGAGTAGCCTGGATTACATTGACAGATAAAGCTACCGATGGTATTTATGCAGGAAGAATTAGAAGGACAGTTGTCTGTATTTCGGGCACATTCGTCGATATCTAAAATGAAAGAAAATTACATAGTTATATGCACGAGCTAACCATGGGTTGACATTTACACTCGATTTTCGTTTTAATTAGGATAAGCCGAGATTTATATAAATTATAGAACTAGGAATTTGCCTCAACAACTGGCTATTATGTATGACTCGGTTGAAATAGCGAAAACCTTAGGAAGTGGCTTAATATGCATGTGTCTAAAAACTAGTGCATGTGTCGCTTTTCACATAATAGCTGGGGGTGTCCCACAGCCCCCACGGTATAGCATTTTGTCCCCTTAAAAGTCCCCTTCTGCCACTGTAGGGTGTAATAATATTATACTACAACAACCTGGACGATCAACTTCACACATCTAATGATACTCCTAGGTTCAAACCATTTACTTTAATAGTTGTTTCATATGAAACTTTCATTACATAAGATCAAGTGATTATCCATTTACAATCCATTTCATTGAATCATTCTATTCATTAGTCGTTGCAGAATCGCATCTCATTACCATTAAAGCAATAAGACTGATTATTATTGCGCGCTCTGATTGGCTTAGACGCTCTGTCTGCGGTTGTTACTTTCCCGTAATGGACCGATCTGGATTACGGGTTGTGACGATAAACTTTTTCCTACAACAAATAACAATTTTTAAAGTACAAACTTGTTTCAGTGTTTGAGCCACAATCAGAGGACTCAGAAAGTGAGTTTTATTATCCTTTCGGTATGTTTTGTTCAATAGCCCGTGACGCTCACTCTTTGTCACGCTATTGCTGTCCAAAAGTGCCATACAATAAACCTCTTATTAACCTCGTCCGCTTGGTCATTACAGGAAAATATCAGACCTCGGTCTTTCATGTCAAGACCTCAGTCTGATATTTTCCCGTAATGACCGCGCTCTCGGTTAATAAGAGGTTAGTATTGTCCTTTTTTACTGATTAACATTAACTCAGTATCTTAGGGTCTCAAGCTGATTATTGTAATTCATGGTTGCTCTAATTCGTGGACCTCTCTCACATCTAGGCCAGACTGAATGATGAGCAAACAAAGGTTGTCACAAGCATTGTTAACCTGACTTAATCAATTTAGCAGTGTCAATATCATTGGAAGCAAGCAACATCAAAGACCAGCAAGCATTCATTGATGCTGTTTTTGAGAATTTTGATGAAATGGTTCCTGGCTCAAATATTGCAGCCAAGGATTATGGAGTGACATTGTACCATATGCTATGGGGAAACAAGCAGCCTGTTACAACGTTTTTGTCAGGCTTTTGTGAGCTATGTCCCCATATAGGATGACGGTTGAAAAAATGTGTGTCGACATATATGTTGTTTTCGACGGCAGAGATAACGCTTAACGACTGACTCCTGATTCAATGGAATGGAATATCTAAGTTTGATCACAGGCCAATAGTTCAAACATTTTTCCAGAAGACAGACAGAATAATGAACGTTCCTAAACTTTGCTCTTATGTAGAACGCGACTTTGTAAAGAAGTTCAGTTCATAGATAAAAATAAATCAAGGTGTGTAAATCAAGGTGTGTACTGGAAACACACGTCACAAGCACACAATGTGTGTACTTATGGAGACAAAAAGTGTGTAGTAAGCTAGTACACACTAGTTTTTAGACATGTCGCAACCCATGCCAGGGCCTCTTTTAAGAAATCTTCAGTGGTGTGGCCATATCAAGAAAGGGACCAACTGTATATGGGGGTATGTCCAGAAAGGGACTATTGAGGACGCGATCGAGACCAAAGGTGCGAGAAACCTCTAGGGGGCATGCTCCCCAGGAAATGTTTGATTTTCTAACGCTTTGAAACGCTATTTCGTGCATTTTGAGGGCACTTTTAATAAAAAAGTTTTAGATTATAAACAGTGACACTGAGCAATTGCAGGTGACATTGACGTCAGAACAGCTTGGTAATGACATTACACTACTGCAAGTATGTATGGTAATTACTACACACCCAAAGTGTGTTGTTACTACACACCATAATGTGCGTAAAAAGTGCACATCTACAGTGTGTTATTTGACAAAATACACACCTTTTGCCGAGGGGTAAATTACTCAGAAAAAAGCGTACGAAGATTCTTGGGATAAAAAAATCCCTGCAATTTTTCTCCGGATTCTGGGTTTTTTTACCCTGGAGATTTCGAGGGTATGGAATGGATATAAGGGTATTTTAAGGGTTTAAATAGGATATTCCGTGGGAGATTTTTCAAAATTTGATGGATTTCTCGATTTTGCGATGATGTTGAGGTTTTTATTGTTTTTTTCCGAGTATTTTCTGAAATATTTAGAGATTTCGTGGGATTTTTTGGGATTTTGGGATACTGGGATTTTTATTAAAATTAGTAAGATTTTGGGATTTTTTAAAAGATTTTTTTTGATTTTTGACGAAGTGTACGAAGATTTTCAGAGTAATTTACCCCTCGCCTTTTGCGTGCACAAACAACACACCTTTTTGTAGTGTTTTTTTTGCTTGTATTCAAATGTACATACACACCTTGATGTGTGCATTCTGGAGGTGTGTTGTTTTTACACACATGCAGGTGGGTTGAAATAACATACATTTAAAACGTGTAGAATTAATGTTTAACAGGATAGCACACTAATATAACACAGGCCTAACAGATAAGGACCTAATAAGATAAGGGCCTAATAAGATAAGGACCTACTGTAATAAGATAAGGACCTAATAAGATAAGGGCATAATAAGATAAGGACCTAATAAGATAAGGACCTAATAAGATAAGGACCTAATAAGATAAGGACATAATAAGATAAGGACCTAATAAGATAAGGACCTAATAAGATAAGGACCTAATAAGATAAGGACCTAATAAGATAAGGGCATAATAAGATAAGGACCTAATAAGATAAGGACATAATAAGATAAGGACCTAATAAGATAACGACCTAATAAGATAAGGACCTAATAAGATAAGGACCTAATAAGATAAGGACCTAATAAGATAAGGACCTAATAAGATAAGGACCTAATAAGATAACGACCTAATAAGATAAGGACCTAATAAGATAAGGACCTAATAAGATAAGGGCATAATAAGATAAGGACCTAATAAGATAACGACCTAATAAGATAAGGACCTAATAAGATAAGGGCATAATAAGATAAGGGCATAATAAGATAAGGACCTAATAAGATAACGACCTAATAAGATAAGGATCTAATAAGATAAGGACCTAATAAGATAACGACCACCTAATAAGATAAGGACCTAATAAGATAAGGACCTAATAAGATAAGGACATAATAAGATAAGGACCTAATAAGATAAGGACCTAATAAGATAAGGACATAATAAGATAAGGACCTAATAAGATAAGGACCTAATAAGATAAGGACCTAATAAGATAAGGACCTAATAAGATAACGACCTAATAAGATAAGGACCTAATAAGATAAGGACCTAATAAGATAAGGGCATAATAAGATAAGGACCTAATAAGATAAGGACCTAATAAGATAAGGACATAATAAGATAACGACCTAATAAGATAAGGACTTAATAAGATAAGGGCATAATAAGATAAGGGCATAATAAGATAAGGACCTAATAAGATAAGGACCTAATAAGATAAGGACCTAATAAGATAAGGACCTAATAAGATAAGGACCTAATAAGATAACGACCTAATAAGATAAGGGCTTAATAAGATAAGGACCTAATAAGATAAGGGTTTAATAAGATAAGGACATAATAAGATAAGGACCTAATAAGATAAGGACCTAATAAGATAAGGACCTAATAAGATAAGGACCTAATAAGATAAGGACATAATAAGATAACGACGTAATAAGATAACGACCTAATAAGATAAGGACATAATAAGATAACGACCTAATAAGATAACGACATAATAAGATAAGGACCTAATAAGATAACGACCTAATAAGATAACGACGTAATAAGATAAGGGCATAATAAGATAAGGACCTAATAAGATAAGGACATAATAAGATAAGGACCTAATAAGATAAGGACATAATAAGATAAGGGCTTAATAAGATAAGGACCTAATAAGATAAGGACCTAATAAGATAACGACATAATAAGATAAGGGCATAATAAGATAAGGACCTAATAAGATAAGGGCATAATAAGATAAGGACCTAATAAGATAAGGACCTAATAAGATAACGACCTAATAAGATAAGGGCTTAATAAGATAATGACCTAATAAGATAACGACATAATAAGATAAGGACCTAATAAGATAAGGACCTAATAAGATAACGACCTAATAAGATAAGGACCTAATAAGATAAGGACCTGATAAGATAAGGACCTAATAAGATAAGGACATAATAAGATAAGGACATAATAAGATAAGGACCTAATAAGATAACGACCTAATAAGATAAGGACATAATAAGATAACGACCTAATAAGATAACGACCTAATAAGATAAGGACCTAATAAGATAAGGACCTACTGTAATAAGATAAGGACCTAATAAGATAAGGACCTAATAAGATAAGGACCTACTGTAATAAGATAAGGGCATAATAAGATAACGACATAATAAGATAAGGACCTAATAAGATAAGGACCTAATAAGATAACGACCTAATAAGATAAGGACCTAATAAGATAAGGACCTAATAAGATAAGGACCTAATAAGATAACGACCTAATAAGATAAGGACCTAATAAGATAAGGACCTAATAAGATAAGGACCTAATAAGATAAGGGCTTAATAAGATAAGGACCTAATAAGATAAGGACCTAATAAGATAAGGACCTAATAAGATAAGGACCTAATAAGATAAGGACATAATAAGATAAGGACCTAATAAGATAAGGGCTTAATAAGATAAGGACCTAATAAGATAAGGACCTAATAAGATAAGGACCTAATAAGATAAGGACCTAATAAGATAAGGACCTAATAAGATAACGACCTAATAAGATAAGGACATAATAAGATAACGACCTAATAAGATAACGACCTAATAAGATAAGGACCTAATAAGATAAGGACCTACTAAGATAAGGACCTAATAAGATAAAGACATAATAAGATAAGGACCTAATAAGATAAGGACCTAATAAGATAAGGACCTAATAAGATAAGGACATAATAAGATAAGGACCTAATAAGATAAGGACATAATAAGATAAGGACATAATAAGATAAGGGCATAATAAGATAAGGGCATAATAAGATAAGGGCATAATAAGATAACGACCTAATAAGATAAGGACCTAATAAGATAAGGACATAATAAGATAACGACCTAATAAGATAAGGACCTAATAAGATAAGGACCTAATAAGATAAGGACCTAATAAGATAAGGACATAATAAGATAACGACCTAATAAGATAACGACCTAATAAGATAAGGGTTTAATAAGATAATGACCTAATAAGATAAGGACCTAATAAGATAAGCTTAATAAGATAAGGACCTAATAAGATAAGGACATAATAAGATAAGGGCATAATAAGATAATGACCTAATAAGATAAGGACATAATAAGATAAGGACCTAATAAGATAAGGACATAATAAGATAAGGACATAATAAGATAAGGACCTAATAAGATAAGGACATAATAAGATAAGGACCTAATAAGATAAGGATCTAATAAGATAAGGACCTAATAAGATAATGACCTAATAAGATAAGGGCTTAATAATTTAAGGACCTAATAAGATAAGGGCATAATAAGATAAGGACCTAATAAGATAAGGACCTAATAAGATAAGGGCCTAATAAGATAAGGACCTAATAAGATAAGGGCATAATAAGATAAGGACCTAATAAGATAAGGACCTAATAAGATAAGGACCTAATAAGATAAGGACCTAATAAGATAAGGGCTTAATAAGATAATGACCTAATAAGATAAGGACCTAATAAGATAAGGGCTTAATAAGATATGGACATAATAAGATAACGACCTAATAAGATAAGGACCTAATAAGATAAGGACCTAATAAGATAATGACCTAATAAGATAAGGACCTAATAAGATAAGGGTCTAATAAGATAAGGGCATAATAAGATAAGGACCTAATAAGATAAGGACCTAATAAGATAACGACTTAATAAGATAAGGACCTAATAAGACAAGGACCTTCACTCGAACGTTAGACCTCCTACACACTATTTTGGAAGTACACCAACTTTTAGAGCATCCGATTTGCAACATAAATCAAACTTTTTACCACCGGTGGTATACTTCACCAATTTAAGGCCACACCGTGATATCTCCTATATATACATGTATGTACTTATTAATGTTCTTATAATTATCTATTTTAAGCATTATGCTTCGTGTAATACCTATACAATTCCTTCCATTTCCATCAAAACCAGAATAACAGTTACACGAAAAGGAACCAGGAGGCGAGTTTGAGCACGATGCGTTCACGTGACAATTATGAGACGGGATGATACATTCATTATTATCTAGTTCAAAAAATGTAAAAATTTATTTAAGTTACAATATAATCAAATTCAATCAATTGTTTACTATATATTATGCTTAGACATTCATAGATATATCCATGTGTTATATTATGTGCAAGTGCAGGTACGTTAACCGTTTGAAGAAGTGTCTGCCTACATGCAATGTGCAATTTGCAACGTGCAACGTGCAACGTGCAACGTGCAACGTGCAACTGGCAACGTGCAACGTGTAATGTAATGTAATGTAATGTAATGTAATGTAATAAAATAATATAATATAATATAACAAGAAATCAGGTATTTGCTTGATAAAACAACACAAAAAATACCTAAAACTACTACCACGAGTGTTCAACGCTTTAATTGAGATTCAAAGGAAAAGGCACTGCGGCCATGTTGTCGCAGGTTAATAAAATAGCATCTGAGATTATTTTGTTAAATAACCTCCAACATGGCCGCCGAGACGTCACGTGCAACCCAGCAATATATTCTACATCAATAGTTGAATGCTAAATTGTTTGATGATTTGAACTTTGTGCATTGATGTTTGTTTGTCCAAAATGCTAATGACTGTGACGTCAATTAGGAATTTGGCTTTCGCCTGCTTTCGTGTGATGGACTGGACCGTCTGGACGACTAGTTGAGGATTTGAGTAAAAAGTTGATGATAAAATCTCTATATAGCGCTTAAGTATATCATCGTTTAAATCAGCAGAACATTGTATCCGAAATGATGACTAGTTTAAAATTGAGAGAGATGTTACATACCGAGACAAATTACTCCATCGCCAGTATATCCAGACTTGCATTGGCAGATGAACGAGCCTTGGGTATTGGTACAAGTTGCTTGCGGATGGCAGTTATCTAGTTGTTCAGCACATTCATCGATATCTAGTCAGAGAGAAAGATTATTTAGATTATTGTCACATCACATATGTCATAACACGGTATTTCACGCTTTGCACGATCATCTGATGTCGTCTGATAATCGCGTAAAGCGTGAAACACTGTGTTATGACATATGTGTAATTTTAGTAAGACAACCTTAATTTTAGTAAGACAAACTAGAAATTACTATCGCAAGGAAAGTTCTGCCTCCATGAAGAATGTGGATGGTTTACAAAGTTCCCTCACGTGGACGTGGGTTTATATTAGTTATAAATTTAATACTTATAGAGAGAAGACATGTGTACACATATAGGGTTATTTATTTTTGTGTTGACTGGAACAGTCAAGCACTATGCTATGAATTATTGCGTGTTTGTTTGTGGCAATGAACACCACTAACTCTGTGGCTATATGAGGAGTATTTGGTATGCATTTGTGCCTTGATAAGCATTTCATGATTGTGCAAGAGAACATGACTTTGTGGGGAATATACTCTACTCAGAAAGAATATTTTTTTATTGGTTTCTTTCAACAACAGAACTCATAACTGAAACTAAATGTAAAACTGTTTTTGCACCAACAAAATTGTTGAAATACATGTTCTGGATATGACTATATATACAGTTCTTTTAACAATTAAAGGACATTGGCAACACAAATTAAGTTTGTCTAATATGAAAGAATACGTAAAATGATGAATGAATGAAATAATAATAGTCAGAGTAACACCTTTTACAATTTTTCCGTATTTTACTTCGTTTTTGAAATATTTCAGTTTGTTTGATATGTAAATGAGATGGTATCTGACTTCAGGTGTTGGGCAGAGAATTTTCGCGCATTAAAATATTAGTTACATCTTCAAGTTTGTTCCACAAATTTACTTGAAAATGTGCGTATAATAACTCCTCATGATAATGAACGTTGTAAACTTAGCAATCACTGAGATATAAGACATTTTTTGATGAGTGAAAATTCTCTACCCTGCACCTGACGTCAGAGACCATCTCATTTACATATCAGACAAACTGAAATATTTCAAAAACAAAGTAAAATAAGGAAAAGTTGTGAAAGGTGTTACTCTATCATTTTACGAGTTCTTTCATATTAGACAAACTTAATTTTTGTTGCCAATGTCCTTAAAGGTAAACATTTCTATGGTCTAATAATAATAATGTAATTGATTGAAACAGAGATAATGTTCCATAGCGAATGTAATATATATTATATGGCTGTGTTAACTTTAAAAGTAACACCTTTTGTTTTGTTGTTGTACGTAATACGCAATTTTGGCAGCGATAGAAAAATATTGGTAATATTTTCTTCTGATAAATTACTGGGAATTTCTTCTCCATTCTTACTATGGCTTGCTTTTGTATATATTTTGTAGCAGTGGCACAAATAGCTTATTTTGGATATATTTAAATACATTTAGCTCTACAACTCTGTATATTAAGTACTTTAGATTCCTCAAGAGCAAAATTGTATATATTTGTATATATATATATATATATATAATATATATATATATATATATATATATATATATATATATATGCTTCACGCTCTCTAGATGTGCGCATGACCGCTGTTTATCCCACAAGCGGTTGTCACTGGCAATCGTTTGTGTATAATTAGTTCTCATGCCCATATCTAGATTGTACCAAGCTACACTGATGAGCTGTGGAACAGCGAAACACGTGTCTGTAGATATTGTACTATATTACGCTCCTTCACTTCGGTGTTGTTGAGCACTCTGTGAAGTTGGTGTAGGTGTCCTTTAGCGATAATGCAACGCCCACTACCCTTGTGGTAGTTTGAGCACTCTGGCCCTATACCGCTTCACGCTCTCTAGATGTGCGCATGACCGCTGTTTATCCCACAAGCGGTTGTCACTGGCAATCGTTTGTGTATAATTAGTTCTCATGCCCATATCTAGATTGTACCAAGCTACACTGATGAGCTGTGGAACAGCGAAACACGTGTCTGTAGATATTGTACTATATATATATATATATATATATATATATATATATATATATATATATATAACGATGCGATGCTAGTGCAGTGCTCTGACCACTGAGCTGCGGAAGCCGTTGCCGAGAGCCTAGTCACGAGTTCTGTATATATACTGTAGTGGCGGTAATGCCGGGATAAGATTGCGGTTTGGTCTTAAAATGTACATATTCCAACACTCGAAATTTTCCTTCACCATAAATCCTTAGAACCTGTAATTTAATCGAGTGAAATGCGAAATATTACTTGTAATATACCCAAATGCAGTTGTCAACGACAATTGCAGTTGTGTAAGTACGGGTCGCTCTCGCTTAGATTATTTCATTAAACCGCACTGATGAACTGTAGTACAGCGAAACATGTGTCCGCAGATTGAATATCAGAAATAAACTATTACAAACCTTAAAAATGTATTGTTTATAAGTATAAATGTACAATAAATAATAAGTATGAATTACAAAATAATATTACATTTAAATTTATTCTAATTAGTTTGATGCATGTGTTAAAATTATTAGTTTCTCTTCTATAGGGCCAGGCTCTGTTAATGCGTTCCAACGTTTTTCAGAAGTATAACGTTGTTGTTGTCGTTTTTGCTGTCTGTTGTTGTCATTGTTGTTGTTTTCGTCGTTGTTGATGCTATTATTATCATTGTTGATGTGTTAATTATTTGCATTTTACCTTCACACAATACTCCGTTACCCCGGTATCCTGTCTTACAAGCGCACTGGAAACTGCCACCAATGTTTGAACAAATAGCATCGGTATGGCAGTTATCAAGATTTCTGTCACATTCATCGATATCTAAAGTAAATTAATCAGCATCGTGAGTACATAATGATTTCAAAACAAGCAGGTTTTATTAATCACGAGTATACGAGAAAAACACAAAATATATTAATTGAACATTCTAAATGTTCTTAATTATAATTATAATTATATGCGTTTGATTATATTGCACATGTTAATCTGTACACTATAAATTAATATTAAATTATTATTATTATCAATGGAGAAATCGTGACTATGAATGATAAAGTCTCTCGCATATCATATATATTTTTGTTTTTGCGGCTCGTTTATTTTAAAAATTGCGACACCAATAAACGTATACAATTATTTGTATAAAATGTATAGAAATTTGTATATTTATATAACCAATACATGGACTTGATTGTCGAGCTGAAATACTCAGAAAATGTTTCGGACAACGATCGAATCTGTAACCTTTGGATTGCCGGTGATACGCTAACCATTGAGCTACGAGAGTCAGATGGAGAGCGAAGGTTACAATGATGTCACTATATATCAGTAATGCATGTATGTGTTGAATATTTAACAATTATACCATTAGCTCGAGTCGTATATGAGCTCATAGCCAACGAGGCGCGAAGCGCCGAGTTGGCTATTAGTTCATATATACGACGAGTGCGAATGGTATAATTGTTTTATTATATTTATAAAACCCCATCTATTTCAGCTTTTTTCGGCCTAACAATATGCCGCCATATTGTTTTTCTCTACTGCTAGGATATGAGGTGATAGCCTAGTGGTAGAGGAGCCAATCAAATCGCGAGATAGCTCATATCCTACTAATAGCTATATATAAAAATATATATATATATATATACATGTATATATATATATATACATGTATATGTATATATATATATATATATATATATATATATATATATATATATATATATATATATATATATATATATATATATATATATATATATATATATATATATATATATATATATATATATATATATATATATATATATATATATATACATATATATATATATATATATATATATATATATATATATATATATATATATATATATATATATATATATATATATATATATATATATATATATATACGCTTAGGTTTTACTTTGAAATATGTCGTTTGAATCCCGATAAAGTATATAATATTTAATAAACGAACATTAAATGTTCAATCGCATATCCAAATAATGCAGCCAGATCAGGAATCTGCATTATATATATGTATTAACTACCTGTGCAAACTTGTCCTGTTCCTTCATACCCATTGTTACAGTTGCAAACAAAGCTCCCTATTGTGTTTGAACAAACAGCGTCCACATGACAGTCATCTGTGTTAATAGCACACTCATCGATGTCTATTTTTAAAAGTAGAAAAAACAACACCGTGTTGCTTAATTTAGTAACTCCCAATATTGAAATCATATTAATGAGATTCTAGTTATAATTAATGATATTCTAGTCATCATCAGGAATGATTAATTTATTATGTAATTTTAATAAGTAATTTTAATTAGTATATGATATTGGAATTCGTGGTTAAAGTGCCACTACGATGAAAATTCACCCCCGTCTTTTAAATTTTCTTTAGCATAGAATAGTATTTCAGGGTCGAAAGTGATCATCGATGTAAAAATAAACTAAAAAATGGTATTTTGAAGTAAGTATTTTGAGCTCTGAAATCACTATTATTTGGGCAACCATTACTAAAAACGTGTCCAAGTGAGCCCGCAATTTCAAAAGGTAATATTGTTTGTGACGTCAGATTCTCAATGCTACGCCTAAATTTCGGTCGAGGTTATTTGTTTTCTTGTTTTTTTCGAGAAGTAGATGAAATGTTCAGCCTTTCAGACGAAGAATTTGAAAAAACGACCTTGATTTACTTGAAGAATTAGCCACGTGGAGTCTTCGCGTTGAGAATTTGACGTCACATCGTTACGCTGGTCAAGAACATGAACGATTAATGGCGGACATAACAACTCCAGATTCGGAGTAAGAAAAATAATACTTGCCATCGTCGAATCGCAAAACGGTTTCGACCAAGTAATATTTAGCAGCTCTGCTTTATAAATACGTAAAAATATCGATAGGTAAAAATTTGATCGTAGTGGCACTTTAAGGTGTTGTTCTTATGCAACTTGTGTTATAATTAATCAGTTGGAATAGAGTTGGGAATTCAGTGTTTCTTCGTATTTCACTGTTGAATCACTGTGCAATGTCTTTGCATGTACACCGAAATACATACGTACATACATTTATTCTCGACTCCCCTTTTTAGAGATAAAGCACATTACATAAGTTGCATAATTAAATGAAGTCTCGTAATGATCTGTTCCTACACAGTTTCAATGACTGATCTAAAGCGTTCCAGATATTAACGGTTCTATGGTAAAATATTTTCTGTCCACTAACTGTTTTATAAAGAGGAATATTTAACTAACCGAGTTTCTTGCTGTACGATTACTAACATCGACACGTTTGACGAATTGCAAAGAGAGGTAATCAATAACACAACCTGTCTTACATTTAAAGTCTAAAATTGCACTTCGATAATCTAGTTGCCTAGTTACAAGGAGCCGACGTAACTATTAAGAATTGGAGAAACATGGTCGAATTTGTGAGTGCCACTGACAATTCGGCAGGCAAAATTTTGCACCGTTACAAACGTTAGAACAATAGAATATTTGTTGAAAACTAAAGCATTAATAATTGTTGTGAGTGTTTTTCGGTCAAAGACGTTCCTGGGATGACGTCATTTCCTTTGAAACCAACTTTAGCAGGGGAAGATTCATCAAGATGAAACTTTATTCGATGATAGTATTAAGTAAGTTTTATCAGAAATTGCCAAAGATTATAAATATAGAAAAAGATCAAACTTGAGATAAGAACATTAACAAAATAATTTAATACAATGTTGTTCCTACTGTTGCGTACCGTTTGTAACTTTTGTAAAACAAGACTTCTTGAAAAATAATTTTTTACCAAAGTAGTACACAGATATATTTATTTTATTAAGGTGGGTTGATAGTTCCACATAAAAATGTTTGTAATGCAGATCTCAGCTTCATCGTGGTGGTCTTGTTTACTGAAAGGTTTTATACCCTCAAGGTTTACCTGAGTGGAGATTGAAATCGTGTTTCCAATAAATCCAACTAATTTGCATAAAATATGCCGCTTATCATAAACACAATTTCTCTAGATATACAAATGCTACAAGTGTGAAACGTTTCAATAACCAAGACCACAGCTAGAGCTATGCAATGAACAAAAATAAAGCTCAGATCTGTATTAACATTTTATGCGGAAAAATACAATTTCTAGTGATTTAGACTATCGAGCTACCTTAAATAAAAATACTGTCAGCAAGTACCTGCGCAATTAACTCCGTCACCAAGAAAACCCGTTTGACAAACACACTTATATGAGCCTGGAATATTGTTACATTTTCCGTTGAAAGGACAGTTTATAGTTTGACATTCATCTTTATCTATTAATGGAAAAAGAAAAAGAAAAGAGCTACAAGTCCTGCATTCGTTAAGCATATATGATGCATCACGCCATTGAAGTGAATAAAATATTAAAATTACGATATATTGCTAGGGCTATAACAACAATTATTATATGGCCAGGGTTACTTCCGGTTGAATTACGCAATGTCATTCGTTAATTTGCGGTCCGGAGTTTGCTGTAATGACCTCCGCGGGAAATGCGAGGGCATTACGGAAAGTGATAATGCCCTAGAACTTCAAAAGGCACAAAATATCAAGTTTAAATTTCCATAGCTTACTTTTCACTCATCATGATTCATGAGTGATAGTGAGCATTCAGAAAGCGAGTTCTATTAACCAGAAGGCTCGACAAATAGCCAGCAGGAGATCGAAAATTTCATACAAGCACAGCAGAGTGTAAATACTGTGAAGAAAACTACAAGTGATTTAAAAACTTTTATCGCTACCTTGAGAAAATAAACAAGAAAAATCTCAAGTTAGAATTTCTATCTCGCGAAGTGGATATTCGTAAAGTTAATGGCGTAAAGTTAAGCCAGCAAATGTTTCCGAACGGAAGTAAGCTGAAGTCAAGAAAGCCAACCAAATTGCTGTCGAAAACTTCTCGTCGAGGCCATATAATAAACAGCTTATTGACTTCGCTTGTTCGGTCTGTACAGTGTAATATCGGACCTCGTTTTTTTCCACGAACCACGCTCGCTGCGCTCCGTACTAAAAAACCTCGGTCCGATATTTCACTGTACAGACCTCACGCTCGGTCAATAAGCAGTTATTATTGGTTAATTTGCGATCCGGATTTTGTCGAAATATCTTAAAGTGTCTATGAAACAGTGTCTAGTTATTTAAAGTGAAAATGAATCGAAAATTAAGTTTATCTTATTTGAAAAAACTCTTAAAACAATGAGGAATAACAACTTACAGCTCTTCCATATTTCACTCAGTTCTTGAGATATTTAGACTTATGTGATATTTAAATGAGCTGATCGATGACGTACAGTACCAAGTTGTACACATTAGAAAATCATGTATATCTTTCCAATATTATTGAAAGAAATCACTCAAAACTTTGTAATTACTACAACTCATGAAACAAAATAAGACAAGGTTCAAGTGATTTCGTTCAATAATCTTTAAGATATACAGGATTTTCCAATGTTGTGTACAACTTGCTACGTCATAGATTATCTCATTTGAATATCACCTAAGTCTAAATATCTCAAGAAGTAAGTTAAATATGGAAGAGCTGTAAATTATTATTCCTCATTGTTTTAAGAATTCTTTCAAATAAGACAAACTTAATTTTCGATTCATTGGCACTTTAAATGAACTCCGTTCTTCGTTCTTGAGATATTTAAACTTATGTGATTTGCAAATGAATAACTTATGACGTCAAGAGGTTATCACATTTTTAGAAACTCAAGTCATATCTTTGAGATTATTCAACGAAATCACTGGAAACTCTGCACATTACACTTCGTGAAACCTAACATCATTACATTGAAAAAGCGATGCCAATTGATTTACTATTTCTAATTTCTTGACGTCATAGGTTATGATTGCATTCTAAATATCTGAAGAACGACGCGAGATATGAAAGAGCTCTAAATTACCATTCCTAATAATTTTCTGTGTTTATTTAAATAAGAAAAACCTAATTTTCGTTTCATATAGACGATGTTTCGGACGATGTGTCCCTCTTCAGGTCTTCTATGGAAATACGTAATTACTCTGTATTTTTCAACATATTGAAGTTCTCTTATTTCTCCCGCTCATACTATATCCAGTTATTTTGACAACATTGCAGCTTTCATATTTATTCCCAGTGGCGTGGTGGCTCGAATATTTCAAGGGGGGCCACTGGCCAGTGCTAAATTGGCGCCCCCAGAGATGCCAAATCCAGTTGCAAATCTGACATAAGCGAGCGCCGAAGGCGCGAGAAGCGAGCGCCGAAGGCGTGAGTTGTCCGCTTTCTAGGGGGGTTCGGGGGCATGCACCCCCGAAATTTTTGAAATCTAGAGTCTCTGAAATGCCATTTCCTGCGTTCTGGGGAAAGATTTTACAGAATTCCCATGGTTAGAAAACAACATTTTTTGTATCAAGATTTACAATTTGTTTAGAAATTTATAGGGTTTTACAAGAACGAAGAGACTGAAGAGAGACTGTTAGAAAATAATTTTGTTCCTGGTCAAATGTCAATAACGTATAGTCAGAATATACTATAGCCTATAGGCTAAAGTTTATGCACGTTGAGCATAATATAACACTAACTTAACAGTTTTAAAAGACAACCGATTAACCGAATGCAAGTCAATTAGTCAAAGTAGAGCTTTTGACAGTTCGGGAGAAAGCTTTGCGTACAAGTTGATGAGACGGTCTTTATCGCATTTGAGCAAAATTTTACGCTCGATTGTCATTGAAAGCAACGATTCAAGTCTCTCCTGAACCATGGACGAACGAATTCGAGTCTTCACCCTCTTGAGTGCAGAAAATGAACGCTTTAATTTAAATTTTACACACTAATCCAGGCCCTTCTTGGTAATTTTGGCGCCCACCGTCCGTGTCGGCGCCCCTCTTGAAACCATCGCTGGGGGGGCCATGGCCCCCCGGCCCCCCGGCCCCCCCGGCCACCACGCCACTGTTTATTCCTATTATCGCTGGTCTAGAGATCCAGAGTCACGGGTTGAATTCCCAACCTTAAAGTGCCAATGAATCGAAAATTAAGTTTGTCTTGTTTGAAAGAATTCTTAAAACAATGAGAAATAACAATTTACAGATCTTCCATATTTAACTTACTTCTTGAGATATTTAAACTTAGGTGATATTCAAATGAGATAATCTATGACGTACAGTAGCAAGTTGTACACAACATTGGAAAATCCTGTATATCTTAAAGATTATTGAACGAAATCACTTGAACCTTGTCTTTAATGTTTTGTTTCATGAGCTGTAGTAATTACAAAGTTTTGAGTGATTTCTTTTAATAATATTGGAAAGATATACATGATTTTCTAATGTTGTGTACAACTTGCTCACGTCATAGATTAGCTCATTTCAATATCACATAAGTCTAAATATCTCAAGAACTGAGTGAAATATGGAAGAGCTGTAAGTTGTTATTCCTCATTGTTTTAAGAGTTTTTTCAAATAAGATAAACTTAATTTTCGATTCATTTGCACGTTAAGCCCTTGTAGTTGCATTTTTCGCAACTAGTCCCGGTTAGGTTTCAAAAATATATGATTTGACACTCGTAATTTACCATAACTTTTCCTTGGTGTGAAAACCTCCGTTTTAATTGATTTGAACAGAAATATCAAAAATCACATTGTAATCTCATCTGCCTTGCGCTTGTGGAGTTTCAATTTTTAATCACGTTATCGTGTGCCGTGTTCATATCACACAACCTTGAATAACTCGAGAACGTGATAAGATATGAAAGAACAAGCCATTTTTTATCGTTTTATGATTTCTTTCAAATAAATCAATATAATAAAGTCATGTCAATTTTCGTTTCATATGCCCTTTAAGTCCTTTAAGGGCTCTCCTCTAGCGTCATTCTGAAGATGGGTACGGACCATGGCTGCGTCCTTTCTGATTGCTACCCAGACTGTGGGGTGCGAGTACCCCACCAGTTGCCGAAACATCATCAAATCAGATGTTCGTAAACAGTGTCGCAACACCATACTTCTTCACTGAAAATAATTTGTAAAAGGAGAATGCGGATTTTTTGTCTGAATTTAGTAATTTGGGTTTTTTGTCGGTGGGGTTTTCGTCGGTGGGGATTTTGTCAGTGGGTTTTTTGTCGGCGAGGTTTTTGTCATGTGGGTTTTTTGTCGGTATCCCATCCATCAGTCTTATACGACCGATTTTGACTGGGCCAGACAGGAAAGATTTAATACCTTTCCTGCACTTCCTGCACTATTATAAAATTGAAAACCAAATTCAAATCCAATACTGTACACTTTTCAACCAATTCTGCACAAAGTGTGCAATACTGCACATAAAACCCTAAAGGAATACGACCTACTATTCTACTCACTTACCAGTACAGGTTAATCCATCTCCTTCATAACCCGTAAAACAAGTACAAACAAAGGAACCTGGCACATCAACACAGTCTGCCTTTATATTACAAGGATATTGCAGTGCAAGTGGATCACAGAAATTGATATCTAGACAAAAATGGCGGTAATTCAATAGCAATCGATAGTTAATATACAATAAGAGAAAGAAAGCTTGTAAGCATTCCTCCAATTTTAAATCAATAGATTTGCAGGGCGATAAATAGTGATTAAAACTGATTATGTTGATCAAGAAGTGCAAAATATTTTCAACTTATTCGTATAAAGACGATTTTCAGGATTTAAATTATTATAACCATTAGCATAGCATTTGGGCTATTGGCGATACATGAACGATCCTCAAGGCTCAAATCCTCATCTAAAAATGTTTCTGAGTACTGGACAGGAATCGAACCTGTAACCTTCTGATTGCCGGTGAGACGCTTTAACCATTGAGCTACCTAGACTCAGATGGAGAGCGAAGGTTTCAATGATGTACTGCGGGTTCGCTCTTCATCTGCTCAATAGTTAATTAGAGAGTCTCACCGGCAATCAAGAAGACATTTCCTGAGCCGGATTTCAGCTTGACGATCGTCCATGTATCGTCTGTCTACTCCAAGCTCTCACACATTCATTACATCAATGTACAGGTATATATATACGACACACCCAAGCATTTACAAATATAATTGGTGAAGTTTGGATGACAACAACATTTAAGGTGGCTCCATACTGTTCCGCATTGGAATGAGACTATTAAAGAAAATAGCCTTTATTTTATGTACTGATGGATTTAATCGTGTTTTAAGTTATCAGAGAAGTAGCCTGAATATTGTTCTGATGTTATTGATGTATAAATTACTTAATAATGAGTTACCATGGTAACCATGGTGTAATTAAGGTAAGTAAAATTGCTGCTAATTTGCCGGTTTTTGGTCATATTCTCAATAAAAAGTTCGGTGACCCCCAAATTTTAAGCGTTCATTGTTATTTAATTTCGCTGCTGCATCTTTCAAGAACAAAAAAAATTCTGTAGATCCAAACAGCAGGAATAAAAATTACTCATTTTTGACTATTTGAATTTTTTTTAAATTTGAATATTTGTTAGAACACATGAATATATATTTGTGTAGAAAATTTGAGGGTATGTTACCGAGGGTTCTTTCAAACTACGGCCTTTTATGTGTAAAACGTCGGCACGGTCAAGCTACTTTTTTATGCTTGCAAGATCAATGGTTTGTCATGCGCGTTACTGTTAATCGCGGGCGCAGCTAAAAAAACACGCAATTTTCACGCGAAAAAAATAAGGCTGGTTTTGTTTTCTCGACGAAGGCACATGTGTGATCAGTTAGTGTTTTCAGCACTCGATCGAAAACTTTCAAGGATTTTTTGAAGGATTTTGTAATCCTCGTTATACGATCTTTTTTGTTGATTTCATTATTCGTTCGTGAAAGATATTTACTCGGTGCCGGTGGCATGCTCAGTATACCAACGACAGCTAGTCTTACCAAATCTTACCAAAGTACAGAGATTCCCCCACGATAACCCACTGTCTGCAATTTTTAGAGATGGGACTCTGAGTTTATCATCTGGACGGTAGTGTTAAATGTGCCGAGAAAATCGATGTAATTCAATTCTGTTTGCAATCTTATATTCGTTTTATTTGCAAATTTTTCTTTCCTTATATGGTGTGCACTTTCTTCATTGTTATTAATTGCTTTATGATTTTCTATTGGCAGGAGTGTTGCTCCACCAGCTAAAATCCTAGTAGCACAAAGAGCAGCGGCGTTTTTTCATAGCTGTCTTTCTCGTCACTAGCGAAAGTTATGCACGGGATATACCGCTCCGAAACGTCTTTCGAATGCCTGTAAGTTATGAAGCATTATTTGAAAAACCAAAATTCCTTTTTGGATTATTAAAATTTAAATAATGTGAACACTCGGGAAAAAATGTCGAAAAACACAAGAAACCACAGCCATATTTGTTTATTCCCGCGCGAGATTTTTCCAAGTATTTCAATTTTTACGCGCGTGTGATTTTCGCGGGTTTGTACCCAGTCCCTTTATCTCAGAAGGTATGGAGCCACCTTAATTAAAATAATAAATCAATCAAACCTCAAATCGTAAGTGCTTGTCAGTGTGACAGATAAGGAAATAACCAATTTTAAAGAAAATGCTATTTCCAAAAGATATGAAGATCATTTGTATTTACACTAAAACAATTATTCACCTCAGTGTCAGTGAATAGTGTGGATATTTACCCCACTTCGGTGAATAATTGTTAAATAATAAACACTGCTAACATGAATAAATTAACATAAAACGTTAAAAATGATGACGTCATGGGTGGAGCAAAAAGCTCCACCCGCCGTATAACGCTACTTTTAAGATGCAAACATGAACTTTTATACTGGTACTAGTTTCCTCAGATCACATGATTTCAGATCACATGATTAAGTCGTTAAAGTGTCTACGAAGTGAAAAATACATATATCCCATATTTTCGAGTAAAATCTAATTCAAAGAAAAATCAAATTTGTTGTGTTTGAAAGGATTTTCTTGGACGATTCAGTGCTTCATTGGAAATTATTAGATAGCGTTACTGCTTCATTAAAGTGTCTATGAAGTGAAAAATGCCGATCATATATTTTCCAAGTTCATCAATTAAATAATAATTTTCTAAAAATGAAATAAATGTGGCCCATACTTTTCGGGATGTCTATTCCTTGGCAAAATAGTGAAGTACTGGGATCGAATATAACCCAAATTATTTCGAATATAACATAATATATATAAATATAACCCAAATTATTTGGTAAACACGTAGCGATTTTTACAAGAATCTAACTACCATTCTCTTCCTGTTAGTATTACAGTATCAAGAGGCTATTATTCAGAAAGCCAATGATAAATAAGTTTGGCTACGTGTGATCCGAACTGTTAAGATTTATTAGAATTAATTCATCATACTAATTCATCATATCCAATCTGATAGGAGAATCTAATAATCTAAACAGGCAATCACAAATGAGCTTCAACTGGCTACGTGATAATCCAAATTATTACAGACCAACAATTTTTTATAGATAGATAGATAGATAGCTAGATAGATACTTTATTTCAATTACTTGGCAGCCAAAAGGCTGAATTGCGTAATTTACAATAGTAAAAGATAAAATTAAAATATATAGTTAATATTTACATTAGTCATTAAGAGTATATGAATAGATAAAAAAATGAATTAAACTTAAAAATATATATACACGTTATTGATCTATAGAACTGCAAGCAGCGGGTAAGAATGTTCTCTTAAAACGGTCCGTGCGTGTCCGCTGAAGATTGAAGGGGCGTTTACGTCTTAGGTTATATTTGGCCACATGTCTGGTTGGAAGTAATTTATGTAGTTTATGCGAGGGATCAGATACAATTAAATCCAATAACTTGCTGCACTGCTCTTTACGTCTGTCGTACAAAGGACTAAGGTTACAAATATCTAAATTATGATGGTATGGCATTTCAGGCGATATAATAGATAGAGCTCTCTTTTGCACACGTTCCAAGTCATCGTTCAAATAAGCAGGAAGAGAGTAATGGAAAACTGGAGAGCAGTAATCAAGGATTGGTCTGATGCAAGTACAGTAGAAATTGATAATATCAGGGACAGGAACCTTTGCGCGTTTCAGTAAGACCAAAAAATAAAGACGTTTGTTCGCTTTCTTAATTGTTTTGTTAAGATGTTCGTTCCAATGCAGATTATTAGAAATCGTCAGGCCCAAAATTTTGGCATGATCAACGACATCGAATTCTTTGGAGTTGATTACAATAGGGTCAAATACCTGTTTGTGTTGTTTAAAATCAAAAACAATTTCTTTACATTTGTCACCGTTGAGTTGGAATTTATGATCTAGTGACCAGGTTTGAACTGCAGCAACTGCATGGTGGATTTCGCTGTGTGATCCCCTTGGTACTATTTCGGCAATTGTTGTATCATCGACGTATTTCCACGTACACACATTAGGAACTTTGAGATCGTTTGTCGTCAGTAAGAACAACCACGGCCCAAGTTTGGTGCCTTGAGGGACGCCTGCTGGAACATTGCCCCACTCGGAAAAACAATCCTTAGATAGCTTTACGCGTTGCTTTCTGTGTATTAAAAAATCAGACACCCAACGGGCGATTCCCCAAGGAATGGATAGATTGAAGATCTTTTGCACTAAGAGGGAATGATCAATAACATCGAATGCCTTTCTGTAATCAAATAACACTAATCTCACAGCAGCTCCTCTACCATCAGTCGGTTGAGGACTTTGGGATGGCGCCGAACTGGTCAGGGTCAATCACATTAAGGACAGCAGGGCCAACATATGATGTTACAACGAAGTCCTCAGCGACTTTAGAAAGTGAAGGAGTCAACGAGATAGGTCTGAGATGTTTATTTATGTCAGTAATTGGTTTATGTTTCGGAAGCGGAATGACATTAGCTAGTTTCCATGAAGGTGGAAGTTTCTGTTCATTCAGGGTACTATTAAGCATGAGCGAACAGGTTGTGCAAGAATAACCGCGTATTCTTTCAATAGCCAGTTTGGTACTCCATCGGGACCGGAAGCTTTATGTGGATTAAGTTTCTGTAAAGATGAACATGCAGCTACTTCGGTAATGTCAATCGGATCTTGGTCTTCTCCAAAGGGAGGAAGAGAATCAAGAGGATGGTATAACTGCATGGGTTCCAAGAAGCCATTGTTAATTATGTTGGCGATGTCCACGGATAGGTGATTACTGGGGACATCGTCAACATGAAGTTGGGACAATAAGTCATCGGAACTGCTGCCGGGTACCATACCTGAAATACGCTTTATCTCTTTCCACCATTGTTTTGGTTTGGTCTCTTTAAGTTGCTTCACCTTCGAAACAAAAAAATTGTTCCGACAGAGTTTTACTTTCGCGGTTTACTGAGTTTCGATAATGATTGTAAAGCTGCAAATCACCTTTAGAAAAACTTTCTGGCGTAGTTTGATTAGATTCTTGAATTCGGTAGTAATCCAGGGTGGATCGTTCGCATGGAATTTAACTTCCTTGAGTGGCATAATCATATCGAGACCAACTTTTATGAAGTTAATCATATATATAGGTAGGTATGTAGGACATATAGTAGGACTTTTGTGTGTGAAATAAGAAAAATAGAACGCTGTCAGGGTACGTTCAAGGTATTATTCTCGACTTCAGTTATAGGTAGGTATGATGAATTAATTCTAATAAATCTTAACAGTTCGGATCACACTTATTTATCATTGGCTTTCTGAATAATAGCCTCTTGATACTGACTAACAGGAAGAGAATGGTAGTTAGATTCTTGTAAAAGACTGAATAAATCTGTAGAAAATAACTAAAATAATTTACCAAACTGTTCTCATATAACCATACCAATCTTATCTATTATAGTTTATTTAAAGTTTTAAAGGTTTTGCCGTGCAAGCTTTGATAGGTTATCAATACTCAGAGAAAAACTCTGAGCTCCAGTCAGGACTTGAAGCCGCAACCTTCTGAATACTATAGACAGACGCTGTAACCATTAAGCCACATTCGAGTCCTGTCTGGAGCTCAGAGTTGTTGAGTATCGAGAACTTAACACAGTTTGCACAGCTAAACCTTTACAACTTTACTAAATTCAAGCTGAAACTACCTGACTTAAGTTATTTAAAGTTTCCAATCTACTTACCATCACTCTCAGCTATGGTGATATTTGTAATAACAGGGTTTACGAGCTGGACTTTACTGGACAATGGAAACAATGAAACAAAAAAGGTTTCACTGTATTCTTCACGCATATCATTTATGATGGTAAGATTAACATAGACAGTTCTTGGCTGACCAGGACCCAATGTTACATCATATGTCCTTGAAGGAAAATCTTCAGGTTCTGTAGCTGTGCCATTAAAGGGTATTAACCTATTAAAGATAAATTAAATTCATGTTCTTTTTTGTTTTTCATTAGTGCTTGTGCTTTCTTAACAAATAATAAAGTATATCACCAACCTTCTTCCTCCAATAAAGTTAAATAACATAAAGGGACTTGAATATAAAGAGGCTATCTTTCACGCCCGCGTAGTATCATGAAAATTCAAAATGCCATCAATCGCAGAGTTTTTTATGAAATAAAATCATGGCGTGTGAGTGGATCTCATGTGCTTGCAATTTGTCGATTTTTAATCTTGCGTTACCGTGTGCTGTGTTTTTCGATTGACGACTTCATCAGTCCTCTAGGACTGATTTTGACTGGGTCGGACACGAAAGAGTTAATGTCAAATTAAGTAGGACTTTTGTGTGTGAAATAAGAAAAATAGAACGCTATCAGGGTACGTTCAAGGTGTTATTCTCGACTTCTCGTTCTCAACTTTCATTAACCACATCGTCACACGGCCACGTCGCCGGTTAATTACACTGTATCAAGCTGTCAAAATGACATGACGTCATAGTTTTGGAACGATTTTTACACGATTTTACTGACATATAACCCTTAAGACTTAATTAATGGCAATATTATAATACATAATATAATATGGTGATAATGTGCTTCAGCCTCTGATAACGATGAATCCTCAATATCCATCTTTCAATACATTTTAGGTAATTTTTCAATTCCTTCAAAATTCCTTCATTTCTTTAAAAAATCCTTTTGGAAGTGGAAGCACTGTTTATAATTGCAAATTCATGGGGTCCCTTCCCTTAAAGTGTTTATGAAACAAAAAATTAAGTTTTATGTATTTAAATAAACTCCTAAAATAACGAGGAATGGTAATTTATAGAGCTCTTTCACATGCATCCCACGTCTTTCTTGAGATATTTAGACTTATGTGATATGCAGTAACCACCAACGTCACGAGGAATTTACAAATTTTCAGAAAATCAAATAATTAGAAATATAGTAAATCAATTTGCCATCGCTATTTTAGTGTAATGATGTTAAAAAGTGTCGTAATGTAGAAGGTTTCAAATAATTTTGATATACCTGAGATATACCTGATATACCTGATTTCAAAGATATACCTGATTTTCTAATAACGTGTAAAAACCTTGTGACATCCTCGAACGTCGGCTTTAAGCCAGATACACGGCTCGCGGGCTCGGGCCCTCGGTATTTATCTTATACATATATGGCCTACGGCCGTGCTGACATTTCCTTTTTTAATAACTGTAAATAAATGCTCAATACGAAGGCTCACTATTTCTGACAAACCGATTGTTCTCTTCACTTCTGACAAACCGATTAACTCTCGCGCTTCACAGACTATGACGTAGACTACTACAAACTAATTACAATTAGCTTATTCGTCCTCAATTTCTATGAGGTGAGAAACGACGAGAGCGAATTAAATTACAATATTTGCATTAGATTACCTGTAAGTTTCTACCAAATATATTTAATACTCGTACTATGAGATGGCGCAAGCTGTCTACGTACCTCACTATTACATTTGTTTGAAGAACATCATATAAGACCAATCCAACAATAGCGTAACGCGATTCTTCAGTAGCCGAATATTGAGATGAAGAAAACCCAACACGAAGTTCTTTAAAAGAAACGTTAAGAGGACTTAATACACAATACTATCCGTACTGAAAATGAATTAAAATATACAACATTATTATAGAGCGGTTTAATGAAACAGAATATAACACAGTACAATTACGACAAACACTGTACGACAAATACAAAACAGCAAAACAACGCAGCACAACAAAAACTAAAAACAACAACAAAACAACACAATATACGCAGTGCATTATCATTATTATTAAATATAATAATAAAAATAAAATAACAATAACAATTTTTATCGCTGTATTTCTCTAATACGTAAAACAGGTAAACTCAAGGTACAGTCCACAGAGGCATATACACACTAGAAAATAATAAATAGATTCATAAATACATGTCGTATTATAGATGCCCGCCGTATAAGTAATCGTATGATTTTGCTCGTGCATTTGAAGATTTGCACTGCTCGTGATATTTGAAAATTATGCCAACTTACACTCGCCTAACGACTCGTGCAATTTTGGCGCAATTTTCAAATATCACTCGTAGTGTAAATCTTTAATTGTACTCGCTATCATGATTACCTACACTAATAACAATAACAATAACAATAACAATAACAATAACAATAACAATAACAATAACAATAACAATAACAATAATAACAACAACAACAACAACAACAACAACAGCAACAACAGCAACAGCAACAACAGCAACAACAACAGCAACAACAACAGCAACAACAACAACAACAACAACAACAACAACAACAACAACAACAACAACAACAACAACAACAACAATAAAATAATAATAAAATAAAAAAATAATAAAAAATAATACAATTCATACTATCGTCATCTATGATTTGGATTTGTGTTCTGTTCCGTCCAATCGTGACATGGCTATCCGACGTAGTCAATACTACATCAAACGTTTCGGTTGCTTCAACAATATTGTCATCTTCAATATCCAATTGCAACAGTTTGATCTGCTGGCCTGGTTGAAATACCATTTCTTGATTAAATATAAGACTAAAATCGTCTGGCCACACTGCAGTATCATGTATCGTCGATAGCCTGAAATAACAAAGGTAAAAGTAAAACATTTCACCGATGTCGAGGTTAAATTTAAGAGTTTGCTTTCATCATTAACTCCAAAAAAGATTATTTCATTTTAATATTCAGTTAAGCTTATAGCAATGGGATGTAAATGAAAACGAAAATGAAAACGATATCAACCTGAACAGCGACGTACACCACACTTCGATGCTGTTTAAACCAGTGTATAAAGTATATTTACAACTCTTTACATCTTAATTTTAAAGTTGCTCAAATTAAGGGAGCGGTCATTATTTATGGGTTGGTAGGGGGTGGATATTTTTGAGGAGGAGTTACGAAATTTTAAAGGTTGCTAAAAGAGAGCCGGTTATGTCAATTTCTGACTAGAAGAAGGAGGGGTTACGGAAAATATTGAGTCTTAAAAAACAGTTTTTATATTTAATAAGATAAATACATGTACACTGAAAAATAAAATCTATCGCCTTTATAAAAATGCTAAATTTATAAAATTTCATCTGAGCTCTTTATATTCAATTTTACAGAAATCTAGTGAGCCCTTGTAGTCCGTTTGCCTGATCTAAGTTGCACTTCTTTTCTTAATAGTTCTCCGTCAAGGTCACTAATATGCTTGTTGAGCTTTCTTTCAACAGTTACGATGAATACTTGACGTTTTATAATAAACACATTTTTTAGTTATATAATAATTGTCATGTGTTTATATATTGTTTAGGTTTGCCTTAATTTTTTAAGTGCAGGTTAAGTTTATGAGAAGGGTTTTCATTTCAAGTTGAACTTTCTATAATATACATTACTATATTAAAACTGAAAATTTATATTAATTTTATGTTTTTAATATATAAAAAGAGCGTTATTAAACTTAGTCTCCATGAGGAGGGGTTATGATTTTTTTCAATGTCTGAAGGAGGGGTTATAAAGGTCAACAATTGCTCAAGAGAGGGGTATGGAATTTTTTAGTTTGCGTCTGAAAAATCATCCACCCTACCACCCAAAAAATAATGACTGCTTCCCTAATATATGAGTGCTGTGCTGTGTAGGCATTGCAGAAATCCAAATATAATACTCCAAAAGGTTGGTGCGCTGCTGAGACAGTGTGTAGGAGGTCTAAAGTGAAGGAACTTCGCTAGAAACGTTAGACGACCTACACACTATTTCGGAAGTACACAAAACGTTTGAGTATACGATTTGTGTAACTTAATTTATTATTGGTGGTATTTCCATTGCAAACTTGGTGGTCGTAGTTAAGCTACTAACCTTACAGTTACAGGAATGGCCAGAGAACCTGTTAGCAACACACGAATACTGCTTGATGGTGTTTGCTCGCTGTAAGCATAAGCGGGATTTTGTATATAAACAGTGGCAACTAGTGAAAATAATGCATTCATTTCAATTAAAACATTTTAAAAGCATGAAAGTAAACTAAGAATAAATACAAAAGACATTTAATCTGGTTGCCAATTAATAAGAATATCAATGACTTATATTTTAAAACATATATACAGTATAAAATAAAACAACTACATACGGTCATCATCCAGAATGTTGATTATTGCTCGTCTTCCATTAGGAAACAGAATTTTTGCATCATTGGATGTAATATCCACATAAAATGATTCAGTTGCCTCAATTAAGAAGTCTTCTAAAACCGATATGGATATTTCCTTTTGATTTGGATCACCAACGTTGAAAATTAATGGTGATCCAACGAACGGCTGATAATCTCCATCTCCTGACTTTGCAGTGTTGTCAACTGTCGATATACTATTAAAAAATTAGTCATTAAACATTTTTCAAGATAAAGTTGAACGCTAAAATGATTTTCTTAAAGTGCGCTTGAAATTAAATTTTTGGTGTTCAGTATTTTTGCATATTTGTAAAGATCATGTCCTTCTTATTTAACTCGCCAAATTCCAAGTCATTACGAACATGGAAAGTTATCCTTTTCGACTGTTTTGATACAAGATTATACCGCCGCCATTAATTAAGCATGTTCCGGAAGTGACGTCAAAGACTCAAAGCTAAAAACAACATGCCTCATCATCATATTAATATAAAGGGTGGTTAGAAAAACTACTAGCTTGCAAATAGTCTTATAACTCTATGATTACGGAAAACCATGGGAAATAAGCCGTACAGCAAAAAATTTGTTACTCTGTTGAGTCTTTGACGTCATAGATTCTTTTGAAATCGCGGGTTCGTTAGGAACATGTTTTGAGAAATGGCGGACACAATCTCGTAACGAGATTCTGGCGGACAATGTTTAGGTGCGTTCGGAGCTTGAATTATTTGTGATAAAATGTTTATTGTTAACTTTTTTTGCAATTGAGAACGCTGATTAACCTAAAATGATATTCTGTAATAAAAAACGACAGAAAAATTTCCTTCATATTTCATCTCAGGAGCACTTTAACTTTAAAATAAAAGTGACGACATTTGGACGTTCCTTGCAATACAACAAATTTAATTATATTAAAAATACTATTTAATAGGTTTGGCCACTAATCGAGTCCGATTGAACATTAAGAGTAGTTTGTGTAACATATTATATTTTAAGCATTATATTGTTACATTTTATTATATAAAGTAGAGTGTTTTATTGATTTTTCCACAACTAATAAAAGTGATAATCTCACATGTGTGATTATTATTTTATGGTAATCGCACATGTGATGATTATCGCTGATACAGCACTATAGTTTAAAGCTGTTTTTTCTAAGCAATTGGACATTTTTTTATATAATAAACAGAAAAATACATGGATGTTTGGAAATATGAAATTTATTTCTCGTGTATATACAATATATAAATAAATTTAATATTTCCGCACACCATGTATTATTCTCTCAATATATAACGTTATTTTAACTTTAATTTTTCATTTATTTTTCATTTCATTTGCATCTTAACGTTTAAAGTCGTCGTTGTTATCATCCCGATGATCATTGTCATTATCATAATCGGTATACCCCGGTTATCGTTGTTATTGTCTTGCATTCACAATCACAATCATGGTTGATATTTTCATTAATTACCATCATTAACAGCATGTCATTTGTTTTTCTACTGAGTATTTCTTGCATATATAGGTACTCCACAGCATTCCAGGTAAATTATCTGGAGCATCTTAGAGTGGGGAAACTAGGATGATTTGTCACGATTGGTCTCACTATACAGACAAGTGCAATTAAAGTGAAATTACCTTAGATCCAAACGTTTTTCAAATGTTCCTGTAACAACAACTATAACTTTCACGATTCTAGTTTCTTCTTCAATGGTATATGTGGATGGAACAAATGAAACTGATAAAACTAAAAAGGAAAATCACAAAAACAACAGGTTACGTTCCCTATCCTGCAGACCGAGGGACGGCGCAAAGTTCTCGAGCCAACTTTTATATCTTAATAACCATTAAGCTATGGCTCTGAAATTTCTGAAGTTTTTCCAAAATTATATTGACTTTATTGCTGGAAAATCGTGAATATATTCACACTAGATTTCCGGAAAATGGTCTAGTAAAGGTTTACTTTAAATTATGTGTTACTTTATTCAAATTTGTTCTGAAAACAACGTTACAAAATCTGAAACAATACTACAAAACCTCTTTAAAAATAAATAGTTATATAAGGCAATTATTAACATTTTTCACTAACTGTACTATTTCTTTAAAATGCAAAATCGTGACTACCAATGACTTGATAATTAAGTCAGATTTTAAGTGTAATATAGAATACCATCTATACCTATAAAAATTTCGTTGCCCTATATATAAAATAATTTTGGAAATATTGACTGCGGGCACTGTCCCCGGGAAATAAAAAATCCAGTTTGGATAGATAGCAAAACACCCCTCTTCTTTTCGACTCATATTCAATAATCAGAATACAAATCAAGTTTGTAAATTAAACACGTTTTGGAACGGCAACTGTATTCAAAAAATAAATAACATTTAAATCAAAGACTCTCAAGTGTTATATTTAAAAATGTTAATAGTTGGACAATATATCTGCTCTTATACTCAAGAAATAAAGTTTTCATTAATAAGGAAATCGCATTTCATCAACTTCTTTGGCGGAATAGAAAAATTGAGTCCTTTAACCAGTATACTTTTCTCATCGTCTGACAGAATTCGGTTGGAATAATTTAAGATAACTTCATCGGGTTTAATGTTAGTTGTTTTGAGGGAATCGTTTGTTAATTGGAACAATTTCTTTTCTTGAATGTCGCTGTGGCGTTTGAGGTGATTGGCGTTTTCACGGTCAGAGACGGATTTTAGATGTATTAGGTCCAGAGAAGACACAAGAAGTGCCAAGGACGATTGAGCTTTAGTTGATTCTTTCTTTAGCGAATGGATTTTTGAGTTCTTTATTCGAATAACCAGGTCATTGATCATTATCAAGAATAACCAGGGAGCTAATTTAGTTCCCTGGGTACCCAGGATGGTACTGATCCCCACTCGGAATGGCAGCCATCGGCGAGTTTGATTCTCTGTGACCTGTCATCTAGGAAATCCGTAATCCAATTAATAATACTACATTGTATGTGGCAAAGCTGACCTGCACAATTTATGCGTTAAAATCTTATGATCAATAAGATCGAAGGCTTTGCGATAATCAAACAGTATGGCCCTAACCACTGCGCCATTGCCATCAGTTCCTAGTGTCCAGGGCAGCAACCTTTGGACTGTTTACATGGGTTGTTCACGTGCAAAGCAACGTCACTCGCATGTCTTTTACCTAAATCGAAATTTCATTGGTTGAAGTACATTCTTGCGGAACGTGATGTGTTTTCGAGTCTTATTATATTATATAAGAACATCTTTATGTTAAGATATTTTGTTCGATATAATAAAACACCTATTGGATTCATCTTCGCCCAATATTACAAAATATTTAAGTCTCAATTTGCAATATTAGAGGAACCCAATAAGTAATAATATCGCGCGCGTTGCTTTTATTCGCAATCTGACTGGAAGTTTTCTTATTTCTCTTTCTCAAACTCTAAAATATAGAAGACTATAGAAGTATATTAACTAAATACGAGAATGAAAATGTTATTTCTCTATTACAAGTGCAGATACCGCAAAACCTCTATTAACATTTCTAGACATCATGGTTAAATGCCTTTTATTTAAAAATATATATTTTACTGCATTTCCCCTTCAAAATATTTTCCAGTGACTTATATATATACGCATATTGTTGTTTTCAAAAACTATTTACATCCCTACCATCATTGTCAACAATTGTGATAGAAGTAGCTTCCGGAATAACAGCAATCAAACTTGGCAAGCTTCGTGAAGATAAAGTTACCACGAAATTTTCATTATTTTCAACGATGTTGTCGCCACGAATTCCGATATTCACCAGCATTGAAGTAGTTTCATCAGGCATAAAAGTAATATCATAATCTATGAGACTGTCATAGTCTTTGCCGGACTCCGCTCCACCGTTTGACGTTGACAATCTAACAAAAATACAATTTATGGTAAATTATCATTATATTGATGTAAATTGCATAGATTTTATATGCTATTCAAGCTTTTGTGTAAACTCAGAAAATGGCTATCAGGTTCGATATGAACTCTGGTGAGATTCTCTAACCATGAACTATACTATACCGGGTGGCGCAATAAAATGTTCCCCCTCTTTGACTAAAAAACTAAAGAAGCCATCTTATTCAACTAAAGTTTATTGAACGCAGTAATGTATAACTTAAAATTTTGATGTATGCCTTAAACATATCTATAAAATATTAGCCGAGATATATAGGCGTTTAAACTCGGACGACACTGACAAATATTTGTTCTTACTGTTGCGTGTAAGAGGGGGAACATTTTTTTGCGCCACCCGGTATATGAATGAATTGAATGAAGATCATGATATATGCTGGTTCGTTCGTACGACATGCGTTCTGCCTAATCTTGATGAGACTTTTTTAGTCTTTTTAGAGACTTTCTTAGTACTGACTGTATTAATTACATTATATAAAGAGCGCGGAAACTTAAATATATATTTGTTTGTGCGATTAGCTAATTTTGAGATTGAGTCAAGAAATTTCTAGTTCCTAGGTTATTCTGCCTACTACGCTGTAAAAACAGATTGGTTGAAACAACCAGTTTGATAGGTTGTCTCAGATTCATAACCAATTTGAATGGTTAAAATAATCAAATATTTTTTATTAAAATGACCGTAGTTTGGTTGTTTCAACCAATAAATTTGGCTGTTTCAGCCCGTAAAAAAATGATCAATTGATGAATCTGAGACAACCGAATTGAATTGGTTGTTTTAACCAATCTGTTTTTACAGTCTCGCAGTGCATGGGAACTCGTAAATCGCAACTCGCAACATTGTTACTAGTAATATTACCATACCCTTTGTTTATGAACCATGCAGTGACTATACTTTAGGAACGTACTAACGAACGTACTGGGGGGCGCAACATTCTTAGACTTTATTTTCTGAATCTACCTACATTTATAATACGGCACTGTAAATTTTGAAGAATATCTTTCAGTGCAGGATTTGTACTTCATGATTTGTAACTTCAAGATACCGGTACGCGGTGTTTTGCAAAATGAACTATATATCGAGCTAACAGCAAGAGCTATAGTGTTTTCGCACAAATGAATAAAAGTGCAGGAAATGTTCTCAAATCAAGAGGATGTGCATTTTTTATTTCACTGCGATTAATCAGGTCGACTTATTATCCTGCTGCATGTTATTTAGTGGATTTACTATATGATGCTATTTGTACGCGAATGCTCCTTGTTACTTATACGTGATTATATAACATACACTAGGATAAGAAATCAGCCTAATTAATCGTATCGTATACTGCTGTTATTTAGTGGATTTACTCATGATGCTTTTGGGACATCTGTTCGCGAATGTTCCTGGTTACTTACATGAAAATTTATTGCGGGTGGTTTAGCGGTAAATTTACATTTTAAAAGAAAAAAATCTTCATTACGCCTAAACATCAAATAGCTCCTAATATCCAAATGAATGAAATAAAAAGTGCACAGTATGCTCCGTGAAAGTGTAGAAATACAAATAGAAAACTCTAAAAGGTCATGGTTTACTGCTGAATTAGTGTGTAAGAGGTCTAACGTTTCCAGCAAAGGCCTTTCATCAGAGAGTGAAACGTAAAGTGAGGTATTATATGTACAGGCACTTCGTGTTTCAAGATGATTTAATCATACTCAATGGAGGTATGGTCTGGAAACTCAACGAAAATCTTTGTTCTATCCTTTTGTTCGCCTTCATGCAAATTTGTGCACGGTACATTGTATTTTTGGTATAATGAAGCAATCATCCAATAGCAATTACGTTTGGGTTAAATCGTTCAATTTGTTTAAATATTAATAAACCTAAAACAAAGGGTTTGTCCACGGTAAGGTACCGTCCAACATAAATCGCAGCTCATTTGTTTAACAATGTTAACCGCCATGAAGTTTGCCGAGTTTCCAGATTATATCTTGATTGACTATGTTTTAATCACGTCATTGTCGTTAGTTACTAGGTATTGCAGTCTCGACCGTTTTACCCGTTTAATTAACTATAAATGGTCATTGTAGACTAATAAATTTTCTTAGTACAATAGAAACTTAAGCAATACAACAACATACATTAATACATTTTTTATTATCAAGCTGTAACATCAAGCTGTATAGACGTAGTATGTATAAGGTAAAGTAATTAAAAAGCTCTATGAAATGAAAATTTACCACATTTTTTATAATTGTATTTGAAAAAACACTTAAAATAATGAAAAAGTGGTTTTTACATGCTTTTCATATGTTATCCCATTGTTGAATTATTACGCGTTATGTAATGTGTTAATATATACACTGCTGTAGTGAATGTGGGAGAGCTTGGAGTAGACAGACGCGTACGATACTCATGGAAGATCGTCAAGCTCGTATCCTCAGAAAAATGATAATGTCGACGTCATAATCAATGACGTCAAAATTGAAATGAAATTAGAACCACCGCTGTACATCGAGCTTGAGCCGTCGAGCAAACACTAAAACGGCGGCGACCAGAAGCATAAAATATGAGAATGAAAACGTTATTTCTTGAGTACAAGTAAAAGGCCTTTTATTTAAAAATAATTTGTTTTTTGACTATAGTTGGTATTAAGACTATAGTTTGACTATTATAGTTGATACACATGTAGAATGTACATGTAGATGTATTTGTTTCATAAGTAATATACACTGAGATTACCATACTGTAGTGCACAATATGTTAATTCTCTGTAGAACGGTAGTCTCTCCTTGAATGTGGTATTTCTTCGTATAGTTTCCATAACACGAAGGCTGTTTCCGTAAAATGTACCGTCTCCTCAAAATGAACTGTCTCTAACGCGTCACCCTCCCGTTTTTATTATCAGACACATTTAATTAAGAAATAAAAAACGTGTCGCGTGTACGAGAGATGCGTGTAAAACACAAGGCGATAGCCGAGTGTTTTACTAGCTTCTCGAGTGCCATTATAACTCGATAATCACACAAGACACAGTTTTTTTATTTCTTTTATAAAAGATTTATTTCTTTATTAACAATAAAGCCATGAAAAATGTAGATTTACCTGTTATAAATGACGTTACTATGTGCGTTGCTAGGAAGCTAATGATGAAAACACGTTGGCGATGTCAGCGATGAAAATGCACTCAACGTTGCAGTTAAAACATTCTGTGGTGTTAGTACCTTGATTAGCTTTGTATCCAGCTATATTCTTTGACTTTCTTTTGTGATTTAAACCATAAAATCCGTCAAAAACGACAAAATCTACGCGAGGAATCACGTCAGCTTATGCTTTATTGAGTTATAATGCACGGTTTTTGAGCTCAGTAACCAATCAGATAGCGTGTACTCGCTCATTTACTTCCGGTTGTTTTATAATTTAATTTAATTTAATTAGATTTATCACTCCTTTAGGTGAACGGAATTCCCCAATAGGCTGAAGCCCAATTATAAGGGTTCCGAGGGCCTACGATTTAAGGTCGTTATCCGAGAAGAACCGAAAATCTTACCATTTCCTGAGATTATTGCAAAGGCAGCACGTTCTCCTCAATTATTTTTAAGACCCTGAGTGGAGGACTGACCCAGCATTTGAACCTGTGTCTCCCAGCTCATAGACAAGTGTGCAGTAATCGCTAGATCGATAGCTTATGTTTTAGTCTATTTCATAAAGGAAACCTTACCTGGCTGTAACAGGCACTGCTAAGATTCCATCAAGCAGAACTTTTACAGTAATAATGTTGTCTTCTTCGCCAACAGAATAAGAACTTTCCTCAAACTTGACTGTAGCAACTGAAAGAAATTCAATTAGGTTTATCACACACTCATATTTATTACATGTTTTTTTAACACAAACCTGTATAGGATATATTGCATTTTTTATTAACTAACATTATAAAGTAACATTTAAAAAATGTACGCTCTGCCGAGAAATCCGTGTGTTATAAACGATTTGTTCTACGTATACAGTAGTAGTGATAGTTGACGAGCTCAAAGCCACAGTTGACTGTCCCCTCGTATAGTTTAATGTACTTGTTCATTATGTTCATTATTTCCTCAAAATTACTTAGTCCAAAAACGAGGAATAAGCATTCAGGTTTTGTGCGGAAAACAGGCCCTTCCTACTTCTCACTGCGATTTATTCATGTTTCTATAAGTACTCTATGAAACTGACACGAAAAAAGTTAAAAAGCAGTGATAAGATGTTAAGTTGATTAAACAGAGTGTTGGATTATAATCTAAATATTTGTATTGATTATTTGTGATTCATTTGTATAATCATATTGTAGTTCCACGCCATTCTTGGAAATAAATCAGTATACTGTTTAGCGTGGTTAAATAGAGTTTTACAGTACTTTGCTTACTTACTTATACTTCCTTATTTACTCACTTACCTACTTATACCATCTCACTCACTCACTCACTCGCCGTATACTCGCCGTATACTCGCCGCATATACTCGTCGTATACTCGCCGTATACTCGCCGTATACTCGCCGTATACTCGCCGTATACTCGCCGTATACTCGCCGTATACTCGCCGTATACTCGCCGTATACTCGCCGTATACTCGCCGTACTTGCTCTAACCCGGAAGGTCACGTGCATCGGTGACACGAAATATGAGCCGTAATTTAGCTGATTCGCTATCGAAATCAGCTGATTATTGTAGCGCAAGTGATGTATTTGATGTGAATGGATCACAAGAAGTTGCTGATTCCTCAATAGAGCTCGGCATCTGCGCAGAGTTGGCGAAGGAGTTGACAAGAACATCAGGGGAGGTAGTAATAAACAATTTGTCTACAGCACATAGTAGCCAACGTTTGACTTATTTACGAGATTTCGCGGCAAGTTTGTGTCGTAAGGAAAGAAATGATTGCCCAAAAGGCAGATTTGTCCGGCGACTTGCCAGGCAGGCGGCCCTAAAGTGGAAGTGAAACTGGCTGCTGATGTTGTAGAACTTGTTAAGTATTGGAAATCAGGGGAAGTAAATCAACAATTGAGAGACGTGTTTGTTAAAGCTATTTCAACGCTTGATTTACGGTGTGACCCATTGAGTTTAGCGGCAATGGACGGTGGAAAGGAGTCGCTTTCAGAATTGATGAATGAGTTCAGAAAGATGGATTTGAAAGTGTGTGAAATGCAGGAAAAGTTTGAGGATGACATGGCCGAGACGAGAGATGAGGTCGACGGACTTAAAGCAAAATTATGCGAGAAAGAGCAAAGAATTAAAGCGATAGAATTAGAACTGTTCGCAACAAAAGCTCGATATCACTCACGAGTATCGACGGTTAAGAGAGGAGTGTGAGAACTATAAAAGCGAGATTGGGTTATTTCAAGAAAATTATTTGAAAATGCTTGAACAATCTGATGATTTACGGAGAGATGTTGATCGAATAAAGAACAAAGCGAAAAATTCAAATTCAAAGCTTAAACAAAAGCAAAGTGAACCTCAGCCCCAAGGGACAACGCAGTTAGAAGGACATGCAAATTCAGCATCGAAAGACATGCAAATTTCTGAAATAAATGTCAACGACGAAATAATAGTATTCGATAAACAAACAACTGAATTTAGCAATAAACAAACAACTGAATTTAGCAATGAACAAAACTTAACTGAGGTTGAACATGTTTTTCTTAACAATACAATGTTAGAAAAAGTAAGAAGTGTAAAGGTGGTAGATGAGCATCCGGATAATACAGCCTACCATTTACCAGTTCAGATAGAAATTATAATTAGTGCAGGAATTGATAATGACAGGCACCGTACTTCAAATAAACTAGCAAACTATAGCTGTATGCGCGTGGAGGAGATGTACCGGAAATCATTTGGAGGAATATTCGAATGCTGTAGCGGAAAAAATAGAATCCATAGAACAGTGTGATATTAATCAGAATTCAGACATTGACAGAATGGTCGAAGAATTAAGTTCATCAGTAATAGAGGTTTCTAGCAATCTTCCTAGAATAAAATATAGACGACATATTAAACCGTATTGGAGTGAACAGCTTAATAAAGTAAAGAAAGTATCCAAAGGTGCTTGGATTCAGTGGGTTATGACTGCACGACCTAGGGGAAATGGAAATGAACGATTTCGCGACTACAAAAAAGCAAAAAAATCATTTCGTAGAGAACGTCGAAGAACACAACGGATGTATGAAAAAAGGGAATTTGAAGAAATAGCCGGAATAGAAGAAATAGATCAGTTTAAATTTTGGAGATACGTCAATAGAAAGATGGGAAGAAGCCAAAGGAGGACGACATATCTTAAGAAAGGTGAAGAGTTGGTAGAAGATGACCAAGAACAGGCTGAATGTTGGGCCAATTATTACGAGAAATTTGAAAATATAGTGAAGGAATTAAAAATCAAGTCGTTGTCTGATGATGATGAAATCTTTATTGTGCCAATTAGTGTGGAAGAAGTATATCAACACTTACAGGAACACTCCCAAACGGCAAAGCTCCTGGTTTTGATGGAATCATGTATGAGCATATTAAAAACGGAGGCATAAAGTTAGTTGAAAGTCTTGTGTATTTGTACAGAAACGACTGAGTGTTGAGCGACTGGTGCTGTACAGAATAAAACGGCAGCATTACAAAAGTATTCATCAATTACAAGGGGCATACCAATCTGAACAGGATGCGTTGACCACAGCATTCACGATCGATGAAGTAATTAATCAGTGCTGCGAAGATGGAGATAAAGCGTATGTTTGTTACGTTGATGTAAAAAAGGCTTTTGATACTGTGTGGATTAATGGTATGCTTTATAAACTCTATTATATGGGGATAACCGGAAAGGCGTGGAGAATCGTAGGCAATTGGTATGAAGGAATGAGGGAATATGTTTCAATTGCAGGATGCAAGTCAAGAGAGTATACAATTTCGCAAGGAACAAGACAAGGCGGTGTTGTGTCTCCATGGCTGTATCTTATTTATGTCAATGATCTTATTAAGTTGCTGGAATCAGCCAACACTGGTGTTTTGATTAATAACATGTATTTTGGATCAGTAATGTTCGCTGATGACTTTATAATGATTTCATGAATGAAATATGGTCTGCAAGGGATGTTGGAGGAGTTAAATACATTTGGCAAAAAATGGAGAACAACGTTTAATTATATCGAGAAAAGAAAGGGTTTTCATAAAATTAATTGTAAAGGAAGAAGCTGGAATCTGGGAAGAGTTAACCTTAAAGAAGTAGAAAAATGGAAAAATCTTGGAAAGGTTTGGTGTTTAGAGGGTATGTGTATGCATGTCATCAAAGAGCCTGTAAGTAAAGCGTGGGATTCTTGTTATGGGATTATAAGAGGAGGGGGAAGACATCTTGGGCTGAATCCTCTTATATCGCTTAAACTTTGGAAAACAATTGGTATTGAAAAGTTTTTATATGGATGTGAATTATGGAGATTAAATGGAGTTATGACAAAACAATTGGAAAAAATTCAAAACCAAATAATCAGGATAATGCAAGGTTTTCTACCAGGAACGTCGGGATCAGCGTGCAGAGAGTTACTTGGACTGTGGAATATTTCATCAGAGATTGATAAAAGGAAGCTTTACTTTTTGGGTAGAATTATAAACTCGTGGAACGGTTTATCTTGTAAACGGATATTCAAAAGAAGATTTATACGATGGGAATGGAGTTTTGAAAGCAGGAAAACAGGTTTTATTCCTGATATAATTCGAGTTTTAAATCGGTATAATATTTTACATTATATTGAAGAATTCAGTAATAATGGAACATTTCCTAATAAATCAAAGTGGAAGGGAATAGTTAAATCATCGATTACAGAAGTACATGAAAATGAATGGAGAGAAAAAATTGTGGCCAATCCCCAGCTACGTTTATATATATGATTCATCAAAAGTTGGAACCAATTTTCTGGTGGAATCTGGCAAGGCAGTTCCCCATTTATGTGAGTGAAATAACAGACGTACTGCGTATCTTGTGTGGATCGTATACCCATGGCGGGGAAAGGATAAAGGGTGTGAACCATTGTGGCAGAGAATGTGACAGATGTTTGTAGAGATCAAGTTTTTTGTAGAGATCTACTGAAACATGCATTGTTATACTGTAAAGAATCGGATGTAGAACGAAACATGTTATGGGATTGGATAATAGATAACTTACCACTTAGTATTTCATCTGAATTACATTTAATGGATAATGATCAGTTTATAGAAACAATATTTGGAGATGGGAGCGGGATAATGAACTGGAGCAAGGATGATCAAAGGACATTTTATTTAAGGTAGCAAGATCCCTCTGAATACATTTTTAATACCATACAATATAACAATTGACCCTTACAACCATTTGATAGAACATATGACAAATAATATTTCCATACAAAAAGTTTGCATAAATTATGCTAATTAGCTGACGAAATGGCCGCCGATTGGTCAAAATCGGGATATACTTCAAACAAATTTGCCATTTTCCAAACACTATTTCTCCCTCATTTTCAGATATATTTCAATAAAATTTTCACCACAGCCTCCTAACAGGAATATCTAGGGAATGGTGGTAGGAATTTTGAATCTGATTCATACTTGTTGAATTATCTGACATAATTAATATAATTTAGGTGGTGGAAATTGAAAAAAAAAGAAAAAAGCATGTCAGAAAATAGCTGAAAGTTTATATTAAAATGCTACCACCAGAATATGCCTTAGTATATAAGCTATAAACTCAGAAACTTTCAGGACCTTATCTCTAAAACTGCCTGAGAAATCTTGTTTGAAGTATATCCCGATTTTGACCACTCGGCGGCCATTTCGTCAGCTAATTAGCATAATTTATGCAAACTTTTTGTGTGGAAATATTATTTGTCATATGTTCTATCAAATGGTTGTAAGGGTTAATTGTTATATTGTATGGTATTAAAAATGTATTCAGAGGGATCTTGCTACCTTAAGGACAGCTATAGATATATATCCTATATAAAATAACTTTTCTTTAATTAGTAATTTCTATGTAAACATTTTTAAACAATTTACTCCTCTGGCAAGGGGGCAATAAAACATTATTACTTACAGTACTTACTTATACTTACTTACTTAACTTACTTACTTCATGCATCGACAACGACACTGTGACACTTTTATCATCTTTTGTGATACTTATGTGATATACGTGATATTTCTCGTGATATTTTATTTTCTCTCTAAATTAAGCATTCTGCTTTTCAACTCACCATCATCATCCTGAATAACTACCGTTGCTTCTTTTGTGAGGAGATTTACATCAGTATCTGAAGTGGTTAACGAAACACGAAACTGCTCATTGCTTTCCACAAGAGAATCAACCGTGATGGCTATTCGTACGAGTTTCACTGAATCCGAAGGAGAAAATCGCAAGTCTACGGAGGATGTCGTGTAATCGACGTTTGCGATGGCAGTATATGTTGCTGTGTTGAGACTATAGAAAGAGACATTGTGGAGAAATATCAGACAATATGATATTCTACTTTACAAGTCTACGACGGTTCATTATTATAATAAGTATAGGTTATACACCGTGACCGAGGTGTTTAAGCGATATATCAACCCGAGTGCGAAGCCCGAGGATTGATACATCGCTTAAACACCGAGGTCTAAGGTACAGTATATAACCGCCTTATATCAATTGACCGAGCGGGAGGTCTTACGGCAAACTATCCTGCCCGCGGTCTTTCAGTACAGACCAAGCGACGAAGGAGAGAGATCTGTGCATAAAGACAAAGGGCAGGATAATTTATATTTTGCAGTAAAGACCGACTAAACGAGGTTAATAAGGTTTTTATTATATGGCTCTTTTAAATTTCTCAATTTTTTCGTAATTTTTAAAACTTTTCAGGTTTTTTTGTAATGACCGGTCTTTACGTGTTTGTAAAGATCGCTCAGCAACCAATCATATTGCGGAAAATCTGCGTTAAGACCGCTCACGAGCCAAGCCATAGAATAAAGAGTAGTAACGTACTGATCAAGTACGCGCGCCTTTCGTTTCATATAGGCCAGTAAGAATAAATTAAATAAGAAAGCTGCTAAATTCTGCAAAAGAAATGGATATGTATAAGAAAGAGAAATAAGAGAACTTCAATATGTCGAAAATTCTTAAGTGAAAGTATAATTACGTATTTCCATTGACATCGTTTCGTGCGACCTGAAGGAAACTTGGATCGAAATACGTAAGTACATTTATTTAAAGTGGTACTACGATCAAATTTTTACCGATAATTTACGTATTTATAAAGCAGAGCTGCTAAATATTACTCGGTCGAAACCATTTTGCGATTCGACGATGGCAAGTATTATTTTTCTGACTCCGAAATTGGAGTTGTTATGTCCGCCATTAATCGATCATGTTCCTGATCTTCTCGAATCTCGAATCGACTGAAATTCAGGCGTAGCATTGAGAGTCTAACGTCACAAACAATATTACCTTTGGAAATTGCGGGCTCACTTGGAACACGTTCTTAGTAATGGTGGCCTAATGGAGCTCAAAATACTTACTTAAAAATACCATTGTTTAGGTTTTTTTTACATCGATGATTACTTTCGACCCTGAAATACTATTCTATGCTAAAGTAATATAATGTTTGCGGGTATTTCTTTTGTTCTCACAGGGGCATTAACAACTAATATACCTGATTATATCCATTTTTGCTAATCTTACCTCCGTTGACGGCAAACCAGGTCTGATTAGAACTAATCATACCCGGTTTGACGCCAACGGAGGTACGATTACGAAAGAACAAAAGAAATACCCTCAAACATTATATTACAAAGGAATAGCATAAAAAGAGTGCATTAACCATTAAACGTCTCGCTCGATGAGGGTCATGACCCGAATCGAGCGGGACGTTTAATAGCTAATGCACCTCTTTTTATGCTATTACTTATAAAAAATCTAAAAAACGGGGGTGTAAAAAAAGTACTTTTCGAAAGAATTTTTCGACATATTAAAGTTCTCTTATTTTTATTTTTTATATTATTGATCCAGTTTTTATAAGCCATACTAACACTCAATATTATGTTACGTGGAGAAATTGATGCTCCTTCATGAAAAATGAATTACTCATAATATCATAATTACTCATGATTTTTATGTACAAAGTTAAATATAGACTTGCACCTGGAAACGTTTCGGATCTGTTCAGGATTAAGGACAACAGATATTTGCTGAGGAACAGTGACTTTGAAATTCCATGCTTCAATACTGTTCGTTATGGAAAATATTCAGTTAGGTATTTAGGACCATTTTTATGGTCAAAATTAAGCAGTAAAACGAGGGACCTACCTACTCTGAACTCTTTTAGAAATAATATAAGAAAATAAGATCTCACTGGATTCATCTCATAATTTTATATTTTATTATAATTGATAAATGTTTATATAGGGTTATATATAGGGTTAATCTTACATGTAGTATCGTATACACAAATTATAGGTAGTTTTATGATAGAATACATACATAGGATTAGTGTAGAATTGCATGTAGTTTTTACCTTTTTAATCAAATAGTTTACATAGTGTCCCCAATTAGTCTGTATAGGCTAAATACATTGACACAATAAAGATATTATTATTATTATTTAAATTATAAGAAAAAATCTATATAAGTTAATAAGTTGTAATAACTTACAATGATCATTTAAGGACAATTTTTTTATGGTTGATATAATATGTTCAATTTACTGATCTGCGTCGTGAATGGCCGCTAGAGGAACACAACCACACATTGCAGTATACCTCTTAAAGTTAGAAAATGACGTCGTTCTTTTATACAATTTCTACAATTCAAATGTTTCTGTTAATTGTGGACATCAACAGTACCGACAGCCACTGGGATTAATCCTCTAAGGTCGTGGCTAGATGGTACACTCGCAGTTGAGGACGTGACTGTGATGTACCAGGTCAGAGTCGTCTTCTGGACGATCTTTTTTAGTACCCGCGAGAGGTTGGACGAAATGAGAGATTGTTATGATCGAACATGCCTGTATGATGAAATACATCATGGAACTGCTAACCCCCAAAAAACTTAGATCCTAACCCTAACCCCCGCCTAATGGGTTTTCTAACCCCCCGCCTAATGGGTTTTCTAACCCCCACCTAATGGTTTTCTAATACTAACCTTAATACTAATACTAATAAAAGGATCGTCCAGAAGACGACTCAGACCTAGTACCTCACGGTAACTTCAACTGCGAGTGTACCATCTATAGCCACGAACAAAAGGTGCCTATCTCATCTTTAGTGTTTTTATATATTTATAATATTTGGTACTTTCTGAGCTAAAGTTTCATCTTAATGTCTTTTCCCTTAGTAAAGTTGATTTACTATTCACAGGAAGCGATGTCAACCAATGGACACGCAAAGACATCGCACAGTGATTCAACAGTGAAATATAAAGAAAAACAGACCTGTTCAGACACAATTACGATACTGTCTTCACTGTTGAATCAGTATGTAATGTCCTTGTGTGACGTCACTTCCTGTGAGTAGTAAACCGACTTTAGCAGGGGAAAAAGCATAAAGATAAAATTTTAGTTGATGATAATATTATAAGCATTTTTAAGGGACAATGTATAAAAACATGAGATAGGCATTTTACTAGAAACAAATGTGTTTGCTGACCAGTGTTTAAAGGATTTCTCTTAAATATAATTTATTGTTCATATTTAAAAATTATCAAAAGAAAACTAAAATATTTACTTTCTCGTACCTTACAACAATATCCCGATCAATTGAACCAGAAACAATCTGAACCAGGATATTGACAAATGCGTCACCTTCTTTTACAGTGTAAGTACTTTGAGATAACGAAATAGTCACCACTACAAAGGAAAATTTAAAATGTTTGTTTAAAAGAGACTTGTATTTATCAACACATCTTATAAAAAAGTGATTATAATATACACCCCAACCTTAACCACTTTGACTGTAACTACGAATTCGTCAATGTATGCCCGCTTTAAGTTTACATGTACTTGCTTGGCTTAATTAGCATTTATGTTTCTTAATTGTGACATTACTTTAGCTTTTTAGATTGAAATAGCTCTATTCAGGCATTAAAGAGTTACTCAAGTCAAAATACAAGTGGAGTTCAAATGAAAGATTTTACTGACTTTAGTTTATTTCCAAAGCTTCAGCATTCAAATCAATTAAGTTAAGTTAAGAAGAGATATGGCAAGTTGAAGTTGGAGAGTTTGTCCAATTTCGACGCCAATATGATGTCACTGAGTCTTCTATCTCGTATTATGCCTAAGAAGCTCTCTGCTTTCACGCATGAGGAACTAAATAGTTTATTTCGATTAGTTATTCTGCAAAGAGCACTCACAACAGCTATCACTATGTGATCGCCATCAAAACAACTCTACTACCGATAAAGAAGCACTCACTGACGTCATATTTTCAAAACAAATATGGCGTCAAAATCCTCACTGCCATATCTTCTTAACTAAATTGATAGGAATGCTGAAACTTTGGGAATAAACTACATTCAGTAAGATCTTTCATATCAACTTCATTTGTATTTTGGTTGGAGTACCTCTTTAAATTACGTTCTAAAGCAATTTGTTGCTGTTGTATTATATTCTAGCTAAAATATAATCGGTCTACAGTATAGTCTTTACGTAAAATTGATTGCAAGGCTAGGTCAACATTTTGCATACAATCCGGATAACAACCTCAGACCAGTGAGCTCTATAGTATATGAAACTGGGACTATAATGTTTTGGTCTTTGGCCAGCAAAAAAGTGAAGCCAAACATGGCGGATATCGAGGTGATTTTGTATGGTTTGGGCCTTTGATGGTTTGGGCCTTTGATAGTTTGGACCATTGATGGTTTGGGCCTTTGATGGTTTGGGCCTTTGATGGTTTGGGCCTTTGATGGTTTGGGCCTTTGATGGTTTGGGCCTTTGATGGTTTGGGCCTTTGATGGTTTGGGCCTTTGATGGTTTGGGCCTTTGATGGTTTGGACCATTGATGGTTTGGGCCTTTGATGGTTTGGACCATTGATATTCCTGTTTCAGTCCCCTACGCGGTCTTGTACATCAGTTTCAGTCTCCCACGCAACGTTTCGATTCACTTTGAACTACACAAAACTCACATAACAAAACATAACATCAAAAGGTAGAAATGAACCAATAATTTCAAATATATATTACCAAAGTCAAAATGGTACATTTTTATAGAAACAAATTACACAAAATGGCGAAAAAAGCTCTCCAATTTGCAAACAACTGTCACCAGCATGTTACAGAACATTACTAATCCTTTTTAAATACTCGGTTTCACTTCGTTCGAGGACTTCTTTTGTCATCGTAACCAAACCAAACAAAACCTAAAGTACAATTCGGTGAAAAAGGCCTGACGTACAAGACCGCGTAGGGGGCTGAAACTGACGTATAAAATCGTCATTCATGTCCGCCATGTTTGGCTGATCTTTTCCCACGGAACATAGCAATCCAGTGTATATAGAACTCACTGGCTCAGGCTTATAATAAGATAATTTATTGAGGTATAGTTACCATCGTTGTCAGCAATAAAGACAGTTGTTGTTGTTATTCCTCCAGCAACGACATGATTTTGAATCGGTGACAGAGAAAGAATTATTGTTTCTGTTGGTTCAAGTTTTGGATCATCAATTGTATCTATGGTCAAGGTCATTGTTTTTGGCCCGCCAACTTGGAAAAATACAGTTGAACTGCTCAAAGAGTAGTCTTCATTATTAGTTCCGGTGGCCGTACCTCCAACAATGATACTATAAAGGAAATATGTTATGAATTACTTTAACTATTTGGCACAGTAAAAATATCGGTCCAGTGATGGAATATTACATTATAAGTTCGATATTTCTATGACAATTAATAATAACAATTCAATTAGTGCAACGCAAGTTCTGTAATTTTATTTGAGCTATTTAATGTGTAATTTAGCGTATATAATATTGCAACATTTATGTCCCAGGCGCGATCAGTGCCTATCAATGTTTAACCAAGTATAGAGGTAATGAGAATAAAGGAAATGATCAGGTGAACTCAGGCCTGTTTTAAAACAACTTCTCCCAACTAGTCAGTGGCGGCACTACGGGTGTGCAAATGGTGCGCAGAGCCGGATTAAGGATATGTTGGGCCTGGACGTTTACGATCGTTATAATTTATATATAAAGCTATCTTTTTTTCATGTTTCACATATCAGTGTTGTAAACATCTGTCGACAATTGCAATTGATACAAGACTTTTATGAAAGTACGCTTACTCACTAAGACCTTATTTGTTATGTCTGGTGAGAAAAGGGCCTATTTTTCTCCAGGGCCTGGAGCTGCCGCCCCATCCGTCCCCACCTTAATCCGGCTCTGATGGTGCGCCGTACCGGGGCCCATGGCCCGAGGGGGCCCATCCGGCAAACTGCTTATTTTTATTAAAGGTTCCGTCCAGTCCGTTCTGCGCATGTGTGATATTTCAAACGTGCGGGACTCTACATGTCAACAAATTTCAACGGAATACATTTGCGACAGTTCGAAAGTGAGTATTCGTCAAAGGCGCGAGTGGTAGTTAAATATATTATCCACATTTAGGAACAGAACAGCTTCTTATAAAAAGTGATTTGTGGTCTTTAGATTTTAGCAAGTCATGTAAAACCATCGCCGCTCCTCTATCTGACTTAACCAAGAAGAGCAACTGAACATTTTATTGGAGTGACGAATGTGAATTAGCTTTCAGTCGCCTCATAGAAAGCCTCACTTCTTCACCAGTTCTCCACAACCCTGATTTTGATAAATAATTTCCGACACATCCCTACGAGGACTCTGGGCACCTCAAGGTTCGTCACGTGATCTTGCGCTCCTGGAGGGTGTTCAAAGACGAGCTACCAAATCTATACTTCAAGACTACGATTTGTCTTATCCTGAGCGTCTCAAGAAGCCACACTTACTACCTATATCGTACTTTCAAATGTAAACAAGGCCTCTACGATCTAGACATCTCCTCTTTTGTTACCTTTTCTTCTCACCTCTCGTCTCGTACCCATTCTAGCAAGGACAATTTGCTTCAAGCCAATCCTTGCAGGACCTCTCTTTTTAGGAACTCCTTTTTTAATCGAATTGTCTTTCTCTGGAACAATCTATCTCCGATCATCCGTAATAGTACGTCTGTTTTCTCTTTTAAACACCAACTTTATATATACTACCCTTCTCAATTAGACTCTTCTTTCGATGTAAACAGAATGCGCACTTGGAAAACGTACTGCTCTAAGTGCCGTTCATATAATTTAAGCTGCTGTTCTTAATCTGTCCTATTATATGTTATTAGTGTATTAGTCCTTGTCTTTAATTTATGTCTATTCCGTAATTTTTGTCAGGTTGGTCTTCACATGGGACACATGTCCTGTTGATCATACCTTCAACCATGTTCAAGACTGCTCCGTTTTTGTCTGTTTTTTTAAATTTTTAACCGTTGTATTAATTATTTTGCATTCTTGCTTGGTTGTAAAGTTAATAAATAAATATAATAAGTAGTGGTAGTAGTGGTAGTAGTGGTAGTAGTGGTGGTAGTAGTAGTAGCGGTAGCGGTAGCGGTAGCAGTAGCGGTAGCAGTAGCAGCGGCAGCGGCAGCGGCAGCGGCAGCGGCAGCAGCAGCAGCAGTAGCAGTTGCAGTAGCAGTAGCAGTAGCAGTAGCAGTAGTAGTAGTAGTAGTAGTAGTAGTAGTAGTAGTAGTAGTAGTAGTAGTAGTGGTAGTGGTAGTGGTAGTGGTAGTGGTAGTGGTAGTGGTAGTGGTAGTGGTAGTGGTGGTGGTAGTAATAGTGGTAGTGGTAGTAATAGTAGTAGTAATTGCGTAATTGTTAATTAGGTCAAGTATAGTGTAGCCAATTAGATTGCAGAAATTGCGTTGTGATTAAATAGCACCAGAACGTTTTCAAAAATAATAGTTGAATAAATAATAATCAGTTAGGATTGTAAACCACCAAAACGATAAAACAAATCATGACTCAGATGAAGGGCGGTATGTGAAACGTAAGAGAAACGTTGTTTACCAGTTTACAAACTGGATGGTTTATAAACTGAGAAATATACTGCCTTTGCAGAACTACTAATATATACATTTTTATAGTTAAATATAAGCTGTGGAAAGATGCACACCAGCAGTCTTCATATGAGAAGAGTAAGCAATTTGCTACCAATTATATTATTTATCATAACTACATAACTAAGCAAAGTATAACTTACTTTATGACGGCGGCTGAATCTATAGCCCCGGAAAGACTGATTGTAATTTCCACTTGTCCACCTTCTACTACAGAATATGAACTCTGAACGAATGAAACTTGGGCGACTAAAATAAACGCATTAAGATAATATTCACAACTCAATAACACGTAGTAAAAGTTCATAATTTAGGAAGATCCAGTGGCAATAAAAAAAATTAAAATAATTTCTCATGATCCTTGGACTATATGTAGAACAAAACGAAATCAGAATTCTAGAAATATAATCTAATTGCTGTCGCAGCGAGCGAGCCTGAAGCGAGTGAGCAAGGCAGCAGACCTAATTATAGTGGGGTAGTTTTTCAAATTTTGCCAAGAGCACTACATTGTGGTTTTGCGCAGTACGAGTTACGTTCTGCGCTCAACCACAATGCAATGGGCTGATGGGATGAATGCATGATCTTTCTTTTGCTGCACGTGTTTGTATATCGGCTGTGGTTTGCTCGAATATAAGAGAGCGTTTAGTGTTGTCAATTTTAATTCTGTCTTCATTCAGGGAAACGTTTGGAGAGTCATATGCATGCAGTAAATATGTGTTTCTAATAATTTATGGCAAAATTATGTAAATTATCTTGATGTAACTTTTCTATTTGATCAACTGATTGTTGATATTAACGTGAAAACGTTTACTTTAGAGTTCGTTGTTCAATTCTTAAATATTCCAGTTGTCATTCCTGCTTTTCGTATTGTGTTTTTTGAGTCGAATTAGCCATAAATATCTATTGCATCCTCGTCGTATGCTAATTATTTTGCATTGTTTTGTAACACGACACAAACTAAAAATCATTTCCTTACCTTCACTACCTGGAAGGCAATCTAGTGTACTGTTTATTATAACATTCTAATGATTGGACTTAGTAAGTTGTTCATCAAATATCATAGCGACCTGTGTGTTTTACTGCAGTTGTATATTGCTGTATAGGTATTTTACAGTATTTAACTATACAAAATATAGTGTCGGCGCAATAAATCATTATGTGTAAGTTCATAATGCATTGTTATATTGTTGTACTGTTCTATGATTTGTTTTTTATTCTTTTCGTTTCTCTTGCGATCTCGTAATTGAGTTTGCCTCTGAGATTGTGAAAATAAAAGTAAAACAACTTACCATAACAGTATGTTCCATTTCCATTAAAGCCATTTTTGCAGAGGCATGTAAACGATCCAATAATGTCCACACAATTTGCATCTTTGTGACAGTTGTGTAAACCTTGTAGACACTCGTCGATATCTGTAAAAATGATTTGGATTTAGAAATGACTTGAAAATTGCTTAATTGGTCACAGCATCGTGGAATAAAATATATTTACCAAAGTGACAAATAGATATCAAGAGGGTTTATGTTATGATATCAAGAGTCTCTGACACATTTCCCTCGAGATCAAACTCTTTTCTGACGGGCTGAAAAACATCCAAACATTAACACCTCTTTGTTCTATTGATATCTTTAGAACTGTCATGTTGCGAAAGCTATACATTTCTGAAAGCCCAATAAACCGGCTGTTACATGCAATGCTTTTAAATTTCCCAAACAAGACACATTATGTTAATATAAATTAGCATTAATTATCACAAATCAGGTTCAAAAACTTTTCTAGAAAAGGCCATCTTGCACGCCCGCGTAGCATCATGAAAATTCAAAATGCCACCAATCGCAGAATAATTGTTTATGAAATCAAATCAAACTTGGAGTCATGTGAGTGGATGCCTCAGGTGCCCGGCGCTTGTCGAGTTTCAATTTTTACTCTTGTGTTACCGTATGCCGTGTTTTTCGATTCACGATTTCGTCAGTCTAAAATACGACCGATTTTAACTCATGCGTCAGACAGAAAAGATTTAATAAGTGTATATTAGTATATTTAATTTGGAGAAGAAACTAGAACCCTCGTTGAATCCTCGTTGAATCCATTTATTATTTTATGTTAAATCAGTATTCTTTTATGACATTATCCCCTGGCCGAGGGCGCGATGGGTGCTAATATCGACCGGCGTTTAGTCCCTTATCATGACGGGATGCTTGCAGGGTGGGCAGAGTAGAATCGAGTTTATTTATATATTTACATGCATCAACGGCCGGAGGATACGCGGCATCGGAAAATTTGGCACTGGTAAATAGTGCAAAAATTGAAACGGTATTCAAAGGTGTTTTTTTCCAAAAGGATATTAGTTTTTTGAAAAAAGTGAGTTTGAAAACAATTTATTGCTAAGAGGAGCGGAAGAGGATGGCGTTCAAGACGGCAAGAGCAAAACCGAGTTGAAACCGAGGAGAAAAAGGTCGAAAGACTACGGAAAAAAGGAGAGCGACAAAAGATATAATTACATCAAAACAAGCCATATTCCGCACAAAATCAGCGGATGCAGTAATGTTTGTTTTGAACAAACACTGATGTCATGCCGAAACTGTAGAATGTAGTGTTGACGGGCAAGAAAGTTTTATTTTGAAATATTCATCTTTGCTCGGCTAATAATAGTGCACTGTGAGTCTGTGTTGAGTGAAGGCCCTTTTATTTGAACTTTTAAGTGAGGAGATATAAACAAGGCGTTTGTTCCCAACCCGAGATTTCCGGTCGAGTTCGATAAACATTAATATGCCTTTTCAAATAGTTTTTTGGTTAGGGTTAGTAATTTGGTTAGGTTTAGTATTTTGGTGATATTAGGATTAGAATTTCGTTGAATTGTAAAAGACTACCGCCTTACTGCTACCGTGCATGCCTTCACTACTTTATCGTTTATTACAGTAACTCTTTGATTGTCTTGAGACTTGAGTGACGAAGGGCTTTCACTCGAAACGTTGAATGTCTGTTGAATGCCTTAGGCCTACAGTAGATACAGGCCTAGTGTGCCACAAGTTTAATATTGTGTCTGTGGATAGGCTTGGTCAATGCTGGTCCTAGGCTTGCAATGTTGCGGAAATTGTTAGGGATTGAACTAGCGAGTACACTTGAATTAGATATTTTTACCACTTTAGCAAGAAAAATCCCCTGCCCCGCTGTGCAATGTTGTTCCAAATTGCAAGAAACCACTTTTGGTTCAATTTTCTGTGTAGAAATCAACATTGAAATGGGCCGGGGGGGACAAAAAACACTATATTTAAGCTGAATATACAGTAGGTTATACTTATATATGTGCATTTAATATTATGAAAGCAATAGAGGTTTTCCAGCAGAATAAGAGGTTTGTCAATTTTTTTGGAACCGGTATACACATAGTCTGACAACACTCTGGGATTGGGAAAAGTTTAGGCATTATTAATAATAATAATAAAAATAACAAGAATAATGCAATAAAATTAATACAGGATAGCCTGTTCAATGCTAACACTGGTATCGATGGGGTCCTGTTTCCTAACAAATTACAATTATTATTTATTACAAATATAAATTTATTACACATATTCATATATATGTACAATATGTTACAAAAACTAATTATAACTTGAAAGTTGTATAAATCCTACAAATGCTTGTCAATTAAGGCAATAGATAATACTCCTACATGTATGCAATGAACAGATTCATTGAGATTAAAATTGTTCTTTAGAAATGGTGGTAAAATGCCTTCAAGACATTTCTTAGCTAGCATGCTACCAATCCTAGGGTTTCTATTAAGACTATCTTGAACAATGTATAATAAAACAATTATTGGATTTGGCTTTCGCATGATATTAAGAGTTATCCAGACCTCGGTCAAAGTTATCTGCTTAGGCAGATAATTCTGCTGGATAATTCTTGATATCATGCTCAGCCTCATCCAATAATTGTATATTATGCTGTACCGTTACTGCCATACAATAACATTATAAAGGTATGAGGTATCTAAAAATATATACTTGCAAATACATCTCATGGAAATTTAGGGGAGGGGTACACGTGTCAGTCCTGGGGCCCGGGTTTTGCTCGCGCCGGCCTTGATGAATCATCAATAGTGTGAGACAAGTACTGTAATTTCTTTCTTGGCGATTTATGGTAGAAACAGCAGTAAACTTCCCAACTATTCTGTTCAGTGCAGGTACTGCACCCTAAAATTTAAAAACTTTACGCTATTTAGTTTGATGTCCTATGGAAGAATTAAAATCAAACAACACAAAGCTCTCAGAGATATTGTCCACTGCAAATCTATTCAGTTTTGCAAATAAATGGGCTAATGCCTAATTCAAGTAAAAGAACTACAGTACTGTATTACAGTAGTAAATTAGCAACTACGCTATAAAAGTTTCAAACAGTAAGCGGGCAAGGGGTGTTGCGTATAACGAATTTCTAGTATTTACATGTTTATTTACTGTTGTTTTCTCATTAAATCAGATTGATCATATCTGCAAAAACAATATGTTATTCGTTCACGAATAGTTTGATGTCCTATGGAAGAATTAAAATCAAACAACACAAAGCTCTCAGAGATATTGTCCACTGCAAATCTATTCATATCAGTTTTACACATAAATGGGCTAATACCTAATTCAAGTAAAAGAATTACAGTACTGTATTACAGTAGTAAATTAGCAACTACGCTATAAAAGTTTCAAACAGTAAGCGGGCGAGGGGTGTTGCGTATAACGTATTTCTAGTATTTACATGTTTATTTACTGTTGTTTTCTATTAAATGGGGCTGCGGTGGTCTAGTGGTCAGGGCCACTGCTTTCCACCTCTGAGGTCAACAGTTCGAAGTCTGTATTCGGATATTTTCCAACAAAGCGGTTTGTCTATTTTTTCCACCCATGGACAAAGATTTTCTCAGTTTTTTTTCTTCATTTCTTATCTAATTAGTATTCATAGGGCTGTATAGAGCCCGCGGTATACATCAATCATGAAATAAGCTGTTATTTCCCCGATATACCATACCATACCTGCATAACGTCTGTAACTCCGGTGACGACTTTTAACGACAAAGTTTTAGTTTTTCATTTATATAGGTTGCATTTTTATTTATCTTTTAACTAATCTCTTGAATTTTTTGTTCCGGGGCCTTTTTCATAACTATGCATGTCGATGAGAAGGTTATAGCCATATTTATGAATAAATATAAACAAACCTGCAAACCTGTCTGTGATAACCGTGATTCCTTAGTACATATAGTGCCCTTAAACAAAATACCTCGGCACCAGCGGGAACATGATTTGCGGCCGTTCTCGCTGCCACACATGCCCTTTCCTAATCCCACTACAGTTATTACTGCCCCAAAATTCGACCACACAATCCGTCATACATTTTCATGCACGTCCACCAACATCATTTATTGCATTTCTTGCGATAAATGCCCTAAAATCTACATCGGTGAAACTGGGCGACGCCTTTCAGACAGGTTTGCTGAACATCTTCGTTCCGTGAGGAACAATGATGTTGACAAGCCCGCCATTTCAATAACTCTAACCATTTGGTTTCAGACATGAAAGTCTGTGCCAGGTGGTAACGATAACCGCAAACGGCCAGAGAAGCGTCTCATTTTTGTATCTACGCTAGCGCAGATAATATTGTTATCGTGTTTTTAAGTTTGTTTTTCAATTAATTAATTGAATTAATTGATTGTTTTTCAATTAATTAATTGTGTTTCAAGTTCGAAACAAAGTTTGGTAATAACATTAATTATTATTAATAATAGTATTATATTTATTGTTATTATTATTATTATTGGAGAGACTGAGAGATGTTTAATTCAAAACACGAAGAAGTTTTAAATTTAAAAAATGTTAAACTACAGTACACACGACATGATCTAACATCGTGAACCATCCATGTTTGGACTCTTGATCTCATCATTAACTTTAATAAAGGATGCATTATTGACAATATGAATGAATCTAATGAATCTGCATGGCACACATAAAAAACTGTCAAGTGGACAAAACGTCGAAACCGCAACCAGAAAAATACGCCATTTTACTCTAATTATATCCACACCTATAAATGTTGTCATGCTTTTCTATATAATCTCGCATTATTTTTATTTATTTTTTACCTGTTGAAGGCGGCTGTCTGGCAACAGAAAGCTTATCAATATACATCTCTTTGCTTAGAGAACTTCCAATAAATATATTTATTATATATAATCCTGACTGCGCTTCTTTTTATTCTTTTTATTATTCTTTTTATTATTATATTAAGATAAATAGCCATTAGTATATAATTATTAGGTATAGCATATTTTCTTTATTTGTTCTTCTCATTTTATATACTCTCACACAACTGATGATCATCAAAAATGTGTAGTTTATGCAAGTACGTAGTCCCGAAATAGAGAGAGAATATACGTTAACTCTTTCCCGACAGGCTGAATACATCTAAAATTGAACCACCTCTTTGTTCTATTGATATCTCTTGAAATAACCATAACTGTTGCGAAAACTATACATTTTCTGAAAGCCCAACAAACCGGCTTTTACTTGTGCTTTTAAATTTCCCGAACAAAGCACATTATGTTAATATAAATTAGCATTAATTATCATAAATCAGGTTGAACAATTTCCATTTTTCTAGAAAAGGCCATCTTGCACGCCCGCGTAGTATCTTGAAAACTGAAAATGCCACCAATCGCAGAGTTGTTTATGAAATCAAATCACACTTGGCATGTGCGTGGATCTTATGTTCCTGGCCGGCTGTCGAATTTCAATTTGTAATCTTGCGTTACCGTGTGCCGTGTTTTTCGACTGACGACTTTGCGGGTCTTCTATACGACCCATTTTGACTGGGCCGGTCAGGAAAGAGTTAAAGGAGAACAGTAGTAAAAATAAATAATATTTAAATGAAAGGATTTATTAAGTATTATGTTTAGAAATATTAATAATTTGACGATATATGTACGTTCTTGCACACTTGAGAAATAACGTTGTCATTCTGGCATTTTATTCTCCATGCCGTCGTTTTAAGCCTGGTTCACACGAGAGCATAATCATAATCATAAGGACAAGACAAAAAGCAAAACAAAGGAATGAAATCAAGCCTGTAACATAAAGATGGACATAATCATAATCATAAGAAGCAAAGCCAAGCATAACTAGAAGCATAAGGCAAGAGCAAAACAAAAGAGGAAACAAAGAAAAATCTCGTTGTTTTGTCTTCGTATGGCCCAGAGGAAAAGTCATGCTTTGTTTTCGTTGCTTATGTCGCTCGTGTGAACCAGGCTTTACAGTTTATACTTGACGCGGACTCAAAGTTGATGCACAGCAACAGTTTTCTTTTGAATTTTAACGTCATTTTAATTGACTGCTTGTCTTTTGTTCTTGCCAAATTATATTAACATTTCTAAACATAACTTTGAGGGTCTTTGATTTAAATATTATTTGATTTTTGATTACAATTCCCATTAAATTACAAACGCTTCTGTTAATATAAACTTATATACTTACTTGTACATATCACACCATTTCCAGAGAAGCCAGTCTTGCACTGACAATTAAAACCAGGCACAGTATTGTTACACAAGGCATATGTGTGACAGTTATCGGCATTGATATCGCACTCGTCTATGTCTAAGGGGAAAATATAGGAAATTTACTTGAAATATTACTTAATTACATTGTTCATGTTACGTAGGCAAGGCAAAGTATAGTAAGGTAAAACAAGATATGCAGCCGGTATAGTATATGTTGGTATATATCGGGTACGATATGCTATGGTATGGTATTTAATTTAGGCTATGCGATCTCAAGGAAGACGGATTAAGACAGGGGTACATAGGTATAACTAGTATTGAGTAAGAAATATATTAATATAGAAGAATAATTACCAGCGCAATTCTTTCCATCACCAAAATAACCATTTTTACATTGACAACGATATGATCCGGGTTCTTCAATGCAAGTTGCCTGAACATGACAAGGATATAAGCCAGCTTGAAAGTTGCATTCTAAAATATCTATAAGTTAAAAGTGAGAAAGTTATCTCAAATTCACGCACAGAAAATGAAAAATCCTTCTCGTATTCATCTCTATATGTTAGATACTTAAGAATTTTACAACAATAAGCAAGCTACCAGCTATTGATGTCCAAAGCGGATCCACATTACATAACTAAGGTGGCTCACTACAATTTTCCTTGTGAAAAAATATCACAGTAATCAAGCAATTGTTTCAATTAATTGTTTATGAAATCTATATGTGGATTATAACACAACTTCAACGCCTGATTATCATGTCAATAATATACATAACCATCATTTGTATTGCAAATATTAATGCAACAAAGTCAACACAACAAAGTTTAATCATGGTTATAGTATTCATTAATAATTCATGAAGAAAATTCAAAATAAATTAATATTTAATCTGCATCTTTAAGTGAGTGGTAGATGATATATGATCGGCCGATCTTCATGGGCATGACAATGTTTAATGCTCATGAAGATCGAACCCGAATAAATATTGATTAATAAATCAATGTTTTATCCTGTATTAAAGATACAGATTAAATGTTAATTTCTGAGCAATTTTCGAGATAAAATGACTTCTACGACTTTAAAGCCTTCTAGTTCGTGCATGAATTCTATAAGTCAGATTTTCGGCTCGACAGGTATATAACCAGTGAAATGTTCCAGTAAACCGCCCAGTAATGTATTTTTGCGCCTAAAATTCCGCAAAAGCTACAACAAAAATAATTGAAACATAATCACGGTCGTAGAGCTGAAAACTATAGAAACCCCCATATAAATATTGAATAACCAGAAGATTATTCCGTTGCAGAGTATTGGTATTAACATTTATTCATTAACATTTATTCAGAGATAAATCATTTTTGTGATAAAGTTTTTTTCTATTCATCTGAATAAGCCCCAAACAGAAAAACCAGGTTGGAATTTTTAGAACCTTTTTTTTGTTGAGGCTTATAATTCAGTTTGAGTTTTCTTTAAAACGAAACTGCAGCAAGAAAATAATTAGTTTCACATAAAATGTCTTTAGTATAATGTTTAGAAATGTTAAAGTGCTTATAAACCCAAAACGGGTTTTTGGTGATTCAGATAGAGCATAAAAAGTTAGTTAATAAGTTCTGGATTAGTTTCGGAGATATAGCGGCTCAAACATGCAAATTGTGCCATTTTTGGAAAAAAGTAGCGCTAACACACAGGGACCTGGATCCGAGGAACCCATCTTCAACAACAACTAGGCTTTTGCACAGGAGAAGACAGCTATCTTAAGAGTTTTTATTGAAAAATGCCCAAACGATGTGTCTTTACGACTCGAATTGTAATATATTTTTATAAGTATTGAAACATAACACGTTCCTCGGATCCAGTCTCCCGGCCTGCGCTACTTTTTTCACAAATTGTGACTTTGAGCCCTTATATCTCCGAAACTAAAAGTTTAACGCAAAAACTAATCTAGAACTTATCAACTAACTTTTTATGCTCTATCCGAATCACCAAAAGCCCATTTTGGGTTTATAAGCACTTTAATAGTTTTACGGTATAATTATTGTATGCTCTTGTACTCTACATGTATATAATTAACGTTATCATTCTCTTAATTTATGCTTCTGGACGTCGCCATTTATAGAGTTCGCTATATAGACGGCTCAAACTCTATATATGTACAGAAGGAACAAAAGACAAGCTCTCAATGACGTCAAAATTGAAACGCAAAATACCGCCGCTATACACCAACTTTGAGCCGTCGAGCAAACTCTAAAATGCTGGCGTCCTGAAGCATAAAATACGAGAATGAAAACCTTATTTCTAGAGTGCAAGAGCAGACGCCATAAAACTTCAAGTAGACAGACTATACATGGACGATTTGATGATCGTTCAAATCAAATCCTCAGCTCAAATTGTCCCTGTCACATTTTCTGAGGATTTGAGCTTGACGATCGGCCATGTATCATATACATCACTATTACCTTGACAAATTACACCATTGCCTATAAATCCATCAAAGCATGCGCAGGTAAACGATCCAATAGTGTTGGTACATCTCGCATATTGGTGACAGTTGTGTGTATTTGTTTGACATTCGTCGATATCTTGAAAAAAACATAAAAATTATTCAGATTATTATATACAGTAGCTACCTTTTAGCTGTCGTGCAACCAAGCGCGAAAATCCGTGTCTGAAAGTGGGGGGGATGACTGCATCGTTTGCGGAAAGTCAGAAGGGGATAATCATACATTGGTCAAAAAGTGGGGGGGATACATCCCCCCGTCCCCCCAGGATTGACGCCCTTGCGTGCAACAATATTTCCAATTATATTTTATTTTTCAATAATATATCTTATTTTTTAAATATCGCTTTATAAAACGTACTAACCATGGTGATTGGTAATAAGTTCTGAACGTTCTGAAAACTAAACTGCTTATTTATAAACACATTTACCAAAATCTAATAATGGCGAGTTCTTAGAAGACTGTTTATCATCCATCATAAACGCCTTTTCCATACAGAGTATGTCGCGCTCTACTCCTCGAAATTCGCATAACAACATCCTTAGGAGCTACACCAGCACTCACACATTCCTTCAATAAGGAAATCCTATCCCTGCAAGAATAAACCTTCCCCCGTAATATCACCAATTTATTCAAGTCACGGACTTGATTACCACTATAACGTTTCTTTAAATAATAAAATAGCGACTTTGTCGTGGTGACAAAGTGGTGACGTACTAAAACATACGTTTTATAAAGCGATATTTAAATTTGTTACCACGACAAAGTCGCTATTTAATCTTATTTTTATTGCGAAATATAGCTCCGTTTAGCTTACCGATACAGCTTAATCCATTCCAGCCGTAGCCAGTGCCACAAGTACAATAAAAGCTTCCAATTGTGTTGACACAAATTCCATTCAAGCCGCATCTATTTGGATCTTGTAAACATTCATTCGTATCTGTAAAAATAGAAGATAAAATATGAATTGCAATGAACGAAGCCAGGATTGCTAAATTGCGCGGGCACCAGGTATTTTGGCCGCAACTACCTCTATATAGGGCATACACTGTACTTCATGGAGAAAACGTCTTAAAATTTCCTAGTTATAAGGGACAATCTCCCCTATTACAAATAAAAATAAATATTACTATATCAGCAGCTGCTTTGCAAGTTCTTTAAGAAAGATTTTAACTAAATTGTATATAGCTTATTGGCAACTGGTTTTTGTTTATGACATAACAGTGACAGCTAACATGAAGGATCAAATACATATGATGGTATATACGTAAAATCATCTAGAATCTCTTTCCTTTGCTTTTGTCAAATTAAATTTGATGCACACCTAATAACGATTGCAGAGTGACTAATAGCACTGCTCTCAATTTTGCCTAATTATGCTAAAAATTATGCTAGAATTCACAAATTATGCTCGATATTCTCACATAAATGCTCGATATTCTCACAGATTCTTACATAAATTCAACTCAAAAAATGTTTGACGCCATTTTGGCAGTAGTGTTTACAACCTCGTGGCTCGTTCCCAGGCTTTTTGCTCGGCAGTTCAGGTGTACAGTGTACTGCAGTGCACAGTCTGCACTACTACTGCCCACAATGAAAGTGAAACTATGAAAGCGGTCTTGTAACAAGTTTCTGACTTTCTAGACTACCAAATGAGTAATATTACCTTTTATGCTTAAAAAAGTGCTAAAATTTTAGGATTATGCTCGAGCAGTGCTCGTTTTAGAAATTATGCTTTTTTGCTCCCATTATGCTAAAAATTATGCTGGCACAATGGGCCAAAGCCTAGAGCAGTCATTATTCGTATTTCATAGCAAAATTGCTTAGATTGGCGGCAAGTATTAAACGAAATTAGCAATGCCTCTATTAAGTATGCTTGGCAAACTGCTATATTGCGGAAAATAAAATTAGTTTATTAAATAAAGTTAGATGACCTGTCAAAATGTAACAGCGTGTCTTTTTTCTTTATATTATATGTTTGGTTGTAGTGTATATAGTAAAAGCAATCATGTTGCCCGGGCACAGCCAAGCGTTGCCGGGCCAGTGTGGGCCCGGGCTTGGCTACGCCACTGACACGAAGCAATGTAGCTGAACGAAGCAAAAATCAAACAAGAAAGTAAGTTACCGCAAGATTGCTTGTATGATAATAATAATAATTGACGGTACCGAAAAACATGGCGACTGGTACATTTAACCATAATTCCTTGCGCGCAGTAAACATTGAATCTCGTATAAATAGCAGAAGATAGAGTTTAAAAAAGATTAAGTTTGATAAAAAGGAAGCTTTTGCGTAATTAATTCATGTTTATAAGGTAAACAATGTTTAGCTGTTATTACAGGTGATTTAAGGTCGCAAAGCATTCTGGTAAAATGTACGTCCGCCATCTTTTTTGGTACCGTCAATTAATAATTTAATAATTTATATTGCGCATTTTCCATAACCGTAATGATCAAATATGTGGTGTATCCATTATAGTATTATATTGACCTGTAAAGGTCATTGGACATGCGCACTACTAGAGTAAGAACCATGCTGTTTTGTAAATGAGTTTATACATTGCTTCGTACAAATAAATACTCAGATTAACTTTCCTGGTACATAACATTTTCTGGCGACGAGAATCGGATATTAAAAAAATAACAAGGTGTCCACATTGTGTGCTGGAGAATTAAAAAGCAAGTATCAGCCCTGGTTAGCCGAAGAAATAGCGAGGACTCCAGGATACTTCTGAGTTGAGATCTTCAAAATTCATCTTCATGGTATATATTTTAATATAAAACAGTGTGATGGCTAGTTTTATCGGGAAAATTGATGCCTTTGAAGAGTCGAAAGAAGATTGGCCAACTTATATCGAGAGAGTCGAGCAATACTTTATAGCGAACGATGTTGCTGATGACAAGAAAGTACCTGCTCTTCTCAGCCTGATTGGCAGCAAGGTTTATGGTTTGCTTCGAAGCCTTACAGTACCAGCTAAACCTTCATCGAAGACTTACGTCGAAATTGTGAAAATTCTGAAAGATCACCTATCTCCAAAACCTCTAGTTATTGCGGAACGATTCCGGTTTTACAAGCGTCAACAGAACGAAGGTGAGAATATCATGACTTATGTTGCTGAACTTAGAAAACTTACTGAACATTGTAATTTTGGAGATCATTTAAACGATGCCCTGAGGGATCAACTTGTTTGTGGAATTAAGAGTGAGAACATGCAGAAGCGACTTCTCTCTACACCTGAACTTACCTTAACAAAAGCAGTAAATATAGCTGTCGGTATGGAGACAGCTGCAAGAGATGCTGAAGAGTTTCAAAGTAGATTACCTACACCACCTTCTGTGAATAGTGTATTCACTACATGCTATCGATGTGGGAGTTGTGATCATAATGCAAACACCTGTCGTTTTAAATCTGCATCTTGCCGAAGATGTGGAAAGCAAGGGCACATCCAAAGAGTCTGTCGTTCAAAACCTAAAACACCCAAACCACCCGAACAAGCAACCCCAAAGAAATCAAAGCAATATGGAATATATGAAATTCAGAACACTGATGATTCTGATAGTGAAGGATTTGATGATGTGCTTGGCAGCATTGAAGTCCATTCCATAAATAATTCCAAAAGTAGTTTGATTTGGATCACACCAGAAGTCGAGGGAAACCCATTAAAGATGGAGTTGGATACAGGATCTGCTGTATCTATTCTTCCATTAAGCCATGCAATACCAGAAGCTGTAGAAGACAACAACCTTTTTTAAAACCTACAGTATACAGGAGAGAAAATCAAACCAAATGGCAAAATGGAGGTTTTGCTAAAACATAATGATCAAGCACACCTATTGGATATCTATGTTGTTGAATCTGGTGGTCCCCCACTCCTGGGAAGGGACTGGCTTGAGAAGATTCACCTCGACTGGCAGAACATTAAGAGTATTTCTGTCTCCAAAGACAAGGAAAAACTATCACACCCAGATTGGAAGAGCTACTGGAGAAGTACAAGGATGTTTTTAATGAAGAGATTGGAACACTCAAAGGTACTAAAGCTAAATTGATACTAAAGGATGGTAGAAACCCAAAGTTTCATAAAGCCCGTCAAGTCCCATACGCCTTGCGTCCGAAGGTAGATGCTGAACTAAAAAGGTTAGAGCAGCAAGGAATTATTTCCAAAACACATTGGAGTGAGTGGGCCACACCTATTGTTCCGGTCCCCAAAAAATATGGAATTGTGCGTATTTGTGGTGATTTCAAGGTCATTATTAATCCTGTTTTACAAGTTAATCAGTATCCTCTACCAAGAATAGAAGATATCTTTGCAACCTTGGTCAACATTTTAGTAAAATTGATCTTCGCCAAGTATATCTCCAAATGGAAGTCGAGGAAGAATCAAAGAAGCTGCTGACCATTAACACATCACAAGGTCCATTTCAATACAACCGCCTACTCTTTAGTGTTGCATCTGCCCCTCCAATCTGGCAAAGAACGATTGAGCAAGTTCTAGATAGCATCGCTGGTACCAAGTGTATCCTAGATGACATGGTTATTACTGGAAAAACAGACGAAGAACACCTGAGGAATCTAGAAATGGTATTAAAGAGGCTGCAAGAATATGGCTTGAGAGAACACACCAGAAAGTGTGCCTTTTTCCAAGACAAGATTTTGTGCTCATGAGATTGACAAGAATGGTTTACACAAGACGAAGGAGAAAATCAATGCAGTTACCCAAGCACCTCGTCCACAGAATGTCACACAAGTCCGATCTTTCCTTGGATTGGTTAACTACTACAATCACTTCCTTCCGCATTTTTCGACAGTAGTTAAGCCGCTCAACCAATTGCTGGAACGAAATCACAAGTGGAAATGGACTGTTGCGTGTGAAGAAGCATTCAAGGAAGCCAAAGAGCTGATTGCATCAGATCAAGTCCTCACCCATTATGATCCAGATTTGCCAATCAGAATCGCCAGTGATGCATCTCCATATGGTCTTGGAACAGTGTTGTCACATGTTATGAAGGACGGAAATGAACGACACATAGCCTTTGGATCACGTTCTTTAATCTCCTGATAAGGAGGCCTTGGCGTTTATCTGGGGAATAAAGAAATTCCACCACTATCTCTTTGGTAGAAAATTCACTATTTTATCCGATCATAAACCCCTAACACAGATTTTCCACCCACACAAAGGAATTCCTACAACAACTGAAGCACGTCTACAGAGATATGCCCTGTTCCTGTCTGGTTTTGACTATGACATTGTATACAAGAGAACCACACAACACTGTAATGCTGACTGTTTGTCTAGACTTCCACTGGACATCAAAGCTGACGAGAAGAGAGATGCGGGAAAAATTGATCCTATTCATGTTTTCCACGTCACTCAACTAGACAGCCTTCCAGTAACCAGTGATATGGTAAGACAAGCAACTGCTCGAGATCCAGTATTATCAAGAATCTATGATGGTGTCATGAAAGGGGACTGTGCTAAACCACGAAACAGCGAAACGAAACAGCGAAACAGCGAAACAGCGAAACGAAACAGCGAAACAGCGAAACAGCGAAACGAAACAGCGAAACAGCTATTTTTTGTTGATCCTTTTAACAAATCTCACGGGAAGTGATAGGGTCAACTATCACTTGAGTGAGGGGAGGGTCAACTTCGGAAGTGCTCGGCCCATATTCGGAAGCCCTCGGAACAGTTGTCGGAACAACTTCCGAATCCATCGGAGGACTTCGGAAGTGGTCGGAGAAACTTCGAAAGTGGTCGGAAGGTGGTCGAGAATGGTCGGAAGACTCTCGGGAGTCGTCGGGAGGTAGTCGGTTGGGTCGGAAGGTCTTCCTAAGTCCATCTCGAAGCGGTAGGGATCTGTCGGAGGGTCGTCAGTATCAATCGACGATCGGTCGGAGGTGATCGTTGGTTTTCGCTGCTGGGGGTGGGATATCAATGTTTGTCCGCCAAAGAGGAAGCCGCCGCTGACTATACCCACCATTGATATCCCACCCCCAGCAGCGAAACCACGTACCAGCCGCAAGACCTCGTTACTACCAACGACCACCCACCCCCTCCAACAGATCCCTACCGCTTCGAGATGTCTTTAGAAGACCTTCCGACCCATCCGACCACCTTCCAACGACCCACGAGAGCTTTCCGACCATTCCCGACCACTTCCGACCACTTACGAAGTTTCTCCGACAACTTCCGAACCTCGAAGACGTCCTGACCTTCCACGACCTCCATGTATCCACTTCCCGTGAGATTTGTTGAAAGGATAAACAAAAAATAGCTGTTTCGCTGTTTCGTTTCGCTGTTTCGCTGTTTCACTGTTTCGTTTCGGTGTTTCGTGGTTTAGCACAGTCCCATGAAAGGCTGGTCGCATAATTCTGATGACGAAGAACTTCGCCCATTCCATTCGCGCAAGAACGAACTTACAGTGCAAAATGGTTGTCTCTTATGGGGAATGAGAGTCATCATACCCTCCAAGCTTCGTGATACAGTTTTACAAGAATTACACCAAGGTCATGCTGGAATAGTCCGGATGAAAGCCCTGGCTCGGAGTTATATGTGGTGGCCTGGTATAGATCAGAGCATTGGAAATCTCGCAATGCAAAGAGTTGTTCTGGCTGCCAACATTTTCAGAAGATGCCAAAAGCTGAACCCCTCTATCCATGGGAATGGCCTACCTCATCATGGCAACGCCTACACATTGATTTTGCAGGGCCGTTTTTTAGAGTTCATGTTTCTTGTAGTGGTCGACGCGCATTCGAAATGGCCAGAGGTTATTCCAATGTCATCAACTACCACTAGTAAAACTATTGAAACACTCAGAAGTTTATTTGCTCGTTTTGGAGTTCCAGAACAAATCGTTAGTGACAATGGCCCACAATTCACCTCACACGAGTTTCAGATGTTTGCAAAGAGAAATGGTATCAAGCATATTACATCAGCACCATACCCCCCTTCGACGAATGGATTGGCTGAACGATTTGTCCAAAGTTTTAAGAATGCCCTACGCTCCATGAAGCAAGAGAAGAGAAGCTTGAAGGAAAAGCTGGAGAGCTACTTTCTGTCTTACAGGAACACTCCTCACCCAACCACCAATGAAACTCCAGCAAAGTTATTGATGGGAAGAACTCTTCGGACACGCCTTGACCTACTCAAACCAGATATCAGAAGGAAAATACAAGGAAAACAGATGGATCAAGGCAAGGAGCGATGCAGTCGCCCTGTGCGCTAGCTAAAAGTCGGACAGATTGTGGCAGCCCGTGACTACACAGGTCCCGAAAAGTGGAACGACGGAATAGTCCATGCTAGTCCTTCTCTATGGCTGTGAATCCTGGACTTTGACACCTACGTTACAGAAGTCAATAAATGGGTGTTATATCCGCATGTTGCGGGTAGTGCTCAATGTATCCTGGTGGGATCATGTAACTAACGTCGTCCTTTATGGTAAGTACGTAGGACGCAGCTAGCCGGATATTGTCACAGACAACCGGAACTGCCTTCCCATCACACAATGTTATGGGAACCGACTCATGGGAGAAGAGGAAGAGGGCGGCCAAAGCTGAACTATGTGGATGTCCTGAAGAAAGATGCCGGGGTGGAGAATTCCAGATTCGAATCTACTGGAACAATCAATTGTTTTAAAAGAAACTAATTATTGATTTTTGCAGATTCATTTTGTTCACTCTGAAGTTCATGTGTTTCTGTACGAATGTGAATGAAGCAAAGATCAAACGAGAACACAAGTCACCGCAAATGATTTGCGTCGATTTACGACTAATTTAAGCTTGTTCAAATTTCACCACAAGTTTCTTTCAACTTGCGAGGACTTAAATAATAATAATAAACTTAGTCTAGAAGTTACTATCGCAAGGGATTGCTGCCTCAAAAACCATGGGAAGCCTAATTTTTTATAAAACCCAGTTAGCTGGACATGCGTACTTGAGCCAGTTTAGTGCTTGGACATACGCACTTGACGTTTACATGGGAAAAAACAGGTACGCAACGCGTACATGTGTCTGCTGACATTTGAGTTACAGATAAACGAGAGATAAGTAAGTTCATTCGCTTCTGGTCGCCTATACCTAGCTAGGCAAAGGGTCTGGCGCAAGTTTCATAGTAACCCAAGCGTCAAGAATCATGTGCTTCCTCCCTACGGTCGGCAGCAATAATAAATTATTTATTTAAACTGTGGACGTGACCCGGGTGAACAGTATGTAGGATAATTAATTATAAACATTCATAAAACTAGTACCAAAGAATAAAAATTATAAACTACAGTTGTGTGAAGAATTATCCAATTCAAAGATATATATATTTGAAAGGTACGTTTTTAAAACAACGTAGGGTGACATCTTTACCTCATTAGTCAAAGGCGGTCCTCTTATTACAAGAGATTGCAATCCAATATTTTTTCGATGACTATAGTGTAATATTTTATATGTTGTACATATAGATTAGTATAAACATATCCCGTGTTAATAAATATCGATCATCACCTATATCTCCAATCCGCGATTCTGATTAGTTAAATGGGAACTGTAGACAAAAAATAGGTACGCAACGCGTACATGTGTCTGCTGATATTAATTGAGTTGCTGATATTAATTGAGTTACAGAGAAATGTGAGATAAGTAAGTTCATTAGCTTTTGTCCATTCTTTATGAGTATGTCCGAGGCTATAAGAACGGGTGCTGAAGTAGAAGATAGTTTCACGCTAATTAGTTGTCACGATATACTGCAGAATGGAGGCAAACATTTTAAACATATTTGAAAATTATAAGTTTATTCAAATCATATAGCTTGTAGGCTAGCGATGTCTAAAATCGTATTTCTTTCACTGTTATATATTTACAAAAGTTTAGCGAAGGTGTAGATCATCTATGTTTGAGTTAACTGAGAGGCGTTTGTTTAGGATATAATATGACAAATATGTGCGACGGTAAACATTAATGGCCGTACTAGGTTCATTTGAGCTCATAATCTAATTGTTAAATAGAAAACTTATGCTCGTAGTCTAATTGTTAAATAGCTGTTGTTCGAGCGATAGAGTAGTAGGAACTATGGCGGTATCATGCAGGGCGACAGAGCTTCTTCCGCGCTGCAAAGGGGAAAGGGTAAAATTATTAACTTCGTGTGTTATGATAGATTTTGTGCACTAGATTAAAATTTTATTTACCTTGACAAATTTGACCATTTCCAATAAAACCTGTATTACAAGTACATTGATAGGTGCCAATTGTATCTATACACGACGCATTGATATGACAATTATGCAATCCCAGTAGACACTCTTGAATATCTAAATAATGAAACGCACAAAGCTATTCAAGAGATATACAGGTAGTTGTTGAAAATTTCACACAGGTTATAGTTGTTGAAAATTTCACACACATTATAGTTGTTAAAAAATTCAAACAAGTTATACTTGTTGAAAAATTCAAACAAGTTATAGTTGTTGAAAAATTCAAACAAGTTATAGTTGTTGAATAATTCAAACAAGTTATAGTTGTTGAAAATTTCACACAGGTTATAGTTGTTGAAAATTTCACACAGGTAGTTATTGAAAATTTCACACAGGTAGTTGTTGAAAATTTCACATAGGTAATTGTTGAAAACCCTAAGTTCTCATATTATTATAAGTAATACCACGAATGACATGAGAAAAAGGGGCTAGCCAGGCAGTGACCGAGCTGACACGTTTCTGGAATATTTTTTCTCGCCCACGAGAAATATAACCTCGAAATCTTGCCAGAAAATAAGAGGCATTCAAATTTGAAACAATTCCAGGAGTAGTATAGATTCCCTTACACGTTCCTTGTCCATTCTAAATTATAAAAGGCTGCCAAAATCACGTATATAACGTTTCAAGCGAATGCCCTTTCCCAGACTGTTTACTGATGGTGTTAAAAATAACAAATGACTTTTCTTAATTTCTCATTAAAGGACATTGACAATAAAAATGTATCTTTTATATCAAAGTATGTGACTTAAATAACCTCAATATAGTAGTTTGAAGTTGTAAAAATGGTCCTAAAGCATTAATCAAAGGTATTTTTGAAAATAACCCAATGACCTGTGACGTAATTTAATAATAATAATAATGTTTACTATTTATATAGCGCAAATTTGCATGTGTATATGATCAAATGCGCTTTACAATATCGACAATTTATTCTATTATATTCTGTACCTAGTACCCGAGGTGGAAGGCAGTGGCCCTGACCACTAGACCACCGAAGCCCCGTTATATTTGCTGGGTAAAGTGATTCTGTGTTTGGGGAAACGCAAAGAAATTAAGCTTCTTCTCAGGGTTACTTTTGCATGGATATTACAGCCACATTACCTGGACCGCATAGATGGCTTAACATATTAGAGCAATATATGGCTCAATATATAGCACAACACTAAGAAATACAACGCTTACCAGCACATGACGTCGCGGTCATATTCAAAATGGCGGCCCAAGAGCTTGTTTTTAGATAATTTATTCAACTTTTGAAATATGTTAAATATGTTACAAGCATTTTAATATCAATTTGGCAAAAATACAATAAATAAATAAATAAATAATGCCAGGAACCAACAACAGGGAAAAAACCCAATAACAGAGGCCCATTAGAAAAATAAATTTTTTTTTTTAAAAAACAAAAAAAAACTATACAATAAAATAGTTAACAGCATTGAATAAGTTTGGCAGAATTTAACAAAACACACTTCTGGCATTTTGGACACATTGTTTTCCAAGTTCTCAGATCGTGGATGTTATAAGTTTATTACTAGTAACTATAGCTAAGTTATAAACTTCGATATAAAAAAATTGTTAATTTTGTTGCCAATGTCCTTTAATTATATATTTTGTTATTCGATTTCGAATGTGTTTGGATAATTGTTTGTCACATTATTTTACGTATAAAAGTTGGATACTCAGTTGTCAATTCACTTTACGTTTTACTAGCTCTGATGAAAGGCCTTCGCGCTCGAAAGTTGCACCTCCTATTCACTACATGTATTTCCGCAGTACAACAACCTTTTAGTATTTTTTATTCGTATTTTAACGAATTTAGAGATAAATTTCATCCTCTATTCCAACGACGAAATACTATATAGAGCGTCATTGTAACCGATTAACTGAGAGGGGCGAGAGCCGAGAGCCTGGGCCTCAATTGATGTAATACATACTCCCAACCGACACCGCTGACCTATCATAAATAAACGACATCTTACCACTACAACCCGTTGAGCCTATTCCACTACCAGTGTAGCCCTGTTTACATGTACACGTGAAGGAATTTGGTATATCTTTACAAATGGCATCAGTATCACATGGATTTATGGTACATAAAACTAGAGGAAAAAACAGAATAAAATTCAATGGAAAATTAAGAAATTTAAATTTGTTGAATTAAAAAGTACAAAGAAAATACATGATATACTTACAGCATGTTTTGTCAACTGTTTGCTGTATCTTAAGGACAATGTTGTACAATGATAGTCCAAGGAAATCATTACAAAGCCGAGTTGTATTGGCATTAGCAAACGTTTTGGCGAGGTCAGTGTTGAGGAATGTTGAACCCCAAGAATAAAAGCAGCCAAGATTTTCTTTCGTTAGTCCCGTCAGTTGAGTGATAACTTCTGCAATCGTCTTGCTTTCAATGTCATCAAATCGAAGACCGTTAGCGAGCAATAAATCTTCCATACTTTGTGTTTCGAATTTTTGCTTGTTTTGAAAAATTGGTACAATGCTGCTAATAAATAGCTGGTGGTATTCAGTAAAACTCAATGAGTAGATAGATGCCAGTGATCTGCTGAGGCAATTGGCTAGTTCACTAAGGGTTACTCTGTTGGTGAGATAAACTGGAGAATCAGAAACCTGAATAGAAGTGAAGCCTCCATTCACTGTTGTGACTTGAACACCACCTTCACTAAGTTTCACAGAATAAGCGTTTGCTGACTGATTAAATGCTGCTTGGATTGCTGCACGAACAGTTGTATCCCACGTAAACGACGGAAGATTTATTAAAACATGAAAATCTATTCCAGGAATACCAACAGCAGACAGCAACTGATCTGTAATATCGTATCTCGTCATAATTGAGTTTAAAATTGAACTATGTGCTTGCTGTATCGTTAACGAATTGAGTTGTGATTCAGTAATTGCACCAGATAGTGCCAGCTGTGCAGCTGAATAACCATAAGTGTTAAGTAATTTGGCAAGGAAAGAAGGATAATTCAACGCCATAATAGTGTCGAGAGTGGATGATTGGTTGAAGTTTCGAATGTAAGACACAATTTCCGGAATTGAGCTTTCTTTTATAACAGATGGTGTTTGACCGGAATAATCTGCCACTTGAGATATACTAGGGGTTTCAATCCAAATCCCTTCATCTATTTTTTGTTGAAGAAGTTTATAGACGTCAAACCAACTGTATCTCTGACTCTCGTTGCGAAAAATGTCTAAAACATTCTGGTTATTAATGGCACTGACAGTAAATTTTGTATCTACTTCATTCAAGGATCTGGATAAGAGAAATGCAATGTCACATGAAGGAAGATTACTTGGAAAACCAAATAATGTTTCTGAGAGTGCAAACAAGGGATCAACAAGCGATATCGATCCACATCCAGATTGAAAAATGGACATTGGTATATTCTGAATTGCAAACAGTTGTGGATGGCGCCATCGATAGAGGATCTCTAAATCTCGCACGGTAAACTGGCTAACGATGTTGGCAAACTGAGACATAGTTCCACTTTGCCATTGTGTCAATGGTGCAGTTGCTATTACGCCAGTAATAATCGACTGGGTTTCAAACAGGTTTTTTCGACGAATGAGGTCTTCAAAGGCAGGGAAAAAGTTGGAATCCAATTGATTTAAATCGTAACTCATCAGGGTGGGAAGGGTTGTTCGCAAAAGTTCTGCCAGTTCTACTGGAGTCACTTTTAATAAATTCGCTTTGCTCTTGATGGTTGCGTCATTGATATAAGGGGAAACAATTTGCCAAAGATCCATATCATATGCAATTCTTTCTATACCATTAACAAGGCCTAATTGATTTACAATGGCAGTCATATTACAAGAAAATCGTTCCTCAATAGCTTTAATTACAGCATTATGGATATCCCGAAGTCGTACGACAGGATTTGTCTTGCCGTCAAGCTGTTCCTCGCTCCATCCTGTGACACTCAGTATTAGTGGCACACTGACATTATAACACCAGCGAGTGCAGTTCTGTCCAGGTAAGACATCCACAGATAACGTGTTACGTTCTTGCAGTGTCCTCCCATCAGTGATAACCGTTGTGACTTTGTCGCTGAGAATTACTTGGATTGTTAGACCAGCATTAGCTCTCCATGCGTCTAAAACCTTTAGCTTGCCATAATACTCCATCAATCCCACGTATTCATCGGATGTCTCCCCTTCATTCTGTGGTAAATTTTTCACCAACATTTGAAAGAGAGGCATTGTAACAACTCCAACATTGTATGCATTTCCTTGTTGCACTAACGCAAATGCCAACAGGAATGGAACGATAAAGACAAGTCGATGCATATTGAGCCTAAAAATTACAAGAACAAATCATCTCATCATATAGAAGATCAGAAAGGACAGAAAGACTATAAGTGGATGGTAGAAAAAGGAAATCAATGGTCCTCTAGATTTCGATGGTCAGCGTAGCACGAACATGACCACATAAAATAAAATTAAAACAATTTAATTAAATTGTAGCTAATGAAGTTACAAGTGGAAAGTCTTGAGAGAAAAATATGTTAACTCGTGTATTATGGGCTATTTGAAATAATCTGCTGGCTACTCGTATTGGTTTGGACTAGATTGAATTTGACTGGATTGAACTTATAATTGGATTAGATAATAGATTGAATTACATTGGATTAGATTAGACTGGATTAGATTACATTGCACTAGACTGAACTGTAGTGCTGATATAACCAGGGGCGGATCTAGGGTACGTCAAACACGTCAAGCGACGTACACAAAAATTCCTAGATCCGCCCCTGGATATAACCACTGACAAATACGATATTATTGATATAGATTCTACATGAAGAGAATAATAGTTAAATGACAAAATGTTTTATGATAATTGAACTTTTCGTTGATGTTCTATAAAAGTTTGTTTGTCCAAAATGCTAATGAGTGCGACGTCAAATCGGGATGCTTTCCGTGTGATAGACTATAGTTAGTGAGAATTTGAGAATTTGGCAACTTTTACAAAATTGCGTGCCGAATATTCGGAAAATTGTTTTCTGAAAATTGTTTTTTTAAACCTGTTTTCTTTAAGACTATTTTAAGAGATTATGTCAAATATATTGTTTAAATGTACATTGTTGTACTGGTAACAGAAAAATTGTCAGTTGAACGTAAGTTAACATGCAGATATTGTGTGACGAACATTGTAATTGCGTCTTATACTTAATCTATACTGGAAATAATTGGTGACATTTTGACACTTTGTGTAATAGTTTTAGTATATGGGTAAAATGTAGCATAACTGTGATAAAAATGGCTTTTGTCCTTGTCGTTTTGACAGTTGGCAAAGTATCGTAATTATTATTGCAAGATTTGGGGGGAAATATATTTCATTCGGAAATTTTGGGTAATCCCCCAATTATGGCATGTTATTATACCCTCACATATAATCCACCAATCAACTCGGTCTCTATTAGCATCACGTGGAAGCCCAATATTTTACGATGCAGGGCAGCTAAAGGGCAGCTACATATTGGGCAGCAACCTTTGGACTGTTTATACGGGCTGTTCACGTGCAAAGCGACGTCACTCGCGTGCCTTTTATCTAAATCGAAATTTCATTGGTTGAAGTACTTTCTCACGGAACGTGATGTGTTTTTCGAGTCTTATTATTCTTTTTGATAACCAGCAACCTTTTGACTATTTACGTGCGAAGAAACATCTTTATGTTAAGATATTTTGTTCGATATAATAAAACACCAATTGGATTCATCTTCGCCCAATATTACAAAATATTTAAGTCTCGACTTGCAATATTAGGCTCGACCTTCGGTCTCGCCCAATATTGAATTCTCGACTTAAATATTTTGTAATATTGGGCTCAGAGGAATCCAATAAGTAATATTATTATACCCTCACATATAATCCACCAATCAACTGTCTCTATTAGCATCACGTGGTAGCCCAATATTACGATGTAGGACAGCTACATATTGAGCAGTAACATTTGGACTGTTTACGTGTGAAGAAACATCTCTATGTTAAGATATTTTTGTTCGATATAATAAAACACCTATTGAATTCATCTGAGCCCAATATATTACAAAATATTTAAGTCTCGATTTGCAATGTTAGGCTCGACCTTCGGTCTCGCGCAATATTGAATTCTCGACTTAAATATTTTGTAATATTGGGCTCAGAGGAATCCAATAAGCAATATTATAGCTGCGGCCTTGTATATTGCGTTCTAGTATATCATCAATGTTTGAATTACGTCAAACTTCTCTAGCAGCAAAATATTGTATCTGATTTGACTGATTTGACTGATTTGACGTCACAGTCATTAGTATGTCGTAAAAACAACGCAAAGATCAAATCATAAAACGTTTTTTATTCACTTTATGTAGAATCTATATAAGTAATTTCGTATTTGAGTTTATTGTAGGCATCGGGGTGATAGGCACTTTAAATTTCACTGTTATAACTTGGCTTATTATATGACAATGGCGTCATTTTTCCTAATAAGGCTAAGAGAACTAGTCAAATCCAGCAGCGGAATCTAAATTCCTTATTGAACCCCAGTTCTAGATCAGTTCACCGGTTTAGAAGAGACAAATTCTGCCTTTATGTAAAATCTAATTAGTAAAATGTCGGATGCGAATTGTCTATTTAATTTCATTTGAACAGCCCAGTGTAATAAATATCCCATTGAACGGTTTTACCGATAATATGGTCGGGCATTTTACTTATTTCTACCAGCAATTTTTCTCGAAACTGGTAAAATACCCGACCGCATTGTCGGTAAAACCATTCAATAAGAGTATATATATATATATATATATATTATATATATTATATATATATATATATATATATATATATATATATATATATATATATATATATATATATATATATATATATATATATATATATATATATATATATATATATATATATATATATATATAAAAAGTAGAGTGCTGCGTAGACAGTGTTTTGAATATATAGCAAAGTGAAAAGGTGGTAAACTGCCAAGAATTTAGTGACGAGATACTGACGTTTCGAGCGGAGCCCTTCATCAGAGTAAGACGAGATGAAATGAAATAAATAGGGCTTATATATATATGCCAAAAGGGTGTCACAAGTAGAAAGTAGCCAATCAAATGCACAGGAGATAAACAAACTAATAATTAATGAGATGGGAAACGTTAGATCATTTGCTATTTTTAACAGTCGATCAGCAAGCAGACTGAGGGGGCGGGAGAAATGACAGGTCCAATATTCAAGGGGATTAGGCGATAATATTAGCATAAGAAACAAAAACTTGAAAAGGAATGCAAGTGCATACGCGAATAATAAAAAATTAATAATAATAAAGGTTCCAAGTAAACTAAAATAACCAAAAACTTGTAGGAAATTAAATAAAAGAAAAACGTTCGTTGAGACCAAGAGGATGTGTGGTGCCAAGTTTAAAAATCGGAAGGCCGGAAGGCCGCTTAGTTGCATTTTTCGCAACTGGTCCCGGTTTGGTCTTAAAATGTATGTATTCCAACACTCGAAATTTTCCTTCACCATAAATCCTTTCAACATGTAGTTTGATCGAGTGAAATGCCAAATATTACCTATAATATACCCAGAATCTTATCCCGGCATTACCACCATATATACAGAACTCGTGACTAGGCTCTCGGCAACGGCTTCCGTAGCTCAGTGGTCAGAGCGCTGCACTAGCAATCGCAGGGTCGCGGGTTCAATTCCTACCGGAAGGCCGCTAAGTTGCATTTTTCGCAACTGGTCCCGGTTTGGTCTTAAAATGTATGTATTCCAACACTCGAAATTTTCCTTCACCATAAATCCTTTCAACATGTAGTTTGATCGAGTGAAATGCCAAATATTACCTATAATATACCCAGAATCTTATCCCGGCATTACCACCATATATACAGAACTCGTGACTAGGCTCTCGGCAACGGCTTCCGTAGCTCAGTGGTCAGAGCGCTGCACTAGCAATCGCAGGGTCGCGGGTTCAATTCCTACCGGAAGGCCGCTAAGTTGCATTTTTCGCAACTGGTCCCGGTTTGGTCTTAAAATGTATGTATTCCAACACTCGAAATTTTCCTTCACCATAAATCCTTTCAACATGTAGTTTGATCGAGTGAAATGCCAAATATTACCTATAATATACCCAGAATCTTATCCCGGCATTACCACCATATATACAGAACTCGTGACTAGGCTCTCGGCAACGGCTTCCGTAGCTCAGTGGTCAGAGCGCTGCACTAGCAATCGCAGGGTCGCGGGTTCAATTCCTACCGGAAGGCCGCTAAGTTGCATTTTTCGCAACTGGTCCCGGTTTGGTCTTAAAATGTATGTATTCCAACACTCGAAATTTTCCTTCACCATAAATCCTTTCACTATATATATATATATATATATATATATATATATATATATATTTACCAGTCTAGAGATTTACCGGGAGAAAATCTTAAACGTAGAATTAATATCTTCCTATAATGACCAAGCGGACGAGGTTAATAATAAGACGTTTATTATATGGCATTTTTGGACAGAATAGCGTGACAAAGAGTGAGCGTCACGGGCTATTCAACAGAACACACCGAAACTCCGAAAGGATAATAAAACTCACTTTCTGAGTGTTCATCTTCTGATTGTGGCTCATTCATGATTTAATTAAAACACTAAAACAAATTTTTATAGTTTTTTGGCTTTTAAAGAAAAAATGTGTTATTATTTGTTGTAGGACAACTCTCAGGACAACTCAGACCGCATGGAAATTACCAAAAACAACACATGCATGCGCGATGATATGAGGGACATCTAAGTCCGAGTCAATTAGAGCGCGCGATTTCACCGGAAGTGATGTTCGCCAAAATGCTTTAATTTATTTGAAAACAGAATTTAAATTAAATGCTTTCCTAAGAAGTGAGAACTGAACATCTACAACCTGTTTTAATATTTTTCTAAGAACAATAACGGATTGGTTGTTTATCATTCTTCATCGGTCATCTGACGTGTAATTTCTTCTTTTTATCTTAGAGTTGGTAAGATAAAATTCGTATCTCCTAGCGGCTAATGAAGTAGCCATGATGAATAACTTCACGTGAAGATAAAACTGATATCTTTGATTGCTCATATAGATAAATAGATAGATAGATAAATGGTTTATTAAATAAAACACACATTGCAGTCTGGCTACACGACTGAATTACGTGTATACATTGCAATATAAATATAAATATACAAAATATTAATATATGATATATATTTCAAAAACTCATTAATATTCATTAACCAAATTGTCCAATCACATTTCCGTATTTAGTCACACGCAAGGCTTTTATACCTGATAAAAAGTCTCTACGAACTTTATATAAAATTCCTACTAATTTGCATTTCATACATCAACCCAATTTACCTCTAATAGAAAATAAAAACCAGTACACTCCCTAGTGATTACAATCAATTGTTTTTGAAGCTATTTAAAACACTCGAACTCGCGTTTTATCATATCTAAAATGCTCGCGCTGCGCGTTTATGCGTCTTACTGCAGTCTAGGGGGCTGTTTACATGAGCCCGGTTTACCGGGCTAGCCCGGCTCACGCGATTGATTAGGATCGCATTGTGGTTTTAAAACATGTATAAACTAAATTTACAAAGGAGAATTGGTTTAGTTTAGATGTAAACAAATCTTTACATTAATTCAAATCTCTTTTTGCGGCCGAGGTAAGAATTTCGTGACATGAGTCAGCCCTCTTAGGAGGACTAGCCCTACTCCATATAAACTACCCCTAGGCTGTTTATATGAGCCGGGCTAGCCTGGTTAGCTTGGCTGATTCGCTTAACGAAGTTCGGCAACTATAGAAACCCAAAATGATATTTCAACTATGGCTTAGTTTGGCTGCAAGAAGAGCATAAAGTTAATTCAAATGATCTTCTTGGGTCGAGGAAAGATTTTCGTGTTGCAACTCAGCCCGGTTAGCGCTAGCCCTGCATGCTCATATATAAATAGCCCCTAAGAATACTTAGAATATTCTGTTTATACGGCAATGTTTCGTTGTCGATTGTGGGCAGAGTGATCTGGAAATTGTATGGTAGTTATATTATGAACATCAAAGAGTTGCCGATTATTAATGCTCATGCATCTTCGTCAACATCTTTATTTAAACAATGTATTCTTATCATATAAATGCTCTTCCAGAGACCGTACACTAATAACAATAATATTACAAATATGTCGAACCCTTAAAAATTATACATTATATCCTGATGTCAAATTATAGTTTACCTATATTATATTATCCAGTACAAAAGCTAAGTTTTTAATATTTTGAAAAGATCTTATAGATTTGTCTGATTTCTAGTGAATATCATTCATTTGACAAACTATTCCAGAGAACAGCCCCTCTATATCCATGCCGCGGTATTGCAACAAATAGATTAGACGTTGAATTTCTTAAATTATAAGAATGAGTTTGTAAGATCAAAGGTCGCATGGGTCAGATAATTTGCAGTGCAATTTCATTAATTGATTTATACATAAGTTTTTCGCCGTCGAGAAGAACGAGTAAATAACAATATAACAGCGTCAAGCCGGTAACGAAAATACGAGACTAATGATTAGTATAATAGTGAAGTCCATGGAAACATTCTATACATATATTCACACAACAAATAAAAACACGGCATTATTATTCAACACAAATAGCTTTTGTGCATGTTCTATAGGTACATTCCAGAAGTTGGCCTGCCAATTTGCGCTATTTCTCTTCGAATTAATTATATAGGACAAGCTACAGTAACATATGGCTGCTTTTGCACACTCTCTATACAAAGGCAACAAATAATTATTCGGCAACAATTGGTAAATGGAATTTGGTGTACTGCCGAAATAGTGTGTATATAAGAGATCTAAGCCCCTGTCAGAACGTTTCGAGCGAAAGTCGTTTAGGTCCACTCTCTGAGGAAGGACCTTTGCTTGAAACGTTAGACCTCCTCTATACACATCATTTCGGCAGTACACCAACCATTTTGAGTTTTTGATGTAATATATGAAACACGAGGAAGAGTCATGTTTCATCAGGATATCCAAACACCGAGACGTTTGTTGAAAACCGAAGCGAAGCCGAGGTTTTTTAACAAACTTCGAGGTGTTTGGATATCCTGATTTGGATATCCACAGTATTACATCTCAAACAAATCAGTATTTTAAGAGAAAAAAATCGAGGTGAAAGTTGGCTTAATTTATGTAATTTCTTCCTTCGATATCCAAACCACCGTCTCGGTACTGATTTAAAGTTTGAGTGTTTCATCAGGGGTTCCAAACACGAGAAAACAAATGAAAATCGAGGGGCGTAGCCCGAGATTTTTATTGTTTTCGAGTGTTTGGAGTCCCCTGACGAAACACGACAAACGCGTGTTTGATCTACAGTAGCTTCTCAAACGAGTATTCCTATAGCGATTTGCTCCCATAGCGATTTTATTTTAATATGTATAGATTAAGAAATGTGATCCAGTTCACTAGGAAATTTCCTACAGGTTTTCATTGGATGTCCGCCTTAGAGAGAGTTCACTGTATAGGTGTTTTATTATATCGATCAAAATATCCTTAAATATTTTGTAATATTGGGCGAAGTACCCAGTGGGTGTTTTATTATTTATATCGAACAAAATATCATATCATAAAGATGTTTCTTCGCATGTAAACAGTCAAAAGGTTGCTGTCCAATATGTTGCTGTCCTATATCGTAAAATATTGGACTGTCACGTGATGCTAATATAGCGATAATTATTGGACGATTATATGTGAGGGTATAATAATGCTGCGCGGTATTTGTGTACACGCACATGCTTGCAGTAAAAACATACCAAGAATTAAACCTGGTGCAGTCTGGAAAAGTCTCGTGCAGTGTACGAGGCTGATGATGGAAATATATATACATAACTTATCATATAAAAGTACGTGGTCTCTGGAGGTTTCTTAAATAAAAAATATGTTTATTATGGAGCAGTTTGTATAATGTATAGCCACTGACGCATTTCAAAATGAACAATTAATTGGGAAATTCAGAGACTGCCGAGTATCTATTTACTGTGGTCTTCCTGCCAAGTGTTTTTGAATAATAAATAGCTGGACTGATGAATATATAATATATATATATATATATATATATATATATATATATATATATATATATTTAGCATATACCTGGGAGGTGAATAGTGCTTTTCACGCAATTTGATTATATATATATATATATATATATATATATATATATATATATATATATATATATATATATATATATATATATATATATATATATATATATATATATATATATATATATATTATATATTATATATTATATATTATATATTATATATTATATATTATATATATATATATATTATTTATATATTATATATATATATATATATTCGAGTTATATCGATTATAATGTTTACATACATGTATGTTTCCTTTATGTTGGCCTCCGCTGTCATAACATGTCATTTGTATATTTGAAGGTTATATATATTAATTAACGGGAATTTATGACAACAAATTGAATAAAGTCTTGAATCTGATATTTCTCAATACAAGTTTAATTGCTATTATGAGCATACATACGTTTCGCAATATTTATTTGTTAGGCAACGCCGATAGTCCATGATAGGCACTGGCCTAACTCATCGTATGTGGAGCATACTTAAATATAATGAACAGGTATATATGTATATTTCAATAGCCAAATTTCCTCGACTGAAGCAAACGTTATATCTAGCTTAGAACGGCCTTAATTATATAAGACACTTATTTACTAAAGTTAGTGTGATCTATAGCAGGATACGTGATCTATAGCAGGATAGTGCTGTAACTCAGTTTGTTGTGCCATTGACATGAGGCTATAGCTCACTATACCAGTCAGCTACTGTATATGATCGTGATTTTGTTACGTTTATAACTGTTCAATATTTTAATTGGTACTTTAACAAATGAACTGAGGTAACTTACCCAAAGAAGATCCTGGGGAAAAGCTTTGAACTTTCAAGTGCCGCCTCAGTTGCGCTTTATCAAGCCTGAATCAAACACCTCTGAAAGGGCAGAAATAGTGCTAAGGTAAACATGGTGAAGTGAATGGTATGAAAGACATAGAAATGGATGACATTTACTGACATTTATTGTCAAGATACTAATCCTTATACATGATAATGTGATGTGCTTCTAGGCGAATTTTAAAAGATCTGTGCCTGACGAGAATCGAATATTCATTCAAAGAAACCTTCTAATCTCCGGTGAGAAGCTCCAACCGGCGTTGAGCTACAGATTCAGTTGTTTGCGTGAAGGTTATACGATAAATGGTGGTTCATACGTGACTGTTAATGTGACTAATGAAACTCACTTCTCTACCCATAACTTCATAAATAAAATTATTGAAACTTGTTTCAATGAAAATATGGTTGATCTTACGGTTCCGCAGGGCGTATTTCGATGGTCTTATTAACGAAGCATATTGCAGCACAACATTTTGTTAAAAATTGTTAATAAATCTGCGTTTCAAAATCGTCTACTTAATTGGTTCAAAAGAAAAATAGCTGCCCCTTTTGTTAGACAATCCCACCCCTGCAACTGAAGATGGTACTTATACGCATTTAATTAGTGTGTACTCACCAATATTCAATAGGTCTTGATGATGATATAAAACGACTTCACAAAATCGTAGCAAAGAGGAACAGCCCTCGAATAGCGAAGATCGAGATTCGGAGGGAGGCATAAAATAGCGAATGAATAATTATTCACTTCGTGATTCCAAACACTCAACGGTATGCTTTATCAGTGATAACTCCCGTTGTTTCCTTTGTTCCGTAGACTTGGAAATAGATAATTCATTACTGAAACACTTCTCATGACATCTATGCTAAAGAATCGACTGTTGACAACTCCAAATCAATATTAAGATATAAATTGGTTGTTTTATCAAGTATTTCGCAAATGATTTTGAAAATGAATCGATTTATTCCAAAGCAGCGTTTTGAGCCGTAACACGCTCTATTTAGCAACAGCATGGATTCATTTCTTTCGCTTTTAGCTCTATAGTATAACTCTCCTTATTTACGCTATAGCTAGTGTATTACTCATATAAGGGGCAATTTGAGTCAAAACTATACTAAGGAGCTTTTCTATGCTAGGATTTTAATTGTGAAACGTAAACTTTGATTATCTTCAGAATAGCTAAAACACTGCATGTTGGCCTTACGCGGGGGCTGTAGAACCCCAGTGTGCCAAATTGACTTCAATTTATAACTGTATGAATGTGAAGTAAACATGTCATGTTTATTTAAGGAGAATATATATATATATATATATGAAATAAAGTAATAATCAACTGCTTGTTAGTCGAAAGAGAAGATTCCTGCCACTTCCGAGCGCTTTTCTTTATAATGTGCATGGATTTGCGATGAGAGATTGGTACGATTTGTGACCAAAACATGAAGGCAATGGCTATTAGTCTAAAACGCCTACGTTCAATAGAAAAGTATAATATCCCAATTAAAATTCAAGAAAATATCCAAAATATTTTTTAAATCAGGTAAATAACTACCTCACCTCGCAACTTGGCACAAATTGGGGAGATTTTCGTCCAGGTCTCATGTAAACGGCATTCCGACAATTTTAATTCTCGTCTCGGTTTTACTTTGTTCACTCATATACTTATAGTTTGAGTTTGTGATGCGACGTGCGTGACATGGAGACTGACATGCATTGTCAGTCGAAAACTGTTTGCATATGCAAAATACTATTAATATATTAATATTTATTCCCTGCTAGTTCATTTCAAAGGTTTCTTTCTATGAAGATTCGATTCTCGTCAGGCACGGAGATCTTTTAAAATTCGAGAAGAACATCACATCATTTATAAGGATTAGTATCTTGACAATAAATGTGAATTTTATAGAACTTTTAATTCGAGAGCAGATCCATTTCTATGTATTTATTTCTATGTCTTTATTTTCCTGATTTGAAGTATAGAGAGGTGTTAGTTAATGCCAGCCTCTCTACAATATTTTCTAGACGCGAACTACTATCTGCTCACTTATTTAATGATATTATTAAAAACAAAGATCACAATCTTGCAGAACATTACCGCCTAGGTCAAGCCATTACAAACATCTCAGAAATAAGAGACTTTTTAATACTCCTGTATATGTGGAACAGATCGGTATAGGACTATTTATTATCAGTTACAGCATGTAAATAATTTTAAGTAATCACTAGCAATATCATGTAAATATGCTATTTTTAATTATTATATATTAAATATATATATTTATACAATAACCTGTTTACTATGCGAATTCTCATTGGTTGTTAGCCACTATCTATTAGAGAACAGACGCACGGATCACGTCAGTTCACGCCAGATCACGTCAGTCGACTGCTTTTGTCTTTTTCCCAGAAATTCCCAAGATCTTCAATAAACATTTTGAACGGCTTGTCTTCAAGAACACCAGTGACCCACTCGACTATCTTCTCGTGGGCCAATTTTTTGTTCTTACCACGTTCTGACGTCATCTGTGCATTTATAACTGAACAGACAACGGCAAAATGGAATCTATGTGTTAAATATATATATATATATATATATATATATATATATATATATATATAAGTATAGTGAACAAGAGAGACACAATATGGTAGCGACTTAAAGTTTCATGTTTATTCAAAATAAAGAAACATGAAACTTTAAGTTTTGAATAAACATGAAACTTTAAGTCGCTACCATATTGTGTCTCTCTTGTTCACTATAGTTATTTAGCTCTACGTAAGTATTGAGCACTCATTTACGTTCAAGATTTCTACATTTATCTATTTATATATATATATATATATATATGTATATATATATATATATATATATATATATATATATATATATATATATATATATATATATATATATATATATATATATATATAATGAAATGCATATATATGAAATATATATATATATATATAATGAAATATATATATATTTATATAGTGAAATGCCAAATATTACCTATAATATACCCAGAATCTTATCCCGGCATTACCACCATATATACAGAACTCGTGACTAGGCTCTCGGCAACGGCTTCCGTAGCTCAGTGGTCAGAGCACTGCACTAGCAATCGCAGGGTCGCGGGTTCAATTCCTACCGGAAGGCCGCTAAGTTGCATTTTTCGCAACTGGTCCCGGTTTGGTCTTAAAATGTATGTATTCCAACACTCGAAATTTTCCTTCACCTTAAATCCTTTCAACATGTAGTTTGATCGAGTGAAATGCCAAATATTACCTATAATATACCCAGAATCTTATCCCGGCATTACCACCATATATACAGAACTCGTGACTAGGCTCTCGGCAACGGCTTCCGTAGCTCAGTGGTCAGAGCACTGCACTAGCAATCGCAGGGTCGCGGGTTCAATTCCTACCGGAAGGCCGCTAAGTTGCATTTTTCGCAACTGGTCCCGGTTTGGTCTTAAAATGTATGTATTCCAACACTCGAAATTTTCCTTCACCACAAAATATCCTTTCAACATGTAGTTTGATCGAGTGAAATGCCAAATATTACCTATAATATACCCAGAATCTTATCCCGGCATTACCACCATATATACAGAACTCGTGACTAGGCTCTCGGCATGCAACGGCTTCCGTAGCTCAGTGGTCAGAGCACTGCACTAGCAATCGCAGGGTCGCGGGTTCAATTCCTACCGGAAGGCCGCTAAGTTGCATTTTTCGCAACTGGTCCCGGTTTGGTCTTAAAATGTATGTATTCCAACACTCGAAATTTTCCTTCACCTTAAATCCTTTCAACATGTAGTTTGATCGAGTGAAATGCCAAATATTACCTATAATATACCCAGAATCTTATCCCGGCATTACCACCATATATACAGAACTCGTGACTAGGCTCTCGGCAACGGCTTCCGTAGCTCAGTGGTCAGAGCACTGCACTAGCAATCGCAGGGTCGCGGGTTCAATTCCTACCGGAAGGCCGCTAAGTTGCATTTTTCGCAACTGGTCCCGGTTTGGTCTTAAAATGTATGTATTCCAACACTCGAAATTTTCCTTCACCACAAAATATCCTTTCAACATGTAGTTTGATCGAGTGAAATGCCAAATATTACCTATAATATACCCAGAATCTTATCCCGGCATTACCACCATATATACAGAACTCGTGACTAGGCTCTCGGCATGCAACGGCTTCCGTAGCTCAGTGGTCAGAGCACTGCACTAGCAATCGCAGGGTTCAATTCCTACCGGAAGGCCGCTAAGTTGCATTTTTCGCAACTGGTCCCGGTTTGGTCTTAAAATGTATGTATTCCAACACTCGAAATTTTCCTTCACCACAAAATATCCTTTCAACATATATATATATATATACAAAATGTGGGACATCAAGAACCATGCCAGAGCGCTCAACTGCAAGCAGTGAGCGTGCGCACAATGCGTAAGCGACAATGGTTCATCCTGTAGAGCGCTCAATATGACCTAAAGGTCATAGAGCGTATCTAACTACAGACGGTACCGTTTCGGCCTTTGGGCCTCATCAGTGTAGTGCTGATGAGCAGGATGAAGATGACTGCTATTTACAGTCACCCTTGATGCACACAAAATGTGGGACATCAAGAACCATGCCAGAGCGCTCAACTGCAAGAAGTGAGCGTGCGCACAATGCGTAAGCGACAATGGTTCATCCTGTAGAGCGCTCAATATGACCTAAAGGTCATAGAGCGTATCTAACTACAGACGGTACCGTTTCGGCCTCATCAGTGTAGTGCTGATGAGCAGGATGAAGATGACTGCTATTTACAGTCACCCTTGATGCACACAAAATGTGGGACATCAAGAACCATGCCAGAGTGCTCAACTGCAAGCAGTGAGCGTGCGCACAATGCGTAAGCGACAATGGTTCATCCTGTAGCTGTTCATATTGAAATGTTCATATTGAGCGCTCATATGTAAATGTTCATATTGAGCGCTCAATATGACCTAAAGGTCATAGAGCGTATCTAACTACAGACGGTACCGTTTCGGCCTCATCAGTGTAGTGCTGATGAGCAGGATGAAGATGACTGCTATTTACAGTCACCCTTGATGCACACAAAATGTGAGACATCAAGAACCATGCCAGAGCGCTCAACTGCAAGCAGTGAGCGTGCGCACAATGCGTAAGCGACAATGGTTCATCCTGTAGAGCGCTCAATATGACCTAAAGGTCATAGAGCGTATCTAACTACAGACGGTACCGTTTCGGCCTTTGGGCCTCATCAGTGTAGTGCTGACGAGCAGGATGAAGATGACTGCTATTTACAGTCACCCTTGATGCACACAAAATGTGGGACATCAAGAACCATGCCAGAGCGCTCAACTGCAAGCAGTGAGCGTGCGCACAATGCGTAAGCGACAATGGTTCATCCTGTAGAGCGCTCAATATGACCTAAAGGTCATAGAGCGTATCTAACTACAGACGGTACCGTTTCGGCCTTTGGGCCTCATCAGTGTAGTGCTGATGAGCAGGATGAAGATGACTGCTATTTACAGTCACCCTTGATGCACACAAAATGTGGGACATCAAGAACCATGCCTGCAGAGCGCTCAACTGCAAGCAGTGAGCGTGCGCACAATGCGTAAGCGACAATGGTTCATCCTGTAGAGCGCTCAATATGACCTAAAGGTCATAGAGCGTATCTAACTACAGACGGTACCGTTTCGGCCTCATCAGTGTAGTGCTGATGAGCAGGATGAAGATGACTGCTATTTACAGTCACCCTTGATGCACACAAAATGTGGGACATCAAGAACCATGCCAGAGCGCTCAACTGCAAGCAGTGAGCGTGCGCACAATGCGTAAGCGACAATGGTTCATCCTGTAGAGCGCTCAATATGACCTAAAGGTCATAGAGCGTATCTAACTACAGACGGTACCGTTTCGGCCTTTGGGCCTCATCAGTGTAGTGCTGATGAGCAGGATGAAGATGACTGCTATTTACAGTCACCCTTGATGCACACAAAATGTGGGACATCAAGAACCATGCCAGAGCGCTCAACTGCAAGCAGTGAGCGTGCGCACAATGCGTAAGCGACAATGGTTCATCCTGTAGAGCGCTCAATATGACCTAAAGGTCATAGAGCGTATCTAACTACAGACGGTACCGTTTCGGCCTTTGGGCCTCATCAGTGTAGTGCTGATGAGCAGGATGAAGATGACTGCTATTTACAGTCACCCTTGATGCACACAAAATGTGGGACATCAAGAACCATGCCAGAGTGCTCAACTGCAAGCAGTGAGCGTGCGCACAATGCGTAAGCGACAATGGTTCATCCTGTAGCTGTTCATATTGAAATGTTCATATTGAGCGCTCATATGTAAATGTTCATATTGAGCGCTCAATATGACCTAAAGGTCATAGAGCGTATCTAACTACAGACGGTACCGTTTCGGCCTCATCAGTGTAGTGCTGATGAGCAGGATGAAGATGACTGCTATTTACAGTCACCCTTGATGCACACAAAATGTGGGACATCAAGAACCATGCCAGAGCGCTCAACTGCAAGCAGTGAGCGTGCGCACAATGCGTAAGCGACAATGGTTCATCCTGTAGAGCGCTCAATATGACCTAAAGGTCATAGAGCGTATCTAACTACAGACGGTACCGTTTCGGCCTCATCAGTGTAGTGCTGATGTACATATACACTGTATATATATATATATATATATATATATATATATATATATATATATATATACATGAAAGTATACATATATATATACATATATAAATATATATATACATATATATATATATATATATATATATATATATATATATATATATATATATATATATATATATATATATAAATAAATATTATATAATATACCCAGAATATATTACTATATATATATATATATATATATATATATATATATATATGTATATATATATATATATATATATATATTGCAAACAAGAATCCTCCTTCTCAAATTTAAAAAACTTTATTCTGTCAACATTTCGGGGCAAGCCCCTATATATATATATAAACCATTGTCGCTTATGCATTGTGCGCACGCTCACTGCTTGCAGTTTGAGAACTCTGGCATGGTTTTTGATGTCCCACATTTGTGTGGCATCAAGGGTGACTGTAAATAGCAGTTATCTTCATCCTGCTCATCAGCACTACACTGATGAGGCCCAAAAGGTACATATATATATGTATATATATATATATATATATATATATATATATATATATATATATATATATAAGGGCTCCGCTCGAAACGTCAGTATCTCGTCACTAAATTCTTGGCAGTTTACCATCTTTTCACTTTGCTATATATTCAAAACACTGTCTACGCAGCACTCTACTTTTTATATATATATATATATACAGTATATACATCAGTCGAGGAATAGACACAGTGCTTGAGTGTTTTATTCTGCTTCTAGTGTGAATTGTTATAGTAATTTTGCCTTTTGTTATAGAAACTTTTAATTATTATTATTATTTTTTTTTTATGAAACTTATTTGTTTCTGAACACTCATATACATCGATAGCGACGGGAGAGTCCAGCATCATCATCATATATATATAGTTCAATCTACATATATATATATATAGAGAGAGAGAGAGAAAAATGTGTTGATAACCACCACCACGTGAAAAGCGTCCAAGAAGCAGAAATGTTATTTGGTTTAATCCGCCATACAGCGCCAACGTCGCCACCAACATCGGCCACAAATTTCTAAAAATAATCGACGAATGCTTCCCGAAAAACAATCCTTTAAATAAGATATTCAATGAGAATACCATAAAGCTGAGCTACAGTTGTATGCCAAATATACAAAACATAATTTCATCCCACAACAAATTGACACCCAACAAAGAAGCCCAACAACACACAACACCAGAAACCGAATACAACTGCCGCCAGAAACACAACTGCCCAGTCAAGGGGAAATGCCAAACAAAGGGGATAGTTTACCATGCGACTGTAACGAATGAAGACAACACCGAGCAAATACAATAAACAAAGCAAAATTTCTCTAAAACTAAAACGATTAGAAGAAAACTAGTACACATGCCCATGTAAGGCGACAAAGAACTTTCATTTAACACTACATGGTTTTTGGGGTAGAGTATCCTTTAAGCCACGGACTGGAAAATTAGTCATAACTTTATGGTGACGGGGCATGAGACCTCCATCGAGTAACTCTGATCAGATAAATCAAATATGCTGTATCTCTAAATATATTATATCTTCAAAAGTACAAACCTGAAATGAAACTAGAATGACATTTTTATTTATTTTATTTTATTTTGGTTACGAATTAGAAACAGACATCATTATCATAATTATGAATAAAATGAAAGTTCTCAAACTACCAATCGAACTGCCAATCATCCATCCGCAAAACACACCTACCTGTATATACAATTATATTATTTCTAAATATTTTAGCACTCTACAACAAGATCCTCTTACTGACAGCATTTTTTCTTCATGCAAACAAGTAGCCTTTACACGAGACCCAAATTTAAAGGCCTGCTTTTTCACAGATCTATTCGACCCAAGCATACCAAAACTTGTGATGATCCCGGTACTTTACATTACAATAGATCGTGTTACACGAGATTATGTCACGGGACCTATAAGTAAGACATAGTTTGACGCTACTCTGGGTTTTAAAAAGTTTTTTAAACGTAACTTTATAAGTTACTGTGTCCATAACCCAACGTTTCGACACTCCAATCTATAGTGTCTTCGTCAGGGGTGATCGTTGTAAAGTTAGGATCCCTATTTATACCCTCATAGAAGCTATGATGACGTTATCTATTAACAAGATGCAAATAAGCTTCTGGTATAATAAATCACCATCATCGCGATTCAATGGGGCGTGGTCACTATTGATATGCCAAGCCTACAGACAACGTCTCTGATGGTACCGCGTATTAGTGGTAATAATTTTGGATTTTTCCCACGCAATCTCATGGTAGGTTATAGCACGCGTGCTATATATATAACTATCCTACCTATCCTAATGATTTTTTAAAAAAACTGTTTAAAACCTGCAGTTACACCACCACGTACAAACTCTGAGAATGAAAGTTCGGTGATGGGTTTTGCGGTTGTTCCGTATATTCAAGGGATTGCGGAACCAATTAAAAGAATCTTAGGTAGTTTCAACGTAAAAGTTGCTCAAAAACCTTTCTTGACGACGGGTCATATAAATACAGACTACTCTGAGGTTAGCCGCTGTTCGATAGTTTTATCTCGCGGCTCCTCAAGCCCTGTGATCGCACGATCTGTAGTTTTCTTTAATATTTATTTGGTACTAATTAATAGTATAACTTGTAATCTAAAGTGTACCACGGGGTACAAACGTGTTCGTTCAGAAAAGTACAAAACACAATAACAACAAAATGGCGATAAAAAGTTAGTACTCGTCGTTGCTTAGAGCCTGGGAACTAACGTCGCCAGTTTACAGTTTGGAACATTCCCCCGCCTGACGCCGGTTAATCTTTGAATCTGCGTCAACAGATTTTGCACTGGTCGTCGAATCAGCTTTCTCGTGGACGTACGTAGCGTGGCCGATCTAATCAAGCCGTCTCTTCCTTGATGTACCTCTTCTATTCGTGCACGAGGCCAATTCACACGGGAAACACGGTCTTCTTGTATGAGGACAAGATCGCCAACCTTTGGAGGATTAGAATTGACTTCTGTCCATTTCTTCATCGTGTTTAGCGACTTCAAGTACTCGGAATTCCATCTTTTCCAGAAATCGTTCACTAGTTTCTGATGATATCGCCAACGCTTTGCCATTGTACTGGACGTATATTCCGAGTTGGAGGTTTTCTTGACTGAGACTTGCTGCAAATTTTGTCCGATCAGGATCAGAGCTGGCGTTAACACTTCAAAATCGTTTGGGTCTGCACTTTGGTAAGTCAAAGGACGGCTGTTGATCTGCGCTTCGATTTTGTAAGGATGGCTGCAAGTCGTTCAGCATCCAATAAGGCCTTGCCAAACACTTTCTTCATGGCGTCTTTACACTTCTTACGAGTCGCTCGTAAAAGCCTCCCCACCACGGTGTCTTTTTTACTGTAAACTTCCACTGGATCTTTCTCTCAGCCAATACCGCTTGGGTTCTATCATCTTCCATTACTCTCGAACATCGTCCTAGTTCTTTGCTGGCGCGCTTAAAGGTTTTGGCATTGTCGGACCAGATGATGTTGCACATTCCTCTTCTTGCTACAAGGCATCTTAAGGCCAATAGCATATCTTCATATCACTTACAAGCTCCAGATGGATCACGCGGGTGACGGTACATGTGAATATACAGATATATGCTTTGCCACTATCCTTTGTGTGGAGTGGCCCAGAAAAATCTAACCCGACATTGTTGAAGGGCGGACTAGGTACGATCCTGTCTGCAGGTAGTGGTGCCATTCTTTGGGCCACCGGTTTTGTGTAATAGTGACGACATACGCGACAACTGTTCAAAGTTCGACGGACGGTTGATCTTCCTAGGAGTATTCAAAACCGTTGTCGCATAACTGACAATGTACAGTGTACAGTATATTCAACACCTGGATGAAGCTGCTCAGCGTGGGTGTGTAGAATCAGTAACTCAACTGCTGGGTGAATTGACGGCAGGATTATTGAATGCTTCTCTTCTTCAGATAATTACGCCTTATGGATTCTTCCTCCAATGCGCCATAGACCAGATTCTGGATCTCTGATTGTACATAGGTGCACAGTCTGACAGTTATGACGGCAGCCATCAGCTCAAGGCTAGGTAAAGTGACTCTTTTCACGGGAGCAACTCGGGTCTTTGACATAACAAGGGATGTTTATGCTGTGCCATCCTCCAAAACAGCTCTAAGATAAACGGCTAAGGCGAAGGCTTTTTCGAACGCGTCTCCAAATCCGTGAATTTCTAATTTGGAACACTGCTTGAGGGGCTGACTGACGTAACACCTAGGAATTTTGAGATGTTCCAACTCTTGTAATTCTTGAAACCACTGACTCCATTTCACAGCGATGTCGGGTGGTATGACGTACAGTACTTGTATCTTGTCATCCCAACCAAGACCATGGATCCACAGACTCTGAATCAGAATCTTTGATCTAATTATGAAGGGGAGTTGAGGCCGATGGGATCAAACACCTTTGCTGCAATGGACAGTGCCTCTCGTTTGGTGAGCGATTCTTCTGGTAATGTATCTTGCTCTACAACTCTTTCATTTCCATCCTGAAAGTTAATGAATCGCTTCTTGGATTCCATTGAAAACCCAATGCCTTGGTAGTTGAGCTGACTTGAGAATCACCTTCTAACTTGACCAAACCTTCTGCAACCCGGTCTTCTTCGGGATTGCTTTAATTACTTCGACCGAGTTGCTTGACCACTTTGTGAGGTTAAATCCTCCACGATTTAAAAGCTCTTTCAAATCTTGCTGTAATGTCACCACTTCATTGACATCATCTCTGCATATGGCAAGATCATCCACATATGTATTCCTCAATATCTCAGCTGAGCTTTCAGGGAATTCCTCTCCATGCTGTCTTGCATGCGCTTAGGTTGTACCAATAGCCAAGAATAGACTTGCAACTACTCCAAAGGTAACTCGAGTCATTCGGTAAACCGTTGGTGGTACATCGAGATCCATATCTCTCCAAAGATATCGGTGCTACTGTAATCCCTGTCTTTGTTGTCAAGGAGGATCCGCAGGAACATCTTTTCGATGTCTGCCATGATTGCCACTTGGTATCTCCTGAAGCGAAGGAGGACTCCAACCAAGTCTGGTTGTAGGGCAGGACCAAAGTGTATACAGTCATTTAATGAGATACCATTTCTACCTTTCGCTGATGCATCGAATACAATTCTCGTCTTGATCGTCTGCTTGTCCTCTCTGACGACAGCATGATGGGGCAGAGAACACAGGATTTCCATTCTTTGGTATAATTTTCTCTTCAGGCACTTCTTCTGCTATTCCAGTCGCTACGTACTTGTTTATTGACTCTCGATACCTTTCGGTGGCAGTTGGATGCCCTTTGAGCAATCTTCTTTCTAGGCCGTGGAGTCGATTCTCTGCTTGCTCATTGTTGCTTTCTTGCTCCACATCCATTTCCTTCCATGGCAAAGATACTTGGTATCTGCTATCCTTGAACGACAGAGTCTCTTTAAATCTACTGACTACTTTTGCATCTTCAAAAGAACTGGGTTGTTCTTCATTCTTGACACCAACCGATTCCAACTCCAAAAACTTCTGAAGTGTGTTGTTCAACTGTTCATCAATTGCGATTTGAACATTCATTGACACGGTGCACTCTGGTTCTTGAGCTCCTGTTGGGCCGCAGAACACCCATCCCAAAGTGGTACGAATTGCCAATGGCTCTGCAGGTCCTCCCTTGACTGTGTCCTTCGTGACAAACATGTAGTAATAATCCATACCAATGAGGACATCGATCTCCATTTCTTTTCTTGGAAAGCTTTCTGGGAACTTGATTTCTCGAAGATGAGACCATTGAGCAGACTGGACATTCGCTGCTTCAGTGTGTTGACATATTACGTCTGCGGTCAAGGTTCTCCACTGGTGCCAAGGTAAATGGAACCCTTTTACGGTTGGTACTCTTTTCACTTTTGCCCCCGAAACCTGAAACCGCTAGCTTGACATATTTTCCATCCAGTCCTAATTCATCAGCAACATCTTTCCTCAGTGGACAATGGACAACTTTCGATTGTCCGTTGGATCCACACAATCGAGCTGGGATGGTTTGCAAGACGACTTTTCCAATTACAGGTCCATCCGGTGGAATCGAAACTGATGAAACCTGCGCTGTTGCATCTGGAGGATCTTGCTCTGGTTGAGTTGGATGGATCTTGGGTATCTCTTGATTCTTTAATGGTGGCTTTGGTGAATCTAGGTGGAAGAGACTGTGGTGGCGAAACTTACTTGCTTGGAGCCTGAGAACTAACGTCACCAATTCACGGTTTGGAAGACGATCCTTTAATTCATGCAGATCTAGAATTTTCATCATGCGTGTTGTTTAATTCGTCCACTGTTTGTTTATTGTGTTTTGGAAGTGGTCTGCTTGTATCTGAAATGCAAGTATAAATTGTGTTGGATGGGTTGCACACCAGACAAATTCCTGTTTTCGTTATGTGTTAGTCTGTCTATATTTTCGTATTCATGTGTTGTCTCCAACAACATGAAGTCACTTACAGTCTCCTCATGGACTTTTGCGTTGTTTTTGATTTTCTCTATTAGCCTTTTAAATTGTTTGACACCCTGTTGTGCGACGTCTGTGTTATTGTATTGGAAAGCGCCACCTTTTCCACGTTTAAGAACTATTTGCTCTTTGCTAAGTTCATTCTTGTTGTTTTTGGTTTGAATAAGATGTTGTTTTTCTTGCATGTTGATACCCTGTTTCTCAGTTCCATCACATTGACGTTCCTCCTACTGTATTCAACTAAACTCCCCTCCGATTTTTGGACTGGTCGCCCAAGCTCGTTGTGTGCCAATCTGTTTATATTGGAATTTATTCGATTTGTCAAAATTAGAGAATATTTTCATCTATTATTTGCAGTTTATTGTTACAATATAATGAAATAATGTGTAGTTGTTATACCTACCATAAGGTGTATGTGTGATCATCATCATCATCATCATAATTTGCCGCACCGAATTATCGATTTTTGGCTGAACCTTTCGATGCGTTACCAAATTGCATCTCCAGTTCTTGGCATATCTCCTTTTGCTGCTGCATAAGTCTGAGCATTTGACCTATATCAATTCCACCAAGGTCATTTGCATATCTCCTCAGGCTGTCTCCACCAGACCCGCGCTCGTTTGTTATAAACATCGTTATTTTCTGCCAGGAATCGTTTCTCATTCTAGTCACGTGGCTAGCATACTGAAGCTGCTGTCGCTTGATGAACTCGCGTATCGTAGGCACCCCAGCAATCTCGAACAGCTTCTCGTTAGAAATTTTCAGCGCATAATCCGATTCGTCGTCCGGGTTCTTCCTTGCATACCCTCCACGGACCATGTTCCTCACCATTCGGTTCCAGACAACAGAGAGCCGCTGGATTTGTACCTCAGAAAGTTGCCAACTTTGCACCGCATATATAAGCCGGGAACGCACTAGGCACGTCAGCAGGATCATGCGGGCTCGAAGGCTCACACGTTGGTCTTGAAGGACGTGTTTGTGTTTGTTGTAGGCGATTTCAAAACTACGCAACATATCGATATTGAAAGTCGCGGTTGTGGATGTTGTGCCCCAAGTAGCGGAAGTGATCGACTTGCTCGATGGGCTCGTCACCGATCCTGAAGTCGTACTTGGTGTCGTCGCCCCAGACCAGCAGCTTGGTCACTGCAATTATGAGGCCGTACTCTTCGAATACCTCTAGGATCGTCTCCATGTAGCTCTGGAGTCGCGCATAGTCATCCTCTAGAAGTATCAAATCGTCTGCATAGAGCATTTTGAGCAAGTGGGTGTAGCCAGCGAGTGGACCGGTGGAACGTAGGTGTCTGGGGCTTGCCTCGGAGCGGATGTTGAATTTGATTTTGAGCCCTGGATTTTTGAATTTTTCATGGGTTCTGCGATCGATCACGGAGAGCACAAAATCAAAAAAGAGACAGAATAACAGCGGGCTCGTGGCCAGAAATTATGGACATTGAGCCTGCGCTATTTGTGTAGCAGCGTTACGCTTAAAGCCCCATTTAACCCTCCGCATCCCCGTGGATCATATTACGACCCATCGATCATGCGTTTAATTTATTCATCTCAATACTCAAATATGCTCGTCTAATGTGTTAGCTAAAGCCTGGTTTCCATATGGTCGCTGCGCTGTCTTTACGGTCGCAGAAGTGAAGCTGTGAAGCGTGTTTCTTTTGTTATGACAAAAGAAACACGCTTCACTGCTTCACTTCCGCGACCGTAAAGACAGCGTAGCGACCATATGGAAACCAGGCTTTAGTAATCACGCCGGTGTTATACCTTGTCATCCCAAAGACACCGATAGCATTGGAAAGCTACGTTTTCACTAAGTATTCTTATCCAAACCATAGTAAACTTTGAACAATGCTGAGGGTTATATCAGCGAAGGAAAGCCGTGTGTTTCAAGGTAAAGTAAGATGACACGTTGTTTTGGCGGTTGGCAATGTCCTATGTTTTGAAGATTCAAAACGAAAAAGTACGGCCGTTATTTCGAATATTGAAACCTAACGTAACAAATAATATCAAGCAATCATTTGTTAATGAGAAACGATTGCAGCAACTAAAAATAGTTGCCCACGGAATGAAAAACAACGCAATAACTGTGAGTCCGTGTAATATTCCTATTCAAACTATAAGAGCGACGCTTGAAAATTAATGTTTAAAAAGTACGGCGAGTTTGAGGGCTAACAAACATTTGTGTTGTTGAGACGCATTCAGATCACCTGTTCATTCTGTTTCGATTGCGGCAAACTTTGAAACTAACTTAGAAGCTATTCAATTTGGCGAATTTATAATTATGCCATATATAAACGCTACACACAGGGCGAATTATTTCGCGCACGCGCAATACGAATTTCCGTCATTCCTGGCCATGTTCCTCGCAGCCTTGGCGGACGCCGCTGAATATCGGAAAGCTAATATCAGTGTCTGTTTGGTAATATTTAGGACATTTACAGTACGAAAACATAATGGCCATATATAACTATATATTAAATTTGTTTATATCGAACATTATACTAAGAATATTCAACAAAATAAACATTTATAAACTGTTCTACCTACATATGTATTATATCGGTATGTTCGTCCTTGTAAAACTTGGCACCATTGATTTGAAGTATAATGAACAAAATCTACTCAAGATCTCAATACCAGTTAGTATCCAATAATTCCCCTTGTTCTGGTTTTTGTACTTACTCATGTCTACTAAGTCCATTTGTACTGCTTTACCAAGGTAGTAAACGAAGGTCGCGCGTGTCTTCTCACAACAGGTTTGTATCTGGTATACGTGTTTTGTGTTGTCAACCACTCCATTTTCCAGTGCTTTTTGATACAGCTTGCAGATCCATACCATGTATTAGGGTTATAATAGATGTCTCTGAATCCCTGTTTTGTTTCCACATCGATATACGTCCATAGACTTCACATAATATATAATTCCAATAAGACACGACGAATTTTGAGGTCACCGTTATTTGGTTCGACACGAAAGGTGAAGTTATTGTAAACACTTTTTGTATAAGAACCTTGAATTCAATATCTACAGTATCAGTATGCATGTGACGTAGTATTGTCCCCTTCAAAGACTGTTCAGTGGTATTGGCAGCGTTGTGATTACGTTGCTACGCTTCCCATCAACGCCCACGTTACTCTCCGTTTCACACAGCATCGCATAAAACTTTTACGTATACTTCAAACCTATGTAAACGTCGACCTTGTTTGGACTGACATGCCATGCTCCCCTTAGGATCGACGTATCTTCTGCGAAGCAAAGAAGATGTCCGAGTCCTATCAACAAAATCGGGAGGACGGTCTTTACTCTACATCCACCAGAAGATGGACGCGTTTTTTCTATCTCAAGACTTGGCACACCCGACCTGATCTCGATAAGCTTAAGCTTCACGAACTTAACCATGCGTGCGTCGAAGTTATAGTGCCCCTCATGAGACAATGAAAACCGCAAGATACTACCAAGGGAAAAGTCGATTGTGTTTGCCAATATACATTATCATAGTCCCAAAACACAGTAGCTGTCTTGACGAGAATATATATTATGGGTTGTCGTGTATGACCATTATAGAATTGTCAAAGGACACAACTTTTTCCATCCCATCAATAAACACTGTTAGCTTTCGCATCCTATAACATACAACACATTATATCACGACCACTGCCTGGAAAACACTAAGATAGAGCGATGTAAGACCTTGTTCTGTTTCCACAACGTCGTCCACGTAGTTTTAATTTACATAATGTACAACTCCAATCATTATTTGGTTTGACGCGGAGCTTGAGGTTATTGTAATTTACACCTTTTCATATAGGTACCGGTAGCGTTACGATTACGTTGCTGCGCTTTCCATCAATGTCCACATTCCTCTCTGTTTCGACGGCGTCACATGAAACTTCTATGTACTTCAAACTTCTGTAAACGTCGTGACTTTGTTTGGACTAATATACTGCACTGTGGGTTGCTCTGAATTGTCGTGTCTTTTGCGAAGGTCTACCCGTATAGATGGAAGTTTTTCTATCCTGACATTCATTAAACTATATGGTTAAACCTATAAGCTTTAAGACTTCAACCAACGCATCAAAATCGAAGTGTCCTGGGGGGGGCAAACTAGAAACCCCATTGCCAAAGCTAATATCATTATCATAGTCCCAAAAACACAGTAGCTGTCTGAACGAGAATGTATGGGTTGTCGTGTGTGACCATTATAGAGTTGTCAAAATCGCCCGCGTTGTTCATGTAAAGAACCTTGAGTCCTGAATTCTCCGAGTGAGATCAATCCCTGACCCTGCAGAGGGTCTCTGTTGTCTTGCCTGCAAACAATAGGACCAATAATGATTTCAAGCTTGCCAACTTTTTGGAGACCAACATGTTAGTCCGTGAAAAGTGTTGCGTAGTCGCTGTGAGATAACTGTCAGGTCTACTGTGATATAACTGCCAAGGTATGTTGTGACACAGAACACGTCTATATTAAGGACGAGTGAAGTAGCGCAGACATATACTACCTACTATTATTGACAGCAAACCAATTAAAATCACAGCTGATTTTCACAGCTGATTTTCACAGCAGTTAATGTCTTACATTGACATGTTCCAGTTCATAGAGAAAGGTATGCGTGGTGGTGTGTCGTATATAGCCAACAGATATGGTGAGGCCAATAACAAATATATGAAAAGTCATGACGCTGCGAAACCATCAAAATACATTATGTACTTGGACGCTAACAATCTCTATGGATGGGTGGGCTATAAGCCAGAGTCTCTCGGGTGGTTTTATATGGTTGACTCATGAGAAACAAATGAACAACACGAATCTGTCCGCTTATGGTAACGACAGTGAAAAGCCAAGGGGTTTATCCTGGAGGTTGACCTGGAATACCCAAAGGAATCACACGACTTACACAACGACTACCCACTATAGCTCCAGAAAAGTTGGAGATATAATGGATGGCATGTTGTCTTAGTATTGCAAGAAAATCAGGGACAAGTTCAAGATAACTATCGAAGGTATCAATAAACTAACAACAAATCTGATGAACAAAGAAAGGTACAGGTATGTTCTTCATTACAGAAACCTTCAGTTGTATATGGATCTTGGATTAAGATTGAAAAAGTTTCATGGGGTAGTGTTGCATTTAATCAGTAGACGTGTCTTGGGAAGTACATTGACTTCAACACACAAACTAGGTCCCAAAGACAGTGCAAAGTTTTATAAAATTATGTATCGTATTAAATGAAACAGTAGCTTATATAATGCATGACACAAGTTTAATGCGTGCAGGATTTTAGATCGCTTGCTTATAAAGGTGCAGGATTATTGATAGTTAATATACTGTTAGTTGATCTTTATTATTTTAATCACAAGGTTGATAAAGGTGATAAGTTGGACAGAACATTATGGCAACTATGTCTATGGATAAAAGTTCACTGGCTAATGCCCTGTGATTATTGGGAACAAACACAAAACCCTAATAAGAGAGTTATTGTGGAAAAATAAATAGCAATAAACAATACACATAAAAAAGTAAATTTTAGTATCCAGGCGAGAAAGAAATAACAGAAAATAATGCTAGTCCGGTGTTTTGACAAAGTTAAAGGAAGCGAAGTCCAAATTAAAAGACCAACAAATACAATAAATAATAAATAAACAATAAAATAAATAATAAATAAATAATAATAAATACATGATAGATTTTGTAATAAAAAGTGCCATATAATGGACTACTTATAATAACCTTAACTGTTCGGTCTTTACAGTAAAATACCAAATCTTGGCAGCTATTGCTCGGCCAATACAGCAAGATCTCAGTTAGATATTTTACCATAAAGACCTCACTCTTGGTCATTAAGTAGTTTAATTATTTTACGGTCACAGAAAAAGTCAATCAGTCAATATCCCATCAGTGTCCCCTGCACCCTGGGTTAACATTGATAAGTTGGCTAATAATATTAATAATTATTCAGGCAGTTTCAAATGCTCTTATAGTTAAAAAATTACTGTCTTGAACAACTAATAATGAAGCTTAGATGTAACTAATTAGAATTTGTAACTAAGCTGATGTAATTTATGCTTGGGTTCTAGTTCAGAGAGAAAAATATTATTATTATTATTATTATTATTATTATTATTATTATTATTACTCTTGGCCATATCACAAAGCACATAAAGCAATTAAAACGTCTCTTTAACGGTACTGAAATAAACTGTACAAGAATGTTAGAGAAGTGCATGGAAGTGTCCATGCGCGCCTCCTTTTACTTGTATATACGATGCAACAAATCGTGGACCAATCCAGATTTGTTGAAGTTTTACTAATTGTTTGATCTTGTCAGATCGTCTCTGTTGGACTGCCTTACGATTTTCGTAAGAGATAAACATTCGGATTTGGTCACAATTAGTGCCTGTTCATAGTCATATTCTGGGTAGATTATTCTTAGGGCTCGTTTTTGTATCTTTCGATGTCCTGGCTTTGCTTTTTCGTTAGACTACCATTCCAAACTTGGGCTCCTTATTCAAGTGAAGATCTTATAACCGCTGTATAAAAGGATTTTAATTCATCTTGTGGAGCGTAGTACCTTTTAAGAACATGTAAAAAGTAAAGTCTTTTTGCTGCCTTTTTAACAATATATTCTCTATTCGTGTTCCATTTCAAGTCGTCATCAACCCATAATCCAAGTATAGTTTATATGAGCTCACTGTAGTACAAATGTGATCGTTGATCTTTATTGGAGGTATAAGGGGTTTTTCTCTGCGAAAGTCAATTAGCATTTCTTTACACTTTTTAAAATTGAGTTCCATTCGTTGGTTCTTCGTAAATCGTATAATTTTGTTAATATTGCTTTGCGAATTACCAATTTGTCTACCCGAAATATGGTGGTTTATATCAATCGCAATTTAAAACAAAGTTAGTTTTTAGTGTTAGTTTAATTTTTTTCCACGTTGATAATATCGTTTGTAAAAATTTGGTTTGCTCGCTTGCAAAAGATATTGACAACTCTCTATATTGACAAAGAGCTTGCAACCGCAATTTACACAAGTGGCGGATGAGTGCTTGAAAACAATAAGTGATGATTCATAAAGATGTTGCCGCATGCCCATTATAAACTTTACCCCGCGCTAGCCAATAGTCTATTCGCTCTCAATTTCTATGAGATGATAGATGACTCGGCCTTCGCCATCGTCATTTATCACATCATGATAGAAATCTCGAGCTCATATAATCTTTAAATATAAATTCGCCATCGACATAAAGGAACGCAGGCTCTGGGTCGAGATTGATTACATATTTATCAGAGCATATTTCAAAATTCAGAATAATTTCCAACTGACATGAAACCAAAACGAAACATAAACGTAGATGTAAACTCATATTAGTGTAGGAAACGGCTTACCAATAAACCATTAAAACGAAATCGTTTGTTGGTAAGTCGACACATACAGTTGTTACGCTGGAAGCGAAACGACTTTGTGTTACATACTGCAAGGGAGCACGTTACAATGATATGTCGTTTCAACTTTGTCATTTTGGGTATTTTTTGTCATTTTTGGGAGTCTATTACTTCATGTATGCCTATCATTTTCATTTTTGGTATTTTTTTGTCATTTTTGGGCGGCTATTACTTCATGTATGCCTATCATTTGTGTCGTGTTCAATAACCGCTGTCCACTAGAGCCTGCAGGATACGTACGCCGACTGGGGCTGAGCGGGAAGAGAGGAGAAAGAAAGGAGGGGAGTGCAACGATCTGGCACGTGATTGTTTTCAGCCAATAAAATGGTCCGATTAGATGATGCTCGTAGCAGTATCTATGGAAACAAAATATGTGAAAAAACGTTAATTTGTATAATTTATGAGTAAAAATTTATTATTAAATAATTTCAACAACAAAAACATGGCGTCTTTGAGCAGCGAGCAGGAAAAAGTTGAAAAAGGTTCCAGTGTCTTTGTCACCGGTAAAGGAGGAAGTGGAAAATCGTTTTTCCTCAGAAATATTATAAAAGAACTTTCTAGCAAGTGTGAAGGATTATTTATAACAGCTCCAACAGGAATTGCAGCGGTAAATATTGGCGGGTCAACCATTCACTCGTTTGCCGCTATAGGAACTGGTAAGAAATCAGCTCATGAACTCGTGGCTAGTATCAAGGAAAATATACTTGCTTTAGAAAGGTGGAAGTCTTGCCAGATTCTGGTTATTGATGAGGTGTCTATGCTTAGCAGGGAACTTTTTGAGAAGCTAGAGTTTATAGCTAGAGCAGTCAAGGAAAACAACAAACCTTTTGGAGGAATACAAGTTATCCTCTCAGGTGACTTCTTTCAACTGAAACCTGTTATAAGTAGCAAAGATCAAATTCTTGATGAGGATGTATTTTGTTTTGCAAGCCCGATGTGGGAGAAGTGCGTCGACTTTAATGTCTTCTTGTGTGCTGTGTACAGACAATCCCAAAATGAGCTTATTGATGTTCTCAACGATTTCCGTTCTTGCGAACTGTCTATATTTACTACCAATTTTTTCCGTCATAACCGCTGTCCACTAGAGCCTACAGGATACATTAAGAGTGCTCGCCCCAGGCTCGCCCCCTGCGGGTACGCCGACGCCCTGCGGGTCATCAGCGACTACTTGCCGACTGCTCGCCGAAGCGTACGCGAAAATTAAACGGGAAGAGGAAAGAAGAGGGGAGTGGAACGATCCGTTTTCTTTCGGCACAAGCTCGTAGCAAGTTGCAATACACATACGGCGTTGCTATGCACAATAATTATGCCGTGTTGACAAATGCGAAGACTGATCATGATATTTACAACAGGATGTAAGTTCTCAAGTGTTTGCTATTACGTTGAATAATTCATCGCTCTTTTGATGAAAACCGTTAAATGAATAATTCATTTTGAAATTTTATCAGAATCGCAGGTCTATTTGTTAACTCTCCAGGAGAATTTTATATCAAGACCGAACAAGCTTACGATACGTACAAAGTTGATTGTTTACAAACAAAGGTTAACCCATTGAATAAAGCGACTTTTGGAAGGCTTTTATTTAATTTATTTCCCTTGTGCAAGAAGAAGAGGAGAAGAGTTGCTGGAACTATCGGCAAATACGATTTTGTAACCATTTTAAAAGATGTAAAATTATTCAGTAAAATGCTTACGAACTTTATAACCTTTACAATATTAAAAGAGTCACTTTTTCTGAATTAATTGATTCATGCAAAATTATACAGTATAGATTTAATATTGGTATTTATTGTATTAGTTTATTGGGTCAGTTAAAAAATCGTCAGAATCCTTGACATCATTCAGAGCCTTTTACAATAATTTGAAAAGTGTTTCTATAAACCTGAATGAGATAGAAAAGGAGAATTACCATCCTAATATTCAACCATGGAATATTAACTGTCTAATTAATGATGCACTCTTCCATTACTCTACACACACTACTACTAGATGTTTTTTTGAGTTCAGCTGCAAAACTTATTTTGAAATATCTAAGTATGAGAAAAAACTAATAAATGGAGTAAAGATTCACAGGACTGTGAATATTTGAAGATCTCAGTTGGGAAGCTTCATACGCATGCAAGAGAAGTCCAAGTTCTTTGTTTTTTGGCACACCTTGTTTTATTGGCAATTTAAATGATTTATTAATTATCACCAATGTCATCAAGAAGATATGTTGTGGAGTCAGTAACCCAGGTTTTGAAGTACTGTCTGCAAATACCAATAATCTACATGGGCAACTAATTGGATACCGAGAAGAATATATTTTGTTGGATTCACAAGGAAAAGAACAAACTGTACATATTCATCGGGCAGTTAAATGTATGTTTTATATGTCTGCACAGACTTTAGGTAACAGGTGTTCTTGTTGTTCAGTATTGAGAAGAAACTTAAGTGTGCAGTTGGTAAGATTTAATGAACATTCTTCAAGCATGGATACTTCAGGTGATCCAAATAAATCAACGACAAATAAAAGGTTCCTCAGTGAAAAGGAAAAAAATGAAAGAGAACATGACGAAAAAAGACTACGTATCAATGCAGAAAAGAGAGAACGTTATTGGAGATTTAAGGCTGTTCAAGAGAAGCAAATGAATAATATGACTCAGCAAAATAATTTATTATTTTGAAAAGATCTTTAGATCTTTTGGCCATGTTTAAATCTGTCGATAAAGGAACTGGAGAAGATGGTCAAGACTTAATGTTCCCAGAGAATACGAATGTCTCTATTTTGGTCCATGCAGAGAGAAGCTGTTTCTAAAGCTGAACAGAAAACATCAATCAGGTGGCATCCACTGTATGTGTATTTGACATGTTGAACTAAAATGACATTCAGTAATTTGTTTTAATTTTTCAATTTCCATTCACATCTTATATAATATCACAGAGGACATTCCACTGTATTTACATTAATTATTGTCATTATCATAACATTGTGAACAAAAGTAATAACTGCTTTTGTTCACAATAATACGGTAATGACCAATAATTAATGATTGTAGAAATTAATTTAAGTAATTAAATACAGTGGATATTGCATGATTATTGATTATAGATAATTAAAATAAGTTAGTTAATGGCTTATGCATTTCAATGGGATTGGTGCTTTTCATCTCTATCACTTATTGCTTATCATATTTCCTCTAGTCTGCACCCAAGGGGGATAAATATGAATATATCACATTATTTGTTCTATCATAGTGTAATCAAGACTTGTCTTGCCTTGTGGCACCGTTCAAAGACAAGTTATCAACTACTTAAAGAGTCTGGCTTCATCGAGCTTCCCTCAAAGAGATTACTACAGTACCACGAAGGAAAAATTAAGCAGGTACTTTTGATATTTTAGAGCATTTATTTATTTTCAGATTTTAAAAGGATTCGAATAAGCACTTTCCAATAAGTGTAGTAACCCTCTTGGATAAGTGCCCTCCCTTTCAATAACCTTCTCTAATAACCACCCCCTTGGTGACTTTGCAATGATATTCCAATAATAATGAACCCACATGAATATTGTTACAAAAACTGTCCCTCAACTTTTATTAGTCATATTACTGTAGTTACAGTACATAACCAACACATTACAAATCAGCTGGGTATTTTTTCAAAAATAACTCCCTACAGAATTAGTGCCCCCCTGCAGACACCCAATGTTTATTAAAATTATGGCGTTATTGAATATTTTTTAATTATGTTCTTGTCAGATACCAGGTAGAAACCTCAACATGCTTAAGTACTTGAAGAAAATGGCTGACGAGCAAGGGATATCACCTGCTGGATTTTGTGGTTATCTTACCTTTGATGAAATGGCAGTTCAAGTATGTTCAGGATATTTTTAAGAAAGGCATCAATGAATTAATTTTAGAATTGAAGGCCTCACTTATTCATAATACTGGGAGCTTATTTTTCAATTGATAAATGGGCTAATTATTAAAAGGGCCATAATGGAGGGAGACGAATTACATTTTTTTGTTTAAACAGGATGATATCCAACTTCGTCGATCTGGCAAGTCTTTTGAACTAGTTGGAGTGGTGAACATGGGAGAGATCTACAATGATATACAGCTGTTGCAGACTGGTATTATTATACAAATACCTACCACTCTAACCCTTTCATTTCCAGGCCAATTGTTTAAAATTTTATTCTGGCTGATACAGATAAATTTATTCAGCAGATATGGTTTAATGGCTGGCCTGGCAGTGTATGGGCTAACACAGCTCAATTTAATTTGATAGTCTAGTAGGTAAAGGTTGCAACCCACCTACTGCAATTCATGTTCATTGGTTCAACTGGTTTCAAAGCTCCAGTCTGTTACTATCCCACAGTTGGAATCGACCCCATTACCCTCTACCACAAATTTTGGGATGTGGTATTTGACCTTGGCGAGTTTGGATTCAAAGTCCTTATGGCAATATGTGACGGGGCTCAAGCCAATCGTACATTTATTAAATTACACTTCGATGACATGGATGACCCTATGCAACTACATTTCACTACAACTAATATTTATACTGGAGAACCATTGATATTTATGGTAGATCCTTCGGTAATACACACATTTTTTGTTGATTATTATTCATACAGTACGTACACAACACAATCTCCACCCTCCCCCAAAAGGATAGACTACAGCAACAATTTTATAAATATTTATTTGTTTGTAGCATAATTTCAAAAAACTCAGGAACAACTTTATGAAGAGCACTACTAATGAGAAAAGTCCACGTCACTTCAGGCTTGATGGACAGGAAATTCTATGGAGTCATTTAAAACAGGCATACATATATGATGTGGAACATAACCCTATTCAAACATTCAAGTATCTCACACCACAACACTTTGACCCTAGCAGTGCTGAGAAAATGCGAAACTACTTGGCAGATGATGTGCTTGGAAAACGAATGGTAGAAATAGTTCAGGTGAGTCGGATTAAATTAATTACAATCTGTTGTTTTTCAAATTACCATAATAAATATTAAAATAATTATAAAATCATGTCATTCATCTGGTAATTGTCATTATTTAATATCAATTATCAGAACTACCAGAGTCACTTGAAGAGTAAAGGGAGTGATGAAAAGCAACTCAGTAAAACCATTGAATTCCTTAAAATGTCAAGTATACCTTGCTGAAGAACTTTAAAAACAGTAGGCCATACAGGTAATTAGTGTTGATAAATACATGTGACTATTTTATGAAAAAGTTATTTTCATGTGATGAAACATTCCTTCAAGTGTATTCAAGTGAATCCATGTTTAGGAGAAAAATCAGTTTTAGAAAGTTTTCAAAATTTTATTGCTAACATATAACTGTAATGCATTATTTATTAGGAAGGTTCACTGAAAACCAAGCATGTTTAGACTGGTTCCAAAGATGGGAAACACAAGTAAAATCAAAAACTGAAGACTTAGCACCAAAAGAGGGACGTATGTTAATTTCTGGGAAGACCAAGTTTGATGTGTTTTCCATGATCATTGGCTTTAACAAATACTGCAGTACTCTACTTGAAATGTTTCCTGGAGCATCTATTAGTGCATTTCTTACTAACCAAGACCGCCTTGAAAACTTTTTTGGGGAACAAAGAGCATTAAATGGACAAGCTGATAACCCAACTATCATGCAAACAGGTACATAATCATGTAATATCCTCGAGGCATCCTCTATATTAACACTACCATAACCCTTCCCTCTATTAACCCTTAATTTAGCCCAACTCAATTGACAAGTAAAATTGTCTGGCATTAGCCAGAGTAAAATAATAAAGGTGTGCTTGCAGGCTGTAAAATAACATACTAACATTAAATAACATACTTGTCATTCTGACAAGTGCAGAAATAAAAATAGGCCCCTCGATATATTTTAAAACACCTCTCAATATAACATTTAATACAATTTTATTTTGGCTAATGCAAGACATTATTCAGCAGAGTTGTTTGCCCCTTATTAACCCTTTCACCAAAACCGGCCCATTTATTATTTTACTCTGTCTAAAGCCAGACGTTTTTACTCTGTCTAATGCCATATACTAACAGTATTAGTCTGGAAAACTTTTATTTACTGTATATATAGTAAGTTATAACTAATGATTGTTTAAATTCTGTTCTTTGAATTAAAGAACATGCTACAATAGGAATAGTACAAATGCAAGAATATAAAGGATGTAAAAGGAACTGTATGGCAGCAAGAAGGCCAATTCGTATTTAATATTTTTATATATAGTACCTGTACATGCACACAGTCAATAATTTCAGGTTTTTATCAGTACAGTACTTCATTGCAATGATTGAGTTCCAGTCTGTATCAATGAAGGGCAAGTGATTTTTCCTTTGTATGTTTTCCTGTGACCACTAAGCTGGCAATGGGAGCACTTGCGTTTATTTCCAATTCTACCTGTGTCAAGAGATTTTAAATAAATATTAACACATTAAAGGGTGTTCAACATTTTTGAAAGCATCGAATAGGGGGTATAGTATAAGATTTGCTTATATGATAAGCCAAGGAATATCCCACACCCCCCTATGCTATAAATAATGAATGGACGGTCCCTTAGGTCATTTCTTTTTTGAATGACCGTTTATCACAAAACATAAACATAAAAAATATCATTATTCATAGACGGTTTGTTGCATACATGGAAATATCACAGATTGTAACAAGGTTGTAGGTTCAGCATGCCTGCAACAGCATTGTCAACATGATTATTATTTAAACAGGACTGTTAAAATAACAGCACTGTTCAAGCATGTTCAACATATGAGCTAATAACTGAATAACCATAAATACAATGTGCCAAAAATGTAATTCACCTTGGACTTGCCCCTCAGACATAACTCGGTATATAAAGGGCAGTTTGTTACACTATTTTTGTATAATATTATACAACAATTAAGGATTCCTAGTGTTTACTAATATAATATCACCGTATTAATTATTACCAACTATTAAAATACATTTGCTAAAATCTCTAATATAAAGGGAGCATAAAAATATTAAGAGAGGAATCCATAGTATAAAGTGGGTCTTCCTCGTTCCTCTTAAGTTATTTTTAGATACCACGAGGCAATGGTAGATGTATCCTAAGTTACTGTTGTTTTTATATTAAACTTTATACGTTGTATGTCAAACTGTCCTAGTTGTCATAAATTGTCAAACCCCCCTACAAGGTTGAAAAATCCAATGAACCCCCCATAAAACAAGTTCAACATTGTATAGCCCCCCTCATATTATCCCACCCACCTCTATGCTATAAATAACGAACGGTCCCTAATGCACTTATTTATACATACCTCTGGCATGTGTTTGTCCTAATGAATCTATTGGTTGATCTCCTGTAAATCCAATGGGCTCATTGCTGGTATCAGAAGGTTGCCCTTCTGAAACAGCTTCAACCTGAGTAATACTTGTAGTTGAACCTTTCTTGATTATATCAAAGTTCTCTTTTGTTAGCTTTTCAGGAATAGGCATTACTTGAGAGCTTTTGAGGATTGCTGTTAGTTTTTCAGAAACTGTCAGAAACTTGTCTTATTGTCCCTTGAGTAGATTATCCCATACCCACTCATAATAAACTTCAACTCATAGTGTGAGTAAGCTGTAAATGCCAAATCTCCCTTATAAGCAAGTGACTTAAGACAACAATGACTTGAATGCTTTGGAATAGGATCATCTATAATAATGGAATTAATTGATAGTAGACCATTTATGGAAGTTTTCTTTGCTTTTTGCTTCCCTTGCAGCCCTTGTCTAAGTGCAGCCTTCTTTTCTAATTGTTGATTTCTCTTAAACTTTCGTACTGTCTCAGCAGACAACATATTGCAGAAACGATGAATAATATTGAAGAACAGAACTTTTTTTGGTTCATTATGGAATTCCAGATCCATTTCTTCTGCATCTAAAATTGAGTAAAAAGATTGCCACTGAATCTTCCACAAATATATCATACATATTGGTATTGTTCATTTCTTATACAGTACAATATTAAACAATAATTTTATCTTTTGATTACCATGTACAAGTGGAGGCTCTTCTGCATCTTCTTCCATATCCTTAAGGTCATGTTCATCTGTTGCTATAATATTTGTGTCAGACATACATGTGCTAAGTTTGCCACTGCAACTATAGTCAGGATCAGCATCAGAAGTATTATATGTAGGTTTAGATAGTATTTGCATCATGAATGTGATCACCATCATAAGGGTTGATGAAGTAGATGCTAGGACAAGTGAGGACATGGTGACTGGATTTCATGATGAGATCCTGAAATTTCTTTTGTAATGAGACATCTCTTGTCATCTTCACAGAGCATTTCCCTTATATTGATGAAAATTCTTTTCTGAAAAAATCACAGTAGAACAAGAAGCAAGCTCCATAAAAAATTCAAAGACTAAATCACTGATGTGGGTCTTTGCACCTCTGTCATAATTCAGGATATGTTCTAATGTCTCTGGATACTTGGTATTTCCAATAGACGGCCGGCCAAGACTGTAAAAAAAACCTTTGATGGCATTTTTTGTTACAAGCAGGTAAAATATCCTTTCTTATTCACATGGCATTACATGAGTGTAACATTAACTATGGTGAAATACTTGAAGCGTTCTCACTGGTAGTTACACAACACCAATCAATTAATTTGTATTTTCACTTTTTTGGCCAAGATTACAGTATATATATACAGTATGCCAGTCTGATTGAGTAAACTGACTATTGATGAGGATGTAATGATTGGCAATAAAAGTTAGCTGCAGCTTTTCGATCTGTACGATTCACATTGAGACAGTTGCCAATGGTATTACTATAAACAACATCTTGTGCACTCTACTCTGTCCTTATGTACAGTGGCTTTGCATAGTGGGCATTTGGACAATTCAATGTATGGCAAACCAGAACATATTTTCAGGCAGCTGTTGTTCATGTTGACATCCACAACTTGAATTGGTGATCAACATGTATTGTTGCATATCAACACCAACTAGGGTCCAGCGACAACCACTTAATTGGGTCCTGGGAACAATAATGAAGTTCTATGTTGCAATATTCTCAATTTCTCATCTTTCCATAGTCCATCACTTGGCAATCTTTTTTGTGAAAACAGCATTGATGCAGGTGCAGCATATAACATACTTGGAGATACATCTTTTGTAGGCACCAGAAAAATGAAATGACCAACCTGGATGGATTAAGCTTTATTCACATCTAAGGTGGATCTCTAGACAACAATGGTTCCAGAAATTTCAGCTGTAACAGCAATACACAATGCTGGCCATTTTTTTAATACCCTGGCTGTCAGTTGGCATCTTATCCTTCTGAAAGTATGTGAATTAAGTTAACAAACAAAGTAAAACTTGTGTTGGAATTATGTGCATCCTAGTGTACTTGCTTGGTATACCAGATACCATGAATTCTGGGCTAGCTGTGCATTGTAAAACTTCTTCATCATCTGTGCCTTATATCCAACTCTGTTGTACCAGTTTTTTCAAGATTACTTATGGAAGCTGATTCTGTACAGTACATAGTTTTTCTTTTTTGCAAGCATGGATTTTGATTTGGGTAGACAGCATGATTCCTGAAACATTGTTACTTTCAGCTTCTAAGTCATGCAATCAAAATATGATGCAGTAAGCTATTTATGACCAGATCTGTGGCAGCTGCCTGTAGAGATGTTCTGGATTGCCATACATTGAAGTGTCCAAATGCCAACTATGCAAAGCCACTGTAGATGAGGACATACAGTAGTAGCATGCACAAGATGTTGTCAGTGAATACCATTGGTAATGTCTCAATATGAATTGTAAAAAAGTTGCAGTTAACTTTTACATCCTGATCAATAGTCAGTTTACTCCATACAGTGCGCATGTGAAACATTTAAAACTAACAAATTTATGTTTTGAAGTCAAAGTTAAAAATCAGACTGCTACCAGTGAGAATGCTTCAAGAGTTTTACTTTCAGAAGAGAGTAAAGTAAACATGTGATGATGTGAATAAGAAACGATATATATATATATATATAAACACTCTAACAAGCAAATGTCGAGAACAAAAATACTAAAGTGCTATACTGATAAATTTGAACTACATATGAACTGCATGCCATATATATTTGAACTGAATGTGAATTAGATATGAATACCGTATACACTATTTGAATACGAATATGCCCTATTTATAGTGCATACATATCCTAGAGTAGTTTTAGACTGTACAGTATACAGCAGTCCCAAATGCCTGTGTAAAGAGGTTAAGCATGTGATGATGCGAATAGAAAGGATATGTAAACACTGCATAATGGATTGATTCTATGTTTTTGAGGTACTGCAAAGTGCATCAGAGTAGTTTACTACGTAGAGCAGTTGAAATTCCCCACGCACGTGAACTTACAGTACACCAGCAGTTCCAAATGCAAAGGTCTTCTTGTAGACGGTATAAAGCGGATTGTTTTCATCAATAACCTGTCACAAGAATCGATTCCGTCCATTAATTCGCCCATCACTTCCATTTGGCGGCGTAAAATTATAAAAGTACTGGGGCGACGCGCGCTTATTGGTTGACAGTTTCAAGGCAGCCAATCAGAATTCCATACTCGCTGCATAACAACAGCAAAGAACATCCGCTTGAAACTTTTCATCGGACTCGAAGAGCGTACGGAGGCTGAAGAAAAGCATCAAAATTTTACATTAAAAGCTCAAAACGCGAGTGGTAACCTCCCTCACCTTCAACATAAAGCTTATTAGAAACGATCTGGCATGGTTACCTGCTTGTAACAAAAAATGCCATCAAAGGTTTTTCCGAGCGTTTTAGCTCGAGCTGGCCGGCCGTCTACAACAGTTTCCTCTTGTTTTTGTGCCAAGGAATCCAGAAGCCTTTTTATTTCTCTTACCTTGACAACTTTCTCCTTTTGAACCCTTGTGTGAATTAATATATGTAATACAGGACTTGATTTCTTCACTGACGACCCAACCACCAATGTCTCTCACTTTCCCTTTTGCTTCGTTTGTCACAAATTCAGATGGTCCTTCTTTGAAATTGGATAGATCATTGAAGAAGAGCTCTTTAGATTCCTTAGCTTGATGATGGGTGAAAATCTCATATGTTGCCCTTGTAAATGTAATGGCTATACCTTTCTATGTTTTCCTCCAATATCAATATCTTCATCACTGACACAAATGTCATCCAATGTCAAACTCTCTTTCCATGTCAGTAACAACTGTTTTGAACGGTATAGTGCATGGACCTTTTTGGTATGTCCTGCCCATTTCTTCCTTTCAACAGTTATTGGTGTTTCTCTGTCAGATTTGTCTCCAGTGATTTGGCTAAACACACGCCACAACCAGGTAAAAAACTGCTGTAAACCTTTGGGAATTGAAATGTCTGTCAACTGAAGTTCACTAACAACAACATTACAATCTTGGCTCATCTCACAGTCTAACTTAATTCTTGTTAGAATATCTTCTACAGCATTCTTCGGAACACGTTTCTCTGCATAATCTTTGGTTAAGATGATTTCTTCAGGTTCTGGGATGCCACTTGGCAATAGAGATGCCTTGTATACATCTATTAATGGCAAGGAATACACCTCTCGATGTTTGGGCTGAATATCAACAGCATCAAGATTGAGGTCTTCCACATGAACTACTTTGTATTTGTAGAAGTCTTTTATAATTTGACTTATTTTTGGTGGATTCTTTATCTGGCCAACAACCTGTAGTCCCTCCACATTTTTGGCTCTGGACAAAGCAACTTAGATTTGTCCTGGTTCAAATACTTTGTCTATGTGTACCACTGAGATCAGTGATGTGTACCTCCAAATAGTCAAACTCCATCCCTTGACTTCTGTGAATTGTCAGGGCATATGCAAGGTCAAGTGGGATCTGCTTTCTTGTTGCCAGTACAAATTCATCTTCTTCGGCAGTAAATAAACATTCCTTCACTAAAAACACCTTGCCATTATCAAACTTAACTAAGGGGAATCCTCCAATAAAAGACACAATATAACCACAAAGACCATTGACAAGTTCACTGTTGATGTTTCTAAGAAGAACAACCCTAGCATTCACTTTTAAAATTAAAGTCTTTGGAGCTGTACATGTTCTTAGGCGACTTACATCTCCATTGTCTTTTGAAAGGTAACTTATACTTTCACCAGGAATAAGAGATAAGCATCTGGAATTTTCTTCGGATGCATCTTTCACATGGGAATACAAATGAACAATGTCAAGGGGTCCACAAGGTAGGGGACGGGTCAAGTTATGACGGACAAAATTGGTAGTAAATATAGACAGTTCGCAAGAACGGAAATCGTTGAGAACATCAATAAGCTCATTTTGGGATTGTCTGTACACAGCACACAAGAAGACATTAAAGTCGACGCACTTCTCCCACATCGGGCTTGCAAAACAAAATACATCCTCATCAAGAATTTGATCTTTGCTACTTATAACAGGTTTCAGTTGAAAGAAGTCACCTGAGAGGATAACTTGTATTCCTCCAAAAGGTTTGTTGTTTTCCTTGACTGCTCTAGCTATAAACTCTAGCTTCTCAAAAAGTTCCCTGCTAAGCATAGACACCTCATCAATAACCAGAATCTGGCAAGACTTCCACCTTTCTAAAGCAAGTATATTTTCCTTGATACTAGCCACGAGTTCATGAGCTGATTTCTTACCAGTTCCTATAGCGGCAAACGAGTGAATGGTTGACCCGCCAATATTTACCGCTGCAATTCCTGTTGGAGCTGTTATAAATAATCCTTCACACTTGCTAGAAAGTTCTTTTATAATATTTCTGAGGAAAAACGATTTTCCACTTCCTCCTTTACCGGTGACAAAGACACTGAAACCTTTTTCAACGAGAGACTTCACTTTTTCCTGTTCGCTGCTCAAAGACGCCATGTTTTTGTTGTTGAAATTATAAAATAATAAATTTTTACTCATAAATTACATGACAAGATGAGTCCGGAGAAAGTGTGTAATTTTGCGCTTTGTGCATTGTGCGACATGTACCTCAATAATTGAGGTGACTGTCCCATGATGCCTTGCGGTCAACCTCGGAAAACTAGCTATCGACCAGCCTGCGACAAGATAATCTTTGAGAAATTTAACTCATATTGTTATGTAACTCGGCGCTGAAACAGAGGATATATTCAAGTTTTGTATTCAGGCGAACTATTCTTGGATTTAAAACTATTCATTTTCTTCTTCCAAAATAGAATTCCGTTTCAAAATAAATAGATCAAAATATTTATCGCTTGCTTTGAATAAAAACGTGTTCGCTGACAGCAGTCGTGAGTTCAAGTGATACTCTGACCGTGTAACCATAGAAACATCATTAATCAACCAATCACAGTAAAGTATCTATGAATACATTCCGTCACACTTTGCGAGCATAAATTACACACTTTCTCCGGGCGCGTCTTCTAATGATACAAATTAACGTTTTTTCACATATTTTGTTTCCATAGATACTGCTACGAGCATCATGAGAAAAACTATTTCTAATCGGACCATTTTATTGGCTGAAAACAATCACGTGCCAGATCGTTGCACTCCCCTCCTTTCTTTCTCCTCTCTTCTCTTCCCGCTCAGCCCCCGTTTAATTTTCGCGTGCACTTCGGCGAGCAGCCGCCCAAAAATGACAAAAAAATACCAAAAATGAAAATGATAGGCATACATGAAGTAATAGACTCCCAAAAATGACAAAAAATACCCAAAATGACAAAGTTGAACCGACATATCTCATTGTAACGTGCTCCCTTGCATACTGTAGCAAAACGACTTCTGGTTGTAGCGAAACGACTTGTAGCGAATGTCATTGCACACATTACAAAGTGCTGCGATTTTTTCCTTGAAGTTGTTGATATGAACGATGAAGGCAATAGGACCCAGTTTACTACCTTGTGGTACCCCACCCTTCACATACTCCAAATTGGAAATCTCATCTCCAAATTTAGTAAACTGGGATCTTTCGCTTAAATAAGATGCAAGCCAAGCAACCAACGCCGGTCTGACACCAACATTTTTAAAGTTTTCTAGCAGTTTATTGTGGTCTATCAAGTTTACATTTTCAGATATAAAAACATATAGAGATACAGGTATAAAACAAAATATATGATACGGAGTATTTTTGCATTTTAAAAACAAATTTTACCAATTTCAAAATTGATGTTTTAAAAGTGCACTTAATATCTTTAAACTTGTTATAACTACAATTATTTTGCAAATTACAAAATTGTTTACAAATCAGTTTCAAAATATATTAGCCATTGCAGATTGCTATAAATTTATGTACAGAATCTCCTCTTAACAGGTGGCTTGTATAAGTATGCCACCCAAAAGAGGTGCCGGTACAAAATTAAGGCGGCCATAATCCACCATCTCGACAACAAAAATTGCATCAACATATATATAAATGTATATAGGTGCCTTGATTTCTGGCCTGGCAGAGCCTGCTGTTACCAGTACAGGGTCAAGCCACAGCTAGCCACAATGCCTTTTTATTGACACAAGTTTTTCCAATGTCAAATGCTGTTTTAAAAGTGCAGGAGATGGTTATTGTTGGGGACTAACAAATGTTGCTGACTGCGTAACAGTCTGACGAGAATGAAGCGCAAGACTGCTACTGGGGGTTCGGTGCATGTCCCTGAAAATGTTTGAAAATGTAACTGAACTAAATGAAATGGCATATCCAGTATTTTGAGAGCACTTTTTAGTCAAATCCAAAGGTCTTAAATCAGCCAATACAGTAGTAGTAGCACTTTGGGATTCAAAACATCATTAAAACTCGTCAATTAAACGTTTCCACTACATTGTATACTTCTTCATTGGAGTTCTCTGCATGTGCCACTCAGGGTCTCATGTGGTTCGCAATTTAAAAATTTCATCCTGTCTCCAATAACTGCAATCAGTAGCTCTGATATAATTTGCCCTCTCAGTCAGGAATTCCAAGGCGCTACCAGCAATCTGTTTGATAGTGTTGGAGTGTTCCCTGACTGGATTAGATTGGCTGATAATTCTATCCCTGCATGATAATTTTATCCTTGAGGTTAAAAAAAGTGAGGTAAAGCTGTTAAATCCAAATTAAAAGGATTTACCAAGGCCATATTAATATAACAAGTCTCCCAAAATATATTGATCAGCTAAGAGTGTATTTGCATGATCAACCATTTCACGTTCTAAGCATTAATGAAACGAGATTGTGTAATAACATTCATGATGATTTTGTGAAAATAAGTCGTTACGAAATTTTTCGAAATGACAGAAACAGAGAAGAAGGTGGAGTAGCTTTATACATCAAAACCTCTCTAAATGCTTATGAACGAAATGATCTTGTCCCAATGGGACTCGAAGCAATATGTATGGAAATTAGGAGACCAAAGGCAAAGCCGCTTTTGATAGTGACTTGGTATGGACCCCAAATAGTAATATTGAAATTATGGACAAATTTGAGATCCTCGTTCGTAGTCTTGATTCTTGAAGCTGAAAATTTATCCTTCATGTTTGAGTAGTATAGAGACTGGCGGTGCGGGCTCAGTAGACTCCAACCGCAATATAAACACCAAAACATCACCAAATTTGTGTCGAGCCACAACTCGACAATGTTTTGGTACTCACGTTTTACAATCGACATTGGTGAGCTCACAACACCAGTCTCTGTGCTATTATGGTAATCGTTAGTCAATCTAGACACCCCTCCCATGTTTTCTACTCAGTTGATGCCAAATATTAAAAAATCACAACTTTCGCTAAAAATAGAAAGTGTCGTTTCAAATAAAGTAGAGTGTGGGACCCCAAGCGTTTTCACATATCTGGAAAAATATAATATGGCATTTCAATAGAAAGTGTCGTTTCACAATTTTCACATATTTAAAAAAAGTGTCGTTTCAACATTTTCACATATTTCAACATTTTCACATTTTTTAACAAACTACTGCTGTCCCGATTCACGCGCGAAAAAAAACCACTAGACTCTCGATTCTAGTGGTAATGTTTATCCAAATGGATAGCGAAATGGTGCTCTTTTGATTGGCTAACAACATTGACTAACAAATAGCCAACTACTCTACGAATTAGTTCGTTTGCTCACTATTCTCAGTGTTTGTCTCACTTTTAAAGTGGTGATCGTACACATATTTCGACGTTGTGATTCCTCCCGACAGCAAGCCTAAGAAAGGCACGTACGGCGTCACAATCGCGACAATGCTCTCAACGTCTTTCTTTAATAGCGGGTCTTTTTGCAACTCGTCGTTTAGTTCGTCAGGGTTTTCAATAGCGTTCAACCCATCCAGTAGGCTAGCGAATTTGCTGATTAGCAAGTCGGTGAGAAAAGCGTTTGCGATTTCCATTCTCTTCAACTCATATTGGTGCCATATCTTGTCGATGACCTTTGCGGACGCTTTTTTAATATACGCTTCAGATTGGCTCACCACACCATCACCAGACAGTCTAATAAGTTCGGATCTCCTAACGTCAATGTTGTCTTCCACAGTCGAAGTACTAGCGGCTTCAGTGTCCTCGACTAATTCCTCAATCGTGGGATTTTCCTCACTTTTGCGTTTTACCATCACGCTATTACTTATACCCATATTTTATTGCGGAATAACAACTTCGTGACTGTACGGATAGCGCAGTGAGATTTCGAGTCTAGCGTACTTGTTATTTTTTAGTCATTACCAGAAATCTGGGACAAAATGGCGCCCACTTTCGATTTAATTAATTCTGGGGTTTAAAGATGGCGCCTAAAATTGTACTATGGTTACATAGAGCGAATATACTAAAGTACGAATTGTGGCACTTATGCGGTTTGCTGACAAAGTGCCTCCCTCTTAATACAAAGACCAACGACTGGCGAATTGATTCCTACGTTGTATATTAAAATCGATTGAACCAATATTCCGCCCAATCTATTATTGTAGAGCATATTTTCTGCTTATTTGAGACATTATAAAATCCAATAATACTGAATTATACCCTACCTGTAAACGTCGATTGCAAGATAAGTACTTGTGGAAATTTAGTTGCCGCTATCTTAAACGAATCGTTTTAGATTTAAGCTCCAAGTTCGGTATATCTCTGTATCTGCAGGTAACCCCACTTTCCGCCAAATGATGGTTAAAACACCCAACATTTTGTTGAAGTTATTCACTGATCTTGACACTTGTAAGTCCATTTGAAAGAGTAAAATATGGTTCAGCTGCTTGCTGTTCTACTTCTCCGTTTTGGGTCAGCCATGTTTATATTTAAACGATTGACTGCTTAGTTATTGTACAGCAGGCTCATCCCGCGCTTTTTTCAAAATGTCTACCTTTATGAGCGAATATACGACGAAGAAATTTGCATATAATGTGAATGTCATTAACCCTCCTCTGACGTATATCAAGAAGGAAAATGTTGATAGATTTGCCATTGCCCTGGCTATTGAGATTCCTTTCCCTCTTTTGCAATTGTGGTATGGAATAGTTGGCAGAGAAAACGAGGAAGGTAATACCCTAGATTATATTGATCTACTAAATGGCTGCATACCAAATAGATGGTTCCAAGTAAGCAGAGCCACAGGATTTAGAATACAGGGCAGATTACGAAGGGAGGCTTGTTCTTTGGTTAATAAAATTAAGAATGCTCCTGGTGGTCGAAAGATAAAAGAGCTGAACTGCAAAACATTCACGCTAAGCATATTGGTAAATGAGCTGGTTAATACCAGTAGCGTTAAAGAAATTGAAGCTGATTTAAAGAAATCCCAAGAGGAAGCCAGAAATGTTGTGCAAGAGTGGAGACAAAAATATATCAACTTGGAAAGTGAGAAGGACAGCCTATTGGAGGAGGTCAACCAAGAATTGATGCAAAGAAATGCAGAAATTGATAGTTTGAATGAAGATGTGGCTTATTATGTTGAAAAAGATGCAGAAATGGAACAAGTGGTATTGGATAATCATATTGAAAAAACTGTTAGGCCATTGAGCCGAATTGGAGGGAGACAAAGGTTGCGAAGGCTTAAAAAGATCAAAGATAAAGTGGGTGTTGCATTGTGGTTTCTTGATTCACTTGGACTTAAATTGTCTTGCTTAAAAGCCAAAGAAGCTGGCACAGGAAAAGATATTTCATTTGATTATGTTGAAAATGACGAAGCAGCTCTACGTGACTATGATAAGGAAAGCATTGAACAAATTTTATTTCTTCTCGACAAATTTTGCACAAGCGATGAAATGTACCATGAACTTGCAATATCCTATGATGACCTGCCAAGATCTTACCTTATAAAACAAAAAAGAACTGATCTAAACAAATTAACTAATGTTGAAAGGATTCCTGGAAGATATCCGGGGGCACAGATTCCCTTTGTGGAAACTTTGGTGAAGCATGTTAGTGAGCTTCTGCAGTCTCATCCAAATTATGGGATTAATGAACCTATTAAGGTCAAGATTAGTTGCGATGGGGCAAAAATGTCAAGATCTACCAACTTTGTTATTCTGTCATTTGCTCTGTTACAAACTGGAATTTGTGTGATGTCATCAAAAGGCAATAGGACAATTACAATTGTGAATGGTCCTGAGAAGTATGACACTTTGAAGTTTTCTTTGCAGCAGATAATCAGTGAAATAAACAATACGATAAATGATGGTAAAATAAATGTAGATGGAACAGATCGAAAAATTGAAATGTTTTTGGGAGGCGACTACAAATTTTTACTGATGTCAATGGGAATGAAAGGAGCATCGTCAGATTACGCCTGTTTGTGGTGTAAGGTGCACAAACTTCAACGATGGGACACCAGCAAGGATATTGATTACTATAATTCAGGAGTTATGCAGAGAACACTCGAAGACATTCAAATCTGTCAAAGTAAAGGTCAGTTTTCCTGTTGTACTCTTCCCCTTTTTAACATTCAACTGGATCATATCATCCCAGATGAACTTCACCTGATGCTACGAATTACCGATAGACTAACAGAGAACTTGATATCAGAGGTTATGGACCGAGATGGTGATAACAATTTTCTAAAAAATAAAAACCAGCCACAAAGTGGTTACTTAGATGCATTAATAAAACTCATTAATGGCCTGGGGATACCCTTCTCAATGTGGGAAAAAGCCAATGCTGATGGCAAGGGAAGTGGCATATACGACTGGACCAGTTTGGTGGGATCCGACAAGAAGAAGCTACTCAAGCTACTCCCTGCACATCTTGAAGGCAATGATATTTTGTTTCCCGAGTCAAAGACTGTGGTTGTGAAACTATGGAGGGATTTTGCAGCTCTATATGGATTGATCAATTCATCAATTCAAGAAACTGAAAACCTTTTCCAAGATGTATCCACCAAAACAAATGAGTTTGTGGAATTATTTTGCTCCCTTGGATCAACCCGATTTGGATACACAAAGGCACGAGTGACCCCATACATGCATGCTTTGGTCTACCATGTTCCAATATTTTTGAGAGATTACAATTCATTGAAACAATTTACTGGCCAAGGTGTAGAAAAAAACAACGATGATGCAAAGCGTATATTTTATCAGAAATCAAACAAGTGGGATGCTGCCAGGGATGTTTTGTTACACGAGCACCGGCAAATAGCTTTGAAGCACTGTGAAAGAAGAAAACGAAATTACGACAAACAGAACAATGACTACTGGGGTAGTGGAATTGTGGAATCAAGGAAAAAAAGAATACATTCAAAGAAAGGTAATACCAGCCAACCACAAGCAGATCAATTGGTTCCAGAGCTGGTAACTATTAATTATGATAATATGACTGTGAATCAACTAAGAGATGAAATCAAAAGGAAAAGGTTAGTTGTGAAAGGCCTGGCAAAGATGAAAAAGGTTCAACTGATCATCCTCCTAAAATCTTCATGTGAATAAATATTTACAAATGGTCAAAATACTTAAGGCCGTTAGGCTGATTTACATTCCAACTGAAATAGGCTGGTGTACTTTTGAAAAGTGTAACACTTCATTCGGGAAACAAAATTGTCGGATTACAAGAAATTAGCCAGGCATGCAGACTTGTAAATATATTAAATGAAGGAAAGTGTAGTAAAGGGCACAATGAAATATTAACAAAAACACTTTGTGCTTAATATACATATTTACATAATCACAATGTTAAGGGCTGCCACATAGGCAGTACGTATATCAATCGCACCATTACATCAATGTAACCTCTCTCCATCTGAGTCTCGGTGGCTCAATGGTTAGAGCGTCTCACAGCTGGCAATCAGAAGGTTACATACAGGTTCGATTCCTGTCCGGGACTCAGAATCATTTTTCTGAGGATACGAGCTTGACGATCGCCCATGTAATTGTATGAGCAATTTGTTATTGGTACATTATACAGTTGAACCTCCCTGAATGACCACCTCACCAGTAATCCAAATTACATGCACATATCAAAGCCATCAAAGTGTGATATCTAATAAGCAACAACCTGTTAGCAATCAGATCTACTCAATATTTATGGTGGTGACTTTATCGAGATGTTCAATGGTATAATGCCATAACATATAGTTAATATACACACTGCTGTAGTGAATGTGGGAGAGCTTGGAGTAGACAGAATCATTTTTTCAAAATAATTTTTCTGAGGATACAAGCTTGACGATCGCCCATATATCGTCTGTCCACTCCAAGCTCTCCCACATTCACTACAGCAGTGTGTATATTAACAAATTGCTCGTAGTTAACAACAGCTTAATTTCACATCATCTTAAAGTATATCTTTATCACAAGCAATTCTGTTGATAATAATAACAACCTTTTCTTTGGGTATCATTGGTGCCTTTTCAACTGCTTCATTGTTAACAATAAAACGCCTTTGAATAAAGCCTAATTTTGCTTTGACCTTAATTGGAAATTTCACTTTCACCCCTTGTCCTAATGCATCCAAGTAATAATACCAATACTGTGGCAGTTGAAATCTATTAAAGTCGTCTTTCTCGTATAGCATGAATTTACCATCGGGTGCCATTTGTCCCTTATTGCGAAGCACAAAACGAAGGATGTCATGTTCCATCTCTATTGTTGTCGAGAATAGAACACGATGAAACCTGCACTTTAATAATCCAAGAAAAGCCTCCAAAAATACAATAGAAGCTCTTTCGAGACGATCAGCTGGTATTTTTGGTTCAGAATAACTCCTATGAATGCACATAAAGAGAATTAATAAATTCAAATACAAAGCTGTCAAAGGTACACAAGCAATACATGTACAGGTACTATACCTTATTGCAAGGTCATTTAAATTATCTTCAGTTTCCCAACTACAATTCCAAATCGGCCAGTTCTGCCATTTTATTAAGTATTCGTTCCCCTATTATTAGAGAAAGGAAAAGTTACCCAATAATTCATGAAAGTTACAAGCATAATTAAAATATGGTTGATATTAGAAAATTGCTAAATGTTCAAAATAATAGAACCTTGCTTTTGATATTCAGTATTCTACCTGACCTGCAATCTATAGCACAACTCATATCAAAATATGATTTAAAATCATACAACTAATAATAATAACAATAATATAATAACATATATCCATGTCAAACGACAAACGGGAGAACATATTTGCCTACCTGTTTCGTTTTTCTTTGGCTAATAACGCGTTCCACCAAGTATACATTTTTTCCCGAATCTCTCACTTTTCGTTTCTTTGCGGGTTTCGGTAAAAAATCTAAGGTACACGACTCATGCAGAGCTTTGTAGTCAATCCTCGCTTTCCTTCTACATAAGTCCGCCATCTTGAATAATTTTCTAGCGGATACCGCATATACTAAATATCGCGGATGCCAAAAGTCCGCGATTTCTGGTAATGGCGGTCACAATCGCCGACGCTTCCTCTTTGCTAATGTTTCCAAGATAATCGTCAATAACAACCTTCATATCACTCCTGCTTGGGCAGTAGAAGCAAATGAGCTTACTAATGTTTTCTCTATACGGTTTTGCGATCGACGTCAGTTGTTGTGTGATGACAATAACACTCAACATAAAATGTCGCGCACTAAAAGCTAAGTTGACCAACTGACTAGTCCTATTCTTAACATCTTGAGAACTTGCACAGTCATCCAACACAATCAGAGTGTTAGTGCCTTTAAAAACATTTGTTACACACTTGAGAACAGCGTCGACATTGTCCTGTGTGCAGTCTATCGCTAGCACGTCGGGGTCGCGCACATATTTCCAATCTTGATACGCTTTGTTCCACTCAAAAGTAGGACAAATCAACACAATGTAGTCAAATTTACTAAAGTACTCAGATTCCAATGTTTCCAGCAAATAATGTGTCTTGCCACAAGCTGTCATACCAACAATTAGCGCATTAAACGGAGTCTCCATTAAATTGCGTTTGATTTAATACTGGATTGATTGCAACCCATTGTTCATAAAGTTGACCAACCCATCACTTATCACAAACACCCTGCACATGACATTTGCGGTCGTCGCTTTCTTCGTGATTTCAAGAAGCACGCCGGATTGTGTGTTTACAATGTTCTTGCCAGTGGCGACATTGCGATTATCTTGAACACTCCTCAAGTCGATGACTAACGCAAAACCATCTTTATAGAATTTCTGTATGGTCATGAACTGAGCGTGTTCTTCACCCAACCCAAACAATCGTTTCGCTTCTGCATAGAACTTCGACTTTGGAATACCCTGTGAGTACACACTATTTGGTACACCTTCAATTGTGACTCTAACACTCTCGATATTTGGGTAGAGAAACTCCTCACTGTCTGTTCGCACCTTATTCGTGAATAGCAACACGATTGCCTTCATGCTTTTTCTTGGAAGATTAATGTTTTCATTCACAATGGTCGTGCCTTTGTCCCATTCGGTGGTTTTCATCAACGTGATGTGTTCGTATGACAAACTACGACCACTTGCATAGCCCGACGCTATTTCGTCAGCGAGCTCCTGGTTATCAATCGTCTCATACTCAAGCTCGAGGTTCTCCAGAGTGTATCCACCCACAGCGCTACCGGATTGCGCCACCATGATGTCTGCAGCCTTCGGAAGTGTGATGACGTACTGCAAGTTGTTGTTCATGCTAAAAGGAGCGTACAACCCGTGGTCATTCATGATTTTACCAAGCTTAATCCGCTGCTTCGTCCCAATCACACCAAACATCAACGCGTCGTTAACTTTAGCGACGTTTCCACTTGTCGCGCCACTGTCGTCCTTAGAAATTAACTTCCTCAAGTTCTCACCACCAATACCATAGTCAATCATTTGGTCTCGCGCAGTAACACTTTCCCAAAGGTCGCGATAGACACTAGTGTAATTTTCCCCATTGTTGTCATACACAGTCTCCCCAGCTAGTCTCACAACAAGTTTCTCGACCAACAACTTGCTCACATTGTTCAAGAACCAACTTTTGGCGTTTGCATTCTTAAAGTCAAACACTAGACCCAACGATCCAGGCACCAAACAGCTACTAACCTTGAGCTTCGGTATATCAATGTAAAGTTCCTCACCAGGACTAACTTTATTAGGGTTCAACGTGATCACATGCTGCGTTCTCACCCCTTTTATGCCGCCCATAGTTGCTCGTCTAAAACCGGGGCTCAACTCTGCCGACGTGACGTTCATATACCTTTACATATGTTTTATCGCTACCGTTTTAGCTTGTAGTAATCATAAGCAAACCACGCAAGTACCACCGCGAGTACCCACAGATTTTGAGCCAACCATGCGAGACCCTTCGCACCCAACGTCAACGCACTATAAACTAAGTTAGCCAATCCAACAGCCCATGGGCCCATCTTCATTATCGCGTTCTTAGCAGCTTGTGCGAACGATCTCGTAGCCATAGCGCCTCTCATAACAGCGGATCTACCAGCGATAATAATAGTTGTTATAATTCCAGCCACTGAAATTGATACAGCGCTCAACCCGACTACATTTTCTTTAGCCCATTCCTTAAATTTCTGAAACCTGCCAATGTCGATCTCTTGTTGTTCTCTAACCTCCTCTATTTCTCGCTGTCCTAGGGTTCTGTCTCTAGCCTTTCTAAGTCCAATCATTCTTTCAACTAGATCAATACGCTCTTTTTTCTCCACAGCCGTGAGGCCTTCTCTGTTGAGCTCTACCAATCTCCTACTCGTTTCATCTATCGCCTTTTGAAAATAGTCTGCTTGTATTTGCAACGCACCAGTGTCGCCTATTCTTAACTCACGCAACGCACTCTCACTTGGGTTAAGCACACCATTCAGCTCGCGGTTCTCGTCTGGTGATAGCCCAGATATGTCGTCATAGACCACTTTTGTCTCAACTACTGGGAAGTCGTCTGGGATCACTTCTGTTGTGACAGCTGTTGTTTCTGTACTCTCAGGGATTTGATCAACTAACTGTTTGAACTGCTCAATCGCGTTTTTACTACTCGCGTCTTTACTGTAGACCAAGCCTTTTTTCCCAGGTATTAGAATTCGTTTGGGTTTTCCATATTTACCATCTTTGTTTATCGGTTTGAAAAGAATAGACCCTGAGTCCGTCACATATGATCTGTTGGCTATTTTCCTTGACGCGTCGTCAGGACCGAGTTTTTTTTTATACAACTTATGTATTTTCTTACCTATCGCCTCAACTCTTTTTACTTCATTTTTTGCTATCTCTTTGTTGGTTGCGTTTAGCTTGTCTAATCTTTTATAAAGATCGTCTGACCTCACTTCAAGAGCCATACTGTAGCTTGTGTCATTAACGTCACCGTACGACTCCTGTTCAACAAACTCTACCGCTGGGACTTCTGTGTTGGTCCCCCTTATTGTCACCGTTTTACCATCGTCGGTGTCGGTGAACGGTGTCTCTTTTTCTTGAACCCCTCTTCTATCCCGTTCATACTGCAATTTATTCACTCTATCATACAATTTGTCATACTTGATACGCACGATGTCTGGCATGTCGTCGCCATCAGCGTACTCATCGTTAATTAAATGATAATCTAGAGAGAGTTTTTCAAGTTCGCCGTTTATTTGGTCATCGGTGTACCTATCAAGTCTATCGAAGTCCTCCATCTCAATCTCGTCAAAACCTTCCCCACCTTCAGCCATACTACATTAGCTCACATTTTGAATATCACTCTCTAGTATCCACGAATCACGTTTTTGCTTTTAGTTTAGATAATTGTACGCAAGCCACGCGAACGCCACCGCAAACACCCACAGATTTTGAGCTAACCAAGCGAGACCCTTTGCGCCTGTCACCAGCGCGTCATAAACTAAGTTCGCCAATCCAACAGCCCATGGACCCATCCTCGTTATCGCGTTTTTAACAGCCTGTGCAAATGACCTCGTAGCCATAGCGCCTTTCATAACAGCGGACCTCCCAGCGATAATAATAGTTGTTAAAATTGCGGCTACTGAAATTGCTAGAGCACTCGACCCAACCATATTTTCTCTAGCCCATTTCTTGAACTTCTGAAACCTATCAATGTCAACTCCCTGTCGCTCTCTAACTTCTTCAAGCTTGCGCTGCTCAATAAGCATGTCTTTAGCTTGTATAAGTCCAATCACTCTCTCAGCTAGATCAATGTGCTCTTCACTCCTCACAGTCGTGAGATCTTTTTTTTTTTTGCTAAGCTCTATCATTCTCTCGCCCGCTTTGTCTATCAAGTCTCGAAAATGGTTTGCTTTTATTTGCAATGTACCAACGTCGCCTACTCTAGACTTACGCAGCATATTCTCGCTTGGATTGAGTGTGCTATTCAACTCGCGATTCTCGATTGGTGTTAGTCCAAGTATGTCGACGTACTCCGCGCGTGTGGTGTCTAACAATGACGCACTCCTAGCGACGTCTTCGTAGTCTTTTGCGTTGTCATTAATCCGCGTCTCAATATTGCTAAAGGCCTCCTCCACGCGTCGACGCTCCCTTCTACCATGCTCGCGAGCCAGCCCACCCCTCACTTTAGTTAGTCTAACTCTCTCACCGACTGCGACGTTTGGGTTGTCCCAAGCTAGCTCACTATCTTTAGTGGCTTTCTCAAGACTACGCTCCAGTTCGTCGTCGGCGACATCTTTGTATTCATTAGAGCCTTCCATCTCAAGGTTGTCGAAGCTGCCTTCAGCCATATTACACTAACCCACATTTTGAATATCGCTTTCTGGTATCCACGAATTATGTTTGCTTTCATAACCCAACCATTTGACCAGCGCCATCTTCTTCCCTCCGACTTTCTTTCTTTTCAACACCTTTTCGACTCTGTACACATCGTCACCATGTTTCTTATTGACCAGCGATAATTCCTGTTCATAAAATTTACCAATAATCTGCTCACCGGTGTGGTCCTCAATTTCGTACACATTCGGATCACCACGAATAACCTTTACCACTTTAAACAGCTCTTCAGTGAAGTTGGCTTCATAGCCCTTTGTGAACACACTCTTGTATTTACTAATTCTCACTGACTCGCCAACTCTAAACTTTGGCAATGGGTTGTCTGCAAATTGGTGACCAAACAAAGTGGTCCACACTTCACCTTCGTTTGACTTATCGACATCCTTCGGCTTCATCATAATACTGCGATTCACGTTGCTATTGTAATTGCTCACGAACTGGTCCAAAGCGCCAATCCATTTGTACGTCCCATGAGTGTAAAAGTACTTCCACATAATGCTCTTCAGACTTCTATTAAAACGCTCGACAACAGCAGCCTTTTTATCGCTCTTAGTGCTGAAATATTCAACACCGTGTTTTTCCAACAAACTTTTCACACCAACGTTGTAGAACTCAAGTCCATCATCAAATTGCGCTAACTTAGGCATGGCTCCAAACCGATCTTTAAAATCACTCAACAATTTTCCAACAGCCTTAGTCATGTTCTTAGTGTCTTTTCTATAAACTGCAATTCCAAAAGCGTATCTACTCAATATTTCAATGCCTGTCAATATCCAATAGTGTCCTTTATTCTGTTTTGAATACTTACTCATGTCCACTAAGTCCATTTGGAGCTCTTCACCAAGAAATCCAACAAAAGTCGCGCGGAATCTATGTCTTCTCACAATAGGTTTGTACCTAGTGTAAGTGTCCTGCGCTGTCAACCACTCTTTCACTGTTTTTCTAGTTACTTTCAATCCCTCTCCCAATGCACTTTGATACAACCTCTCTGCACCACTGTACCCCGTCTTGGGATTATAATAGATGTCTCTCAACCCCTGCTCTGTCTCCACACCAAGTTCCATATAATTCACACAATATACAGTTCCAATAGCACCGCGCCAACGTCAGCGTCACCATTGTTTGGTTTGACACGAAACGTCATACTTGAGTAAACACCTTTTTTAATTCTCACCTTGGAGTCAACGTATGCGTAGCGCTGTATCCCCCCATCTAGAGACTGCTCGGTGGGCACTGGCAATGTTGTGATCACATCACTACGCTTCCCATCAGTGCCCACATTGCTCTCCGTCTCAACAGCGTCGCATGAGACTTCTACGTACTTTAGACCTCTGTTCATGTCAATCTTGTTTGGACTGTCGTGCCACTTAGCGTCTAACGTGATTCCCGCGTCCCTCGCGAAACCAAGCAAAAGCCCAATGTCACCTAGCCTAAGTTCGTATGCGGCGGCGTTGCCGTGCCTCATAGGCCGAGCTCTGACCCTACTCTTACCCGTGGCCACCAGCTTCTCCACCACAAAGCTCACATCAACCATCCTGAGCGCGTGTCGTATAGCTCTAACCAACGCGTCGAAGTCGTAGTAACCCCCACCCAATCGAGTCGCCGTGAACATTGGCGCTGGTCTTCCCGTCCTAATATTTAAGAATCGAATATCGGCATTACTCACCACATTATCATAGCTCCAAAACACAGTGGCTGTCTTGACTACAATGTGTGGGTTATCGTGTGTGGCTACTACACTGTAGTCAAAAGTTACAACTTTCTCCACACCTTCAATAAGCACCGTCAACTTTTGAGGGTTGTTGTGTGTACGTCGCTTTTCAGTGTAACCACCAGAGTCGAACCCATAGTTTAGACTCATTACTTTAGCATGCGTTTAGCTACTCAAGCGTTGCGTACAAATCCAACAATATGTCACCAACGTTGACACCACTACCATCTTGGTCAGTCACGCTAAAAACTAGCTGCGTAAAAACGCCTTTGTTTATCGACACCTTCGACTCAATGTTGAAGAAGTGTTGAACGGAGCTCTTCAGTGGTTGGGTGGTGGTCAATGGTAGCTCAACGATAACCTCGCTTTTGCTACCATTAACAATATTCTCAGGTCTGTTCACAATGCTACAACCTACTTGTACGTACTTCAACCCTTTGTTAACATCCACAACATTAGGACTGACCAAACCACTACTACTTATCGTTGTGTTACCATCGAACCCTAAGAGTTCTCCAAATTTAAACAGCTCTAATTGTTGGTCAGTTCTTATCGCGCACTTTGAATTGTGTTTGTTGGCTACTAGCTCGATAGCCCCTAATCCCCTCAACTCGTCAGCGATCATTTTAAAAGTGTGGTACCCAGACCCAAAAACGTGTTTGTTGCTGTTGTAACTTATTTCATCATTCACACCAGTCTCCACGTTAACGTAGTCCCAAAAGATGGTCGCTTTTTTCACTAGTAAGTGAGGATCTGAGCCAAACGTCAAAAGTGCCTCTGGTAAATCCACAGTTTCCGTTGGACCTCTAATCAATACTACAACCCTGACCATATATAATGTAGCATGTGTTATGTGTAACATATGGTATATTATATATGCAGAAAGCCCTTCGTGATTACTATGGAAAGTACTACAAACGTGCGATGGCTAACACATCAAAGGCTGCACACGACGCGAAGGCAGACCTCATCAAAAAGTACCCTCACGCTACTTTAAGCAAATTTGAGTTCTATCCAAATATTTCGCAAGATGGTAAAATCATGAGTGTCGACATATATTTCAGAAACAATGACATCCTCAGCACAGACATAACCAGCGCAACCTTCAAAAATGATAAAAGCATGTGGAAGTGGCTACACAATAGCAAGTTCCCAATAATATGGCAAGGTGGTGGAACTATCCAACCATTGCCAAAAGGTCATAAGAACCACTGGGGGCTTTGGGATGGCTATCCAACAGAAAACGTGTTAAATTATCCAGTGAACAACTTTAAAGTTTTCGTTAACCAAAATAGCTACTTCGTGTCAAAGCTGCCAGTCTTGCGAGTCACCACGTCAAAGACAAAATCAGAGTGGGATGACAACGAATCTTACTACCGTGTTGTGTTCGCGACGTATTGTGCAAGTTTCTGTTGTGGAGTGTCACTGCAACATTTATCAGTGTCACAAGAAGTTCACCCTGTGGTCACAAGTGTGATGAGATTTCATTTGTACTTCACCATTAGGAGACTTCTCAGAAGAATGGAGGGTGGTGAGACCATGAAATCAATAAGTAGAGAATTCAACGCTTCCGAATTGTATGGTAAGATTTCTAAGATCCCCAGAAGGCACTACTACCAGAATAAAGTCTTGAGCGATGGCACTTTAGGCGAATCCAGAGTCTACACACTCAACGACGTTCAGAATGATTATAAACGATACGTCGCGCGACTCTCAGACGGCTTCACCAACATTGGACTGCAATATCTAAATCAGAGCATAGAGTCCTTTGTGTACTCCACACTTGGTGCGCAAGCGAGAACACGTGTATCAGTCGTTGGTGGTTCTGCAGGAAGTCTAGAAACCCAACAAGAATTCCGCAAGTTGTTTTCTGACAGTGTTATACAGTATGACGTGTCGACATGGATTCTCAACATGAATAAATCGATTAGAGACACCAACGTTGTCCAAAATCTCGCGGTGTCGCCAAGTACATGGTTGATGCCGAGTAACTTAGTGATTCTCAAGAATAAAATCGCTGGGTACAACAACTTATTAAAGATTGCCACAGAGTCCATGAGATTTGGAGTGAACACCAGCTTGAACGCAATTAACAACACCAACAATTACGGCTAAAAAAGTCCACCAAGAAAATGTGGTGACTCACTCATTAGTAGTGCCAACGACTGTGAAGAAAAAAGCTCACCAAGAAAGTGTGGTGGTACCAACGACTGTGGCTAAAAAAGTTTACCAAGAAAGTGCGGCACCACTTCCCATGAGAGAAGCACTTCCCACAAGTGAGTCAGACACGACAACGTTGGCGATAGTGTTAGGGTTCTCAGCAGTCTCTGGCTATCTACTAACCAAATACACCTTGAGGTAGTAATGAGTCTAAACTATGGGTATGAGTCTGACGACCCTCACGATAAAATACTAAAGAGAGCGAAAAGGCATCTGGACGAAGATCCTAAATTAAGCGCGACCGGTGGAAGGATGTCTGGAATAATAGACATGCAAGGCTCAGCGATAAAAAACGTAGCAGACCCAGTCGATGACTCAGACGCCATCAACAAAAGAATTCTAGAGCAACTATTATCAGGTTTCCTCAAGAGTCAGTCCTACAACATTGTGCTCGACTTCAACGTTAGCACACACGCCTTGAAAAATGTGGAATTTCACACCAATGGTTCAAACAATGTGAAAGCTATTGGTGAAACAAGTAAATTAGTGCAAAACAACCCAACCTATGGTCCTATTATCGGCATCAGCAATGTAAGCCAAAGTTTTCTATCCCCTGTGTTAACACCAATCCCACTTGAGTCAGGTCTCCATTTTAATTGTCCAAGTATGCAATGGTGTGATCTCTCCATTTTTGTTGTGGTGAGGTTACCTGCTCGCACCGCTGGATCAAATTGGGAGACAATTATATCGAACGACGATGGTCAGTGGGATAAGTTCATAGGGTACAAGACTGGTATGACTAATGGACTCGCGTATGGTGGTAGCATCCCAGCAATGGAGAGCATATGCACTATTCCGAGTGGTGTCGACCTCACAAAAATACATATGATATCAATACACTGGCAAATGGACAATTCACACGTCAGAGTCAACAACGTTAAGTCAACCGACTCAGACTTCGTAGCGAATATGAAAAAAATAGGCACACCTTATGGAACGATTTTTGGAATACATCGACCAAGAATACCACTCGCACCTTATGCGTACCCATCGTTGATAGAATTCTACGGTGTGAAAATTGTGAGTGGTTACATGACAAACCGAGACATCATAATCATGGGTGGAAAAATGATGAAGGAATATGGTGTAAAGTAAATGGGAGCATGTATTTCGAGACCTCATGAAACATATAAAATAAATAAGACGACTGATCACATGTTCAAAGCTGGTGGATCATTTGGTCGCGGTGATATAACTCTCGAGCTCCACGCTGAGATTGGTATGAGGTCTAAAAAGACTTACGGCGAACCTATTATGTTACCAGAATTAGACACTGTAGGAGTGGTAGGAGACGTGACTTAAGTTATGTAATGGGTTGGTTTAGAAAGCTGGTCCGTAACATTAGAAACTTTTTCAGACGACGTAGAAAACTGAAGACTAGTAAAACACACCTGCTGCATTGGTACACAACAAACCAGATCTATAAAAAACCCAACACCCACATCGAATAGTTTTTTGTGGGAGACTATAATATAGTGATGACTTCCGCGATACTCCAACTATTCGATTTCGATGGTCACCAAATCACAACGGTTAATCACAACGGTGAAATATGGTTCAAAGCAAAAGAAGTCGCGAGCGCTCTAGGTTACGCTCGACCAAAAGATGCAGTTCACGATCATGTCGAACCTGACTGTAGAATGGAGATAGAGCAGGCCTCGTTTATCAACGAACTTGGGGTCTACTCACTAACGTTCTCGAGTAAAATGGAGCGTGCGAAACACTTTGGAAGGTGGGTGCACACAGAAGTCTTACCAAGCGTTAGAAAAAGTTTAGCTAACGTTGGTCTCAAACACAATCAGTTTAAAATGATCACCGAGTTCGACCTTCATACGAAAGTTGTTGGTTTTCTTAGGAAATATTATCCAGAAGCTATTTTGATAGCCGCTTGTGGTGAGAATCAAGACACTTCGAGTAAAAGAATAAATTCGTGGAAAAAAGGTTACCAACGTGGAACGCCTGACTTGATTATTGCCAACGCAAACCGACAGCATAGCGGACTCGTGATTGAGTTCAAGAACCCAGGTGGCACAGGTAGGACATCCAAAGAGCAGGGGTCTCTGCTGCTCAGATACAAATCCGCTGGTTATCTAACACTCTTGTGCGACTCGTACGACGACGCTATCACCACGGTAATAAAATATCTCTTTGACGTTGGGTTTCAGTGTTCCCAGTGTTTTCGTAAATTTAAAAATAAATCAGCGTTGAGTAACCACGAGAGACGCTATTGTAAAGAGACTTTTTAGACAGCGAGTAATAAGTCGAATTAGCGCTCGTTCTCGTTGTTGAGACGACGCTTGAAGCGACAACCGCTCTAGCATTTTTTAAAGACGTTTTTAACTTGGTAAAAACGTTCGCGAAACTTTCTCTCTTTATTTCACAAACCTTCTGACCACTGTGTGAAAAAATGTTTCTGTGACATTGGACGCTTCATGTGACCAATGTCTAAATTTAAAAAAGTGGGGTATCCGAGAACACCCTTAATTTTGTGTGGAAGGATGATGACGTCTGCACACTGCACGATATTGCTCAGCACCACCAACGAATGATGGTCCTGGGTTGTATCTCCAATTGAATGGCGCTTCAACAGTTGTTCCGTAAGTGTCACGGCAAACGATGCAATACGCTTTTAGAAATGTGATGTCGTCCGCTACTGGGAACAACGTGTCGAGCTCACCAAGTCTTTTTAAGTGCTCTGTTGTTATGAGACCACAAATAATGACGTGAATGTCAGCTTTGATGTACTCGCGAATAATTGGGAGTAGATCAGAGTACCAATGGCCCTCATCAATGCCGATGACGTCATAGCCAGCTATCTCAGAAGAACTCGGGAGGTTGGTGATTAACTTCGCAGGTAAACTGTCTGATCCAACAACAATGGTCTGACGATGTGTGGAGAACGCGTGGTCAGTTCGCCTAGTGTCACCTGTGTTGTTCATGTAAAGGACTTTGAGCCCTGATTTACTTAACGTGATTAACCTACGAAGAGTCTCTGTCGTTTTTCCTGCAAACATGGGACCAATCACGATTTCTAGTTTACCGATTTTCTTCATGATTACTATACCCCCAGAGAAATGCTCTCTCCTGTTGCGGCAACTGTTGCTCGTTGTTAAATATCCGCTGAAGCTCTAAGTTTTCAAGATGAGTCTTCGAGCTCTCATGTCTCAAGCGATACAGTGGGTCGTTGGTGACCACACCGCATGGGTGACAGGTGTACGCGTTTTCATCTCTCGCGAAGTGTCTGTGGGCGGGCGAGAGTACGTGGTCCCTAATATCGCCCACACCTAGTATTTCCTTACACCCAACCTTGCAAACGTGAACGTCGCGGTTCGTGGCGAGATCTAGCCACGCTTTGGCTTTGGTTGGGCATGGTTTCCACATAAGGGTCGCTAAGAACACTTGGAGGAAGTTACCGAGTAATGTACCGTTGGACCCACTAGGGTTGTTCAAGTAGACATCACTTGCTAACATAAGGTACTTGAATGATGAGTAACACCACACAGGGATTATGCTAGCTAATCTATCAGCAATCTCCTTGGCTCTATCTTCTCGAAGATCGATCCAAGTGTCGTGAAGATGCCTCGCACAGTCGACCTGGGGGATAGGCTGTTTTATTAACACCTCTTCACGTCTGAGGTCGAGCAGATTGTATATTGAAAAGTACTCGTTTAAGACGTTGGGTCCATTGTCGACTCGTGGGGTAGACACACTGACAAAGGCCGTTCTCAGCAAGCGGTCAATAACTTCTTCGCTAATTTCTCGGGCTTGAGTCATTATGTTATACTCCCAGAAAAAATCCTAATTTTTAGTGCGTTTGGTCTGGAACTGTGAGATACCTGTGAGGTCAACTGTGAGACACCTGTGAGGTCGTCTGTGAGTAAGATAACACGTGATAGTGTATTAGATGGTTGAAGACTCACAGACGGCTGTTGAAGCTAAGATCACGGCTGATGTGAAAAGTGTTAAGGTGAAGGACCCAAAGCGTGTCGCCGCTGGTAAAAAGTTGGCTGAGATATCGAAAGCTGCGAAAGAAAAGAAAATGCGTGAAATGATAGTCAACGAAGAACAGGGTGGTGAGTGGGGCTATGGTTACATTGTCGGAACACTCGGTGTTATCATTGCTGGTGCTTCACTATGGTACACAATTAGCAGTGAAAAAGAACCTGTGAGTACTGCACCAGCACCTGCGTCAGAGAGTCACAAAACTCGTCGTCCAGCGCTAGACACATTTGACTCTTGAACAAAACACACGACAATGTATATATGGCTGCGATCGATCGAAAAGAACTTATGAACGAATTGTATGATGCGCTACTTGTTACGACTGGCGCTGTGGTAGTGAGTATGATTTCGAAAAAGGCTTTGGGAGAACCATTGGGAACACCAGAGACAGTGAAAGGCACAGTGAAACTTGCTGCAGCTGTTGGTGCAGGAACACTGCTAGTAAAATGGGCGCAATCGAAAAAGTGGTTACCGACAGATCCATTCAAATCAACGTAAGTTAATGGCGAGTGTTGTGGCTGGAGGGATTTTTAATGCAGTGGCTTTTGCAGGCGCTGGCTTTATGTTCTCGAAGTTTAATCACACAGGCTATGAAGCTGAGATGAAAAGACACAACCATGCGTTGGAACAGCTAGCCAGTGCGAAAGAAGTGTGGTATGAGAATGAAGTCGCTAAGAAAGATAAGATCCAGCGTTTACGACAACGGCTCTCTGACGCTAATGCTGACATCAATGACACAAACCACGCGTTGGAAGAACTTAGAAGCGTAATGACCATACAGTACAGCGGACGAGTGTTCACTGACCTCCCAAAGATTGCGGATTACTACCAACCGAGTGCGGAAATGAAGGAATACCAATTATTGTTTGTTAGCGCTCTAGGTTTGGGTAGTGGAATAGTGGTATGGGTGCTAGTTCGGTGAAAAAACGTTGGAGTAGTATAAGTGATGGACAAACTTATGCCGAGGCAGATGAGCTATGGCTACACAATTGACGAAATCGCGAGTGAGACGCAAACTGAGTGTGGAGACACCTTCAGAATTTACTACTGCTCGGATTGTGATGTTGTGAAACATGTGACTGACTGCGGTGGGTACGCGTGTCCGAAGTGTGGCGACATCGAATGGGGTTACACTCAGAGTTACAGCGACATGAGACTCACGCGACTAAAAAGCGTTCACAAACGGTCTTGGTGGATGGGAAGGAGACTACGGAACGTTGTGAAGGGTGAGCACCTTGAGTTGATAAAAGAGGACTTCCTGAAAGTTGTCAATGTGTTGCACTCATGCAATTTGATAAAGGGTAGAAATGTCAGCAGATATGGATACTACATTATTAGGTTGTGTCATAGAAGACGACTTGAGACACTCAAGAAGGTGTTAGACCTCAAAGACGGGAAGGTGAAAGACTTGTTCGACGACAATTTGTTTGGGGTGGTGTATCCAAAGCTGGGATGGTGCGAAAGTGGTGATCGTTATTACAACGAGTGGCTTAGGAAAAAATACAAGTGTAGTAGACCATAGCCCACGGCTGTTGACCATAGCCCACAGTTGAAGACCATAGCCCACGGCTGTTGGATCGAGCACTGAGAGGGTTCACCAGGTCCTATGGAGTCGAGGTAATTGACGACAGAGACATCAATCAGGTAAACGGCAGTAGAAGCGCTGTCATTAATCTTTTGAGACGCGAACTAGGTGAGACCAACGGAATGAAAGTGGTAGAGACAGTCAAGGTCACTTTCGAGAAAGTTTTAGAACTCGATAAGACCACATACAAAACTGCCTACTTTAACAGCGAAACGTTCGTCGTCATTAATGACCACGACATCGAAGGTGTTGCCAACCGTGGGTCGGAGCAGATTTTGACGCGGATAGCTGGGTGGTTATCTGAGGGGTCTGGATGGACTATCGACAAAATAGATGCGCACTACGTCAACGTCGCTATTTACAGACCTTTGCATGGGAGTAGCTACATTGCGTTGCCAAAGGAGCTGCGCAACAGTATGAAGGGTTTGATAAACGTAAATAACGAAGGTGACAACGAGTGCTTTAGATGGTGTCACCTTGCACACAAATTTCCTGTTGGAAAAAACTCTGACAGAACGTCAAAGTACGCCAGACATGTCAGTGAGCTGAATTATGACGGAATCGACTTCCCAGTCACACTCAAAGACTACAACAAGATCGAAAAGGCGAACGATATTAGCATAAATGTTTTTGGGTACGAAAATAAGCAGCCATTCCCTGTGTACGTTTCTAAGGAGGCGTATCCTGACCATATGGACCTATTGTTGATAACTAATGACATAGGCAACAAGCATTATGTGTATATTCGTGACTTCAACAAATTCATGCATCGGCAGACAAAGCACGAGGCGAGAAAGCACTTTTGTAGATATTGCCTGCAGTGTTTTACCCGAGTGGACGTGCTTGAAAGTCACATTGAAGTGTGTTTGGTCATCAATGGGAAGCAAGCTATTAAAATGCCGCAAAAAGGTGCGAGAGTGAAATACGAGAATTTTAGTAGACAATTAAATGTACCATTCGTGGTGTATGCAGACTTTGAGGCTATCACACAGAAGGTGCACACAGCGACACCATCAAGCGAGTGTAGCTACACAAATGCTTACCAGAGGCACGTTGACTGCGGTTATGGGTATAAGTTAGTTTGTTGCTATGATAACGAGTACAGTAAGCCAGTAAAAGTGTATCGCGGTGAAAACGCAGTCAACAAGTTCATTGGGGAGATGTTAGAAATTGTTGAATATTGTAAAAAGACATCTGAGAGTCACTTTAACAAAGAAATGACACTGACTAATGCTGATAAGAAGAACTTTGACGAGGCTAAAAGTTGTCATATTTGCAGTGTTGAGTACACTGGTGCTGACGTTAGAGTGAGAGACCACTGTCACGTGTCAGGTAGGTACAGAGGGTCCGCACATCGCGATTGTAATGTGAACTTTAAGTTGACTGACAAAATCCCTGTGATCTTTCATAACTTACGCGGCTACGATAGCCATTTCATTATGCAGGAGATTGGCAAGTTTGGCCAAGACATAAATGTGATACCAAACAACATGGAGAAGTACATGGCGTTCATGCTTGGAAAAAACTTAGTGTTTTTGGACAGCTTTCAGTTCATGAGTAGCGGTCTAGACAACTTGGTGAAGAACCTACCAAGGGACGCTTTCAAGTACACGTCAGAAGTGTTTCGTGACGACGGGTTGGCACTTATGACAAGAAAGGGGGTCTATCCCTACGATTATATGGACTCCTTTGATAAATTCGACGAGCGCGAGCTACCCTCCAAAAAAGATTTCTACAGCGTTCTGAACGATGAGCACATCACGGAAGAAATGCACGAGCGCGCCATCGATGTGTGGGACTACTTCGACGTTGAAAGTATGGGTGAGTATCACGACCTGTATTTGAAAAGCGATGTGCTCTTGCTTGCCGACGTTTTTGAGAACTTTAGAAAGACATGCCATCGTGAGTATAAATTAGACCCTTGCCATTATTTCACATCGCCTGGGTTGGCTTGGGATGCCATGCTGAAGATGACTGGAGTGGAGCTTGAGTTATTGTCCGACATCGACATGTTCCAGTTCGTAGAATTAGGTATGCGTGGTGGTGTGAGCTACATATGCAACAGACACGGCGTGGCGAACAATAAATATATGAAGGGGTACGATAAAGCGCAAGAGTCGAAGTATTTGATGTACCTTGACGCCAACAACTTGTATGGATGGGCAATGAGTCGAAGTCTACCCACGGGCGGCTTCAAGTGGTTGACTGAGAAAGAAATAGAAAAAGTTAATCTGCACGACTATCACAACAATAGTAAAAAAGGTTTACTGCTCGAGGTCGACTTGGAGTACCCAGCCCATTTGCATGACCTACACAACGATTACCCGTTGGCTCCCGAGAAGATGGAGATAACTGTCGACATGTTGTCAGAGTACTGCACGAAAATCAAAAATAAGTTTAATGTGAGTGTTGGCGGTGTGAAGAAGTTGGTGACTAATTTGAAGGATAAAAAAAAGTATGTGTGTCACTACGGAAATCTGCAGTTGTACATGGATCTTGGATTAAAAATCAATAAGATTCATAGGGTCCTGCAGTTTGACCAGTCCAAGTGGCTAGGCAAGTACATTGACTTTAACACAGTCAAAAGAACCGCGGCTAAGAACGCTTTTGAGAAGGACTTTTTCAAGTTGATGAACAATAGTGTGTTCGGAAAAACGATGGAAAACTTGAGGAAGCGTGTGGACGTAAGATTAGTGACCACTGCGAAGAAATTAGAAAAGCTTGTCTCGAAGCCGACGTTTGTGTCTTGCAAAATATTTAGCGAGAACTTAGTCGCTGTTCACAAAGTTAAAGAAACGCTGACACTAAATCGACCCGCGTATGTAGGTATGTGTATATTAGACTTGAGTAAAACGCTGATGTATGATTTTCACTACAATTATATTATGAAAAAGTACTCTAGCGACACCTGTAGATTGCACTTCACTGACACTGACAGTCTGTTGTACTCAATCAAAACTGACGACGTTTACTCCGACTTTATGGAGGAGCGCGAAAAGTTTGATAATAGTGACTATCCTGCAGACAGCCCATTCTTTTTTAGAGAGAATAAGAAAGTCATTGGGAAGATGAAGGATGAGTGCGCTGGAACGCCAATTGTCGAGTTTGTTGGGTTGCGCAGTAAAATGTACAGCTATTTGAAAGAGGGTGGAGGTGGTGGGAAAACCGCTAAAGGTATTAGAAAAAATATAATTAAAAAAGTAATCAGACATGAAGATTACAAAAGTGTGTTACTTGAGCAGAAACAGTTGCGACACACAATGAAGACCATTAGAAGTGTCAAACATCAGTTAGGTAGCTACGAAATTAATAAAGTGTCGCTATCCTGTTTTGATGACAAACGATACCTTTTAGAAAATGGTATTGACTCCTACGCATATGGTCACAAAAACATTGTAGTGAGAGACACCACTGAAAACAGTGAGCAAACGGACTAATTCGCAAAATAGTTGGCTATTTGTTAGTCAATGTTGTTAGTCAATCAAAAGAGCACCATTTCGCTATCCATTTGGATAAACATTACCACTAGAATCGAGAGTCTAGTGGTTTTTTTTCGCGCGTGAATCGGGACAGCAGTAGTTTGTTAAAAAATGTGAAAATGTTGAAATATGTGAAAATGTTGAAACGACACTTTTTTTAAATATGTGAAAATTGTGAAACGACACTTTCTATTGAAATGCCATATTATATTTTTCCAGATATGTGAAAACGCTTGGGGTCCCACACTCTACTTTATTTGAAACGACACTTTCTATTTTTAGCGAAAGTTGTGATTTTTTAATATTTGGCATCAACTGAGTAGAAAACATGGGAGGGGTGTCTAGATTGACTAACGATTACCATAATAGCACAGAGACTGGTGTTGTGAGCTCACCAATGTCGATTGTAAAACGTGAGTACCAAAACATTGTCGAGTTGTGGCTCGACACAAATTTGGTGATGTTTTGGTGTTTATATTGCGGTTGGAGTCTACTGAGCCCGCACCGCCAGTCTCTATACTACTTGTTTGTTGGTGATTTAAATTGTAATCTATTAGAATCTCCTAAAAAAGGGCACACAAAGCGCCTTGTTGATATATTAGACGTATATCAACTAAAACAAATTATTCAGGAACCCACGAGAGTAACTAAGGATACAAGATCATTAATTGATCTCATGGTGACCAGTGATGCCGATAATATTTCCAGTTCTGGTGTGGTTTCGTTAGGTGCGTAAGTGACCACTGTTTGGTATATGCTTGCATAAAGATAGCAATGAATAGATCTCAACCAAAATTGATCCAATCGATTTATTGAACTACAATAAAGAGCTTTTTGTAATGAATTGATGAATGCATTATTGCATGATTTTAATGAGAAATTAGATACAAACCCATTGTGGGAACAGTGGAAAACTATTTTTACTAGTATTGCAGATAAACATGCTCCATGATTCAGAACTCGGAGGGTAAAAAACTCTTATGCACCCTGGTTGACTAGAGAGATCAGAAATGAAATTATGTATCATCGCGATTACTTGAAGCGAAAAGCAATTCAATCAGGATCGGCACATTATCACAATGCATTTAAAAAAGCTAAAAATAGAGTAAACAAAATTATTACTGAAGGAAAAGCAAGATATTATTATGAAAATATCACTGAAAATAAACATAATCAAAAGGAAATCTGGAAAAATATGAATGAGCTAAGAGGTAAGGGCTCCAAAATGACTTCTATATCTCAAGTCTCCAGTAGCTGAGCAAACTATTTCTTCTGAAAATGAGATAGCGGAAGAATTAAACTCATACTTTGTAAATATTGGTCGTAGCAAATAGCTATTACACGAGGAAGCAAATAGCTATGTTACACCAGCAAAAAACTCATTTATATTTAAACAAATTAAATTGACTGATGTTTTCAAATTAATATCTTGTGTAAAAGGCAAAAAGGCATCTGGTCCAGATAAAATATCTGCTAAGCTTATCAAAGATTCGGCCAGTATTATTGCACCATCAGTGACAAAAATATTTAACAGTTCATTGTTAACAGGCATTTTCCCTAGTGATTGGAAAAACGCAATGGTATCTCCAATTTATAAATCAGGAGATAAGACAAATTGCACAAATTACCGACCTATATCTGTTCTTTCTGTAATTGCAAAGCTTTTTGAAAGGTTGACCGTTCAACAGTTGACAACTTATTTAGAAGAAAATGGGATTAGTAGTATAGAGAGTGGGGCTACGAGCTCAATTTTTACACATTCAATGTTGAACGCGAATATAATCGCCAAAACATCACCAAATTTACACCAAATCCCAAACCCCCAAAAATTCGATGTCATTTCGGTAATTCTAAATTTACAACATACATCAAATAAGACCACAAACTCGATTTATATGCTAATAATGTGACATTTCAATATTTTTGCATGTTTTTTAAAAAATAGAATGTGTCGTTTCACATTTTTCACATATTTAAAAAAGAAAGTGTCGTTTCAACATTTTCACATATTTAAAAATAGAGAGTGTTGTTTCAACGTTTTCACATTTTTTTTCAACAAACTACTGCTGTCTCAACTCACGCGCGAAAAAAACCCACTAGATTTTCAAGTCTAGTGGTGATGTTTATCCAAATGGATAGCAAAATGGTGCTCTTTTGATTGGCTAACAACATTGACTAACAAATAGCCAACTACTCTACGAATTAGTCTGTTTGTTCACTACTCTCAGTGGTATCTCTCACTACAATGTTTTTGTGGCCATACGCGTAGGAGTCAATACCATTCTCTAAAAGGTATCGTTTGTCGTCAAAGCAGGACAGCGATACTTTATTAATTTCGTAGCTACCAATCTGATGTTTGACACTTCTAATGGTCTTCATTGTGTGTCGCAACTGTTTCTGCTCGAGTAACACGCTTTTGTAATCTTCGTGTCTGATTACCTTTTTAATTATATTTTTTCTAATACCTTTAGCGGTTTTCCCGCCACCTCCACCCTCTTTTAAATAGCTGTACATTTTACTGCGCAACCCGACGAACTCGACAATTGGCGTTCCAGCGCACTCATCCTTCATCTTCCCAATAACTTTCTTATTCTCTCTAAAGAAGAATGGGCTGTCTGCAGGGTAGTCGCTATTATCAAACTTTTCGCACTCCATCATAAAGTCGGAATAAACGTCGTCAGTTTTGATCGAGTACAACAGACTGTCAGTGTCAGTGAAGTGCAATCTACAGGTGTCGCTAGAGTACTTTTTCATAATATAATTGTAGTGAAAATTGTACATCAACGTTTTACTCAAGTCTAGTATACACATACCCACATATGCGGGTCTATTTAGTGTCAACGTTTCTTTAACTTTGTGGACAGCGACTAAGTTCTCGCTAAATATTTTGCAAGACACAAACGTCGGCTTCGAGACAAGCTTTTCTAATTTCTTCGCAGTGGTCACTAATCTTACGTCCACACGCTTCCTCAAATTTTCCATCGTTTTTCCGAACACACTGTTGTTCATCAACTTGAAGAAGTCCTTCTCAAAAGCGTTCTTAGCCGCAGTTCTTTTGACTGTGTTAAAGTCGATGTACTTGCCCAACCACTTGGATTGGTCAAACTGTAGGACCCTATGAATCTTATTGATTTTTAATCCAAGATCCACATACAACTGCAGATTTCCGTAGTGACACACATACTTTTTTTTATCCTTCAAATTAGTCACCAACTTCTTCACACCGCCAACACTCACATTAAACTTATTTTTGATTTTCGTGCAGTACTCTGACAACATGTCGACAGTTATCTCCATCTTCTCGGGAGCCACCGGGTAATCGTTGTGTAGGTCATGTAAATGAGCTGGATACTCCAAGTCGACTTCAAGCAGTAAGCCCTTTTTACTATCGTTGTGATAGTCGCATAGATTAACTTTTTCTATTTCTATCTCAGTCAACCACTTGAAGCCGCCCGTAGGTAGACTTCGACTCATCGCCCATCCATACAAATTGTTGGCGTCAAGGTACATCAAATACTTCGACTCTTGCTCTTTGTCATACCCTTCCATGTATTTATTATTCGCCACGCCGTGTCTGTTGCATATGTAGCTCACACCACCACGCATACCTAATTCTACAAACTGGAACATGTTAATGTCAGACAATAGTTCAAGTTCTACTCCAGTCATCTTTAACATAGCGTCCCAAGCCAATCCAGGCGATGTGAAATAATGACACGGGTCTAATTTATACTCGCGATGACATGTCTTTCTAAAGTTCTCAAAAACGTCGGTAAGCAAGAGCACATCACTTTTCAAATACAGGTCGTGATACCCACCCATACTCTCAACGTCGAAGTAGTCCCACACGTCGATGGCACGCTCGTACATTTCTTCCGTGATGTGCTCATCATTCAGAATGCTGTAGAAATCTTTTTTGGAGGGTAGCTCGCGCTCATCGAATTTATTAAAGGAGTCCATGTAATCATAGGGATAGACCCCCTTTCTTGTCATAAGTGTCAACCCCTCGTCGTGAAACACTTCTGACGTGTATTTGAAAGCGTCCCTTGGTAGGTTCCTTACCAAGTTGTCTAGACCACTACCCATGAACTGAAAGCTGTCCAAAAATACCAAGTTTTTTCCAAGCATGAACGCCATGTACTTCTCCATGTTGTTCGGTATCACATTTATGTCTTGACTAAACTTACCAATCTCCTGCATAATGAAATGACTATCGTAGCCACGTAAGTTGTGAAAGATCACAGGGATTTTATCAGTCAACTTAAAGTTCACATTACAGTCACGATGTGCAGACCCTCTGTACTTACCTGACACATGACAGTGGTCTCTCACTCTAACGTCAGCGCTGGTGTACTCAACGCTACAAATATGACAACTCTTAGCCTCGTCGAAATTCTTCTTATCGACATCAGTCAGCGTCATTTCTTTGTTAAAGTGACTCTCAGATGTTTCTTTACAATATTCAACAATTTCTAACATCTCCCCGATGAACTTGTTGACTGCATTTTCACCACGATACACTTTCACTGGCTTACTATACTCATTGTCATAGCAACAAACTAGTTTATACCCATAACCGCAGTCAACGTGTCTCTGGTAAGCATTTGTGTAGCTACACTCGCTTGACAGCTTTGCTGTGTGCACCTTCTGTGTGATAGCCTCAAAGTCTGCATACACCACAAATGGTACGTTTAGCTGCCTACTAAAATTCTCGTATTTCACTTTCGCACCTTTTTGCGGCATTTTAATAGCTTGCTTCCCATTGATGACCAAACATACTTCAACATGACTTTCAAGCACGTCCGCTCGACTAAAACACTGCAGGCAATGTCTACAAAAATGTTTTCTAGCCTTATGCTCTGTCTGACGGTACATAAACTTGTTGAAATCGCGAATGTACACGTAGTGCTTGTTGCCCACATCATTAGTTATCAACAGTAGGTCCATGTGGTCAGGGTACGCTTCCTTAGAAACATACACAGGGAATGGTTGCTTATTTTCATACCCGAAAACGTTGATGCTAATTTCGTTAGCCTTTTCGATCTTGTTGTAATCTTTGAGTGTGACTGGGAAGTTAATTCCATCATAATTCAACTCACTGACATGCCTAGCGTACTTTGATGTTCTATCAGAGTTTTTTCCAACAGGGAACTTATGCGCTAGGTGACACCATCTAAAACACTTGTTGTCATCATCATTATTCACGTTTACCAAACCCTTCTTACTATTGCGCAACTCCTTTGGTAACGTAATGTAGCTACTCCCATTCAAAGGTCTATAAATAGCGATATTAACGTAGTGTGCATCTATTTTGTCGATAGTCCACCCAGACCCCTCAGATAACCACCCGGCTATCCGCGTCAAGATCTGTTCCGACCCACGGTTGGCAACACCTTCGATGTCACGCTCGTTAATGACGACAAACGTTTCACTGTTAAAGTAGGCAGTTTTGTACGTGGTCTTATCGAGTTCTAAAGCCTTCTCAAAAGTGACCTTAACTGTCTCTACCACTTTCATTCCGTTGGTCTCACCTAGTTCACGTCTCAAAAGATTAATGACAGCGCTTCTACTGCCGTTTACCTGATTGATGTCTCTATCGTTAACCACCTCGACTCCATAGGACCTGGTGAACCCTCTCAGCGCTTGACTCAACAGCCGTGGGCTATGGTCTTCAACTGCGGGTCGCGCTTCCTGATCTCTAACAAGACGGTTGTGTGTCCGACTGCCAACGTTAACTCGCCTGTTTGTCAGCGGATTAATAGTGCTGACATTTGTCGTGTCACTAAAAACACCATCTCTAACAAGTTGATTGTAGACTCGCCCGTGGACGTTGATTGCTCTACCTGTTAGTGGATTTACAACGGCTGCACCATTTCTAACAAGTGAGTTTTCTGTGACGTCATCCATGGCTTCTATATACTACACTTGGGTTTTTTTCCTAAGCCACTCGTTGTAATAGCGATCACCACTCTCACACCATCCCAACTTTGGATACACCACCCCAAACAGATTGTCGTCAAACAAGTCTTTCACCTTCCCGTCTTTGAGGTCTGACACCTTCTTGAGTGTCTCGACTCGTCTTCTGTGGCACAACCTAATAATGTAGTACCCGTATCTGCTGACATTTCTACCCTTTACCAAATTGCATGAGTACAATGCGTTGACAACTTTCAAGAAGTCCTCTTTTATCAACTCAAGGTGCTCACCCTTCACAACGTTCCGTAGTCTCCTCCCCATCCACCAAGACCGTTTGTGAACGCTTTTTAGTCGTGTGAGTCTCATGTCGCTATAACTCTGAATGTATCCCCATTCGATGTCGCCACACTTTGGACACGCGTACCCACCGCAGTCAGTGATGTTTTTCACAACGTCACAATCCGAGCAGTAGTGAATTCTGAAGGTGCCTCCACACTCAGTTTGCGTCTCGTTCGCGATCTCGTCAATTGTCAAGCCATAACTCATCTGCCTCATAAGTTTGTCCATCACTCTTATACTACTCCAACATTTTTTTTACCGAGTTAGCACCCACACCACTATTCCACTACCCAAACCTAGCGCGCTAACAAACAACAATTGGTACTCCTTCATTTCCGCACTCGGTTGGTAGTAATCCGCAACCCTCGGACTCTCAGTGAACACTCGTCCGCTGTACTGTATGGTCATTACGCTTCTAAGTTCTTCCAACGCATGGTTTGTGTCATTGATGTCAGCGTTAGCATCTGAGAGCATTTGCCGTAAACGCTGAATCTGATCTTTCTTAGCGACCTCATTCTCATACCACACTTCTTTCGCACTAGCTAGCTGCTCCAACGCGTGGTTGTGTCTTTTCATCTCAGCTTCATAACCCGAGTGATTAAATTTCGAAAACATAAAGCCAGCGCCTGCGAAAGCCACTGCATTAAATATCCCTCCAGCCACAACACTCACCATTAACTTACGTTGATTTGAATGTGTCTGTCAGTAGTATAGGACATGGCGGTACCAGGACAGTTTTCCAAAAGTCAGATATATTTTCAAGGTCAAGTTTCAAGGTCAAGTTTCAAGGTCAAGTTCTTGGAATTATTTTTGAGATAATTCCGAGAATTCCTTAACAAAGGGGCGTGGTCGAGATGCCTTGAGAAGGGCGTGGCCGAGACGTCTTGGAAAAGGGGCGTGGTCGAGATGCCTTGAGAAGGGCGTGGTCGAGATGCCTTAAGAAGGGCATGGCCGAGACGTCTTACGAAAGGGGCGTGGCCGAGACGTCTTGAAAAGGACGTGGCCGAGACGTCTTACAAAAGGGCGTGGTCTATTTTTTAGGAATCTATATGATTTTCCAGGAATCAGATCCATGTGGAATCTACACGATTTGGATAAGTGCGTTGGTACCCTCGTGTTCTTTCGTTTTTGTGTCGATCGTTTAAGCTATTTGAGATGACTGAGAAGCCGCAACTCTCTGTTGTGACTGGTCATCCTTTTCCCCAATACAGTATGTTTAAACCTCTCGTCTAGTTCCTCGCGTTCTAAGCTACTCTTAGCGAAGAGTTGTCGTTTGAGCTCTCTAATCTGGTAGATAAATAACAACTCTTTGTTGAGTCTCGTTGTCTTCTCCTCCACTGGTTCCACACGTTCTACGCTACTCTCCAGGGATACAGCGCTCATTACTGTGTGTGAGCGCTGTAGCCTGGAGAGTAGTGTAGAACATGGCGATACAAGGATGGTTTTCTAAAAGTCAGATCCGTTAGGAATCTACACGATTTGGAAAAGTGTGTTGGTGCCCTACGTTCTTTGTGTGTGGTTAAATTTGTGACTGCCATGGCTCAGCCGTGTGGGACCTACGTGTTGGTATTAAATTGGTTAAATTTTAAAATTGTTTAAATTGCTTAAATTATAAATTTATCTTTTATTGATTCGATTTTTTATAACATATTGTTTTGGGTATTTTTTTATTTTTTTTTATTTTGTAGTGTCCATAGGCGTAGCTAGATATTCCGTCTTCTGAAATGTGTCTCTTGTCGTCGAAACAACTCAGTGATATTTTATTAATCTCATAGCTTCCTAATTGGTGATTTATACTTCTTATGGTTTTCATTGTGTGAGACATTTGTTTTCTACTCGCTAGGGTGTCTTTGTAGTCGTCATGTCTTATGTTCTTTCTAATGACACTTTTCTTCACCCCTTTTGCGGTCTTGCCGCCGTCTCCTGTTTCCTTAATGTAGCTGTACATTTTCGCCCTCAATCCAACGAACTCAACTATTGGGACTCCTGATGTCTCGTCTTTCATCTTACCAATCACTTTCTTATTCACGGAGTTGAAGTATGGTGACGTCTTGTCATAACCACTAAAGTCAAATAATTATTTGCTTTCGAACATGTCCTTGTACACGTCCTTCGTCTTGATCTCATACATGAGACTATCAGTGTCTGTGAATAGTAGCTTAGCATTGTGTTTCTTCTTTATGTGGTTGTAGTGAAAGTCGTACATTAGTGTCTTCGATAGGTCGAGTATACACATTCCCACGTAAGCTGGTCTATTAAGCGTTAGCGTCTCTTTGATCTTGTGTATTGCCACCAGATTTTCGTTAAATATTTTCCAACTCACGATCGTTGCCTTTGATACTAACTTTACTAGTTGCTCACTGTTAAACATCAGCTTGACGCACACCCTCTTCCTCAGATTTTCCATGGTCTTCCCGAAGACTGAGTTGTTCATCAGCTTGAAGAAGTCCTTCTCAAAGTCATTCTTAGCTGCCGTTCTCTTGACTGTGTTGAAGTCGACGTATTTCTTCAGCCATGGAGACTGATTAAAATGTAACACCCTATGAACCTTGCTGACTGTCATACCCAATGACATGTATAGTTGCAGGTTTCGGTAGTGAACTACGTACTTCGATTTGTCGTGTAGGTTGGGCACCAGCTTAGTCACCTCACCTGTAGATACTCCGAATTTGTCTGCTATCTTCTTACAATATGGTGACAGCATAAGTGGATAGACATTTTAGATCAGCTCGTTGAGAATTACAACAATACCAAACACAGTACTATTCTAATGAAACCCAAAGACGTTAGTAAGAAAAACGAAAACGAAGTATGGACAACATTGTTTGGACACCATTTCGGTGACTACCCACTACCAAAGTTCAAAGTAGGTGAGACTGTCAGGATATCAAAGTACAAAAGCATATTCGCAAAGGGATACGAGGCTAACTTCACCGAGGAGCTATTCAAAGTGTCAAAGGCTATACGTGGTGACCCTACCGTGTACGAGATAGAGGACCATGAAGGGGAACCTATCGTTGGTAAGTTCTACGAGGAAGAGTTGTCAGCTGTCGATAAAAAAGACGATGTATATAAAGTTGAGAAGATACTAAAGAGAAAGAAGGTAGGAGGTAAAAAGATGGCTTTGGTTAAGTGGCTTGGCTATGACAGTAAACACAATTCATGGATACCGGAAAGCGATATTCAAAACATTGAGTAGTATATAATGGCTGAAGGAGGGTTCGATGACATCGAAATGCGACGTCGTGACGAGTTTAAGGATTATACGGACAAGGGTTTAGAAGAAGAGTTAGACATGCTCAATAACATAATCGCAGAAGACGAGATAGGACAAGAACGTGGTATTACACGTAACAGAATCACCAGGGTGAAACAAGAGATAGAGACTAGAGTCATAGAACGCAGAGTACAAGACAGAACCAGACACGCAGAGACGTCGTTCGTAGACAACGACGGTGGAAAAACAGTGTTAATCACTAGTAAAGGCAGCGATGTCACCACTGAGGCTCCAGCAGTAGTATTTGCTGAACCGGTGACATATGGTGACGTCCACGACGAGAGCTTTAATTTAGCTTTCGAAGAGGCTAGCGAAATCGAAAGAAGGTTGGGTAAGCTAAAAACACTCAACAAAGAGATTTTAGAAAATGATATAAAAAGAACCAATCTAATAGATAGAAAAATACGTAAATTGTATAAAAAAAGACTCAGTAATGACGATGTGTCAAGGAATATAGTCAATAGGTCATATGTGACACCCTCAGGTTCTATTCTTTTCAAACCGGTAGGAGAAGATGGTAAATATTTGAAACCTAAACTAATACTAAAACCTGGAAAAAACGGTTTAGTCTACAGTACAGACATTAAAAGTAAGAGTGCGATTGAACAGTTTAAGCAGTTGGTCGGTCAAATCCCCGACACGACAACTGACGTTAGAACAGAAAATGTAGACACCCCAACAACTGACGATAGAACAGAAGACACCACAGTTTCGAGTGAAGACTTCCCAGTAATTAGAACAGAAATGAACTACGATAACGTATTTGGGTTAACAGAAGAAGAAAATCGCGAGTTAATAGGTGTCCTAAACCCAAGTGATACAATCGACCCAGACACTAGACCACAATTTCTAAGAGCGCAAGCCGACTATTTTCAGGACGCTATAGACAAAACACTTGAAGAGAGAGACAATAGTGATGACTCTATAGAGGTAATTGGACTTGAAGAAAGAATAATTGGTTTAAGAAAAGCTAGGGACCTAACCTTAGGACAATTGGAACGTGAGACTGTTAGAGAACAACAAGAAGAGGACATCACTCGGTTACAAAAAATAAAGGAGTGGTTTAAGGAAAATTGGTTGGGTGCCTCGGCTTTAGGAATAACCATAGCCTCTTTTATCACCACGATTATAATATCCGCTAGAAGCGTAGTCTTCAAAGGTGGTCAAGCACTTGGAAAACTAGGAAAAGCTATAACTAATCTAGCCACAAAGGCTGGCCCTCTGCTGGCTGGACTGCTAAACGTGGTGGCAACTGCGCTAAAGTGGGGAGCTGCAGGCATATCTTGGTTAGCGTCTAATTTATGGATCCTAGCGATAGCACTAGCTTGGTTCGTCTACGATCAGTACAAACAGAGGAAATAAAACATGTGTTATAATATAGTATGAACACTAACGAAAAAGAGTTGCTTCCTGGATATAGACGACGCGAAATATCTGCTATCAAAGGCACAAGAACCCGTCATGTTGTAACGCTAAACCCCAACAAAGCCAATCCAGGGGAGGAGTTATACATAGATATCCCTAAAACTAAGGGTAACACTTGTTTGGTACCCTCTAGTCTCCATATTCTATTCGACTTTAAGAGTTCGAACGCGAAATCATGGTTTCTTAACAACCTTTCGAGACTACTATTTGAGAGACTGGTGGTAAAACTAGCTGGTGAGTCCGTGTACGACAATAGTGGTGAAAGCGTCATCGGTACGTACAAAGACCTCTGGAAATCTAACAGTGAGCGAGACCAGATGGTCGAGTATGGTATAGCAAACGAGAACCTTCGAAAGCTAATCTCAAAGGACGACAGTGGCGCAGCCAGTGGAGACACACAAAAAGTTAGTGATGGTTTGATGTTCTCCATCCATAACACTAAACAAAAGATTCAAATCGACAAGATTCTAGAAGATCATGGTCTATACGCACCATACAACATGAACAACAATTTCAGGTATATAATCACACTCCCTAAAGCGTCTGATATTATGGTGGCTCAATCTGGATCAGCTGTGGCTGGCTATACGTTAGAGAACCTTGAGTTGGAGTACGAAACTATCGAGAACCAAGAGATTGCTGATGAAGTATCATCTCTATACGCATCCGGTAGGTCTCTATCATACGAACACGTCACGCTAATGAAGACTGTGGAGTGGGATAAAGGAATCACACTCATGAACGAGAATATTAATCTACCAAGAAAATCGATGAAATCTGTCGTTTTACTCTTCACAAACAAAACAAGAACTGATAGCGAAGAGTTCATCTATCCAAACATAGAGTCAGTCAAACTCACCATAGAAGGTGTGCCGAACATGGTCTACAGTCAAGGAATACCCAAATCAAGACTCTGGGAAGAAGCGAAAAGACTATTCGGGCAAGGACTAGACTCCGACCAGCATATGACTATCCAAAAGTTTTACAAAGACGGTTTCGCTTTGGTTGTTGACCTTAGATCTATCGAAGATAACGCGAGAGTTGCGACTGGAAAGAAGATTGTGAACACCCAGTCAGGAATATTGATGGAAATCAATAAAGAAGTCACAACAGCAAACGTTATGTGTAGAATATTCGTACTCTCCGACGGTCTTGTAAACCTCATCAACAATGATCTACAATCAATCCAGTACTAAACATATAGTATTCTATATGAAAACACCTTTTAACATGCTGATTGTTGGTATGACAGCCTGCGGTAAAACGTACTACCTCTTGGATATGATAGAGAAAGACCACACGAATCACTTCGATTTCATCATTCTTATATGTCCAACATTTGAATGGAACAAAACGTACACAGAGTGGAAATACTTGAGAGACCCAGACTTTATCGCTATTCAGTGTGAGCAAGACAAGGTCAACGTAGTCCTTAAACATGCGACTGATACTTATAAAGGCACCAATTCACTAATAATATTAGACGATTGTGCTGGTGGGCAGGACGTCAAAAACAGAACAAGCGAACTAGTTAAACTAGCCTTTAGCGCTAGACATTACAAACTATCCACAATAGTCATAACACAACAACTAACCTCAATTAGTAAACCATATCGTGAGAACATCTCAAAGTTAGTAACATTCTACAACCCTAACAGAAACGATATGAAAATCATCGTAGACGATTATCTTAACGGAGTCGATAAAGTGGAAATTCAGAAAATAATAAAACAGTTGAAAGACAACGAGTACGCGAGATTGGAGATACTTCTAAGGCATCCATACTCATACGAAATAGTTATTCCGCAAAAACAAAACACGTCGTATAGTATAGGACATGCCAAAACGCAAGACAAAAAATCTTGAGACAATTGACGAACTCATTGAAGACATACGAGAAGCAGAACAGGAAGTGATCGACGAACCACAAACCGACACACCACAAGTTGACGACACTCCGCAAACTGACGTAGATAGGAAACGAGACGAACTAAGAAGACTCTCAGAGGACGGTGAGATAGACCAATCCATCGCTTATATCAAAAAGGCCTCAGATAAAGTTATTAACAAGATCTATGAAAAATGGGAGGTAAAAAGAATGGAGAAAGCGAACGTGTTTCTCTGTGACCTTTTAATAAGCAAGTTCGCCCACGCGTTAGGAGGGTTCAACGCTATTGAGTCACCTGAAAAGCTCGAAAACGAGTTGATTACTGACCAGTTATTAAAAAGAGATGTAGAGAAGTTTATATCATACGTATCACCCTACCTCCCTTGTTTAGGGTTGTTATCAGGTGGACTGACAACTAGTAAACACGTATTTAGCCACATGGCTAGAGGGGAAATCCCCAAATGAAGAAGGAGACAGTGCTATCTAATTACAGCATTAGTTGAAGCGAGTCGAAGGTGAGATATTGTATATCCAACACAACACAGACGCGGTAGCATGTAAGTGCTTACATTCGTCGAAAATTCTAAAGACACTAGATGATTCTGGTCGAGAAATCGAATGGAGAGTCTACGTAAATCAGCAACACTTTGTGCCAGACATACAAGCTCCGTCACGCCACTGACTTCTTCGTGAATCAGTAATGAATAACTTATGTGAATCACTAATGTCACGCGACGGTGACTCTACCTAGTAAACCATGTGCTATCCAACTGAGTATCCAAATGGATAGCGAAATGGCGCTCTTTTGATTGGTCAACTCACAGTGTCCACGGCAAATGTTTTATCCAAACAAGTATCCAAATGGATAGCAAAATGGCGCTCTTTCGATTGGCTAACAACGTTGACTAATTTGCATACCAACGGGTGGTCACAATTAGTATCCAACTCAGCGTCCACGGCCAATCTTTTATCCAAACAAGTATCCAAATGGATAGCAAAATGGCGCTCTTTTGATTGGTTAACAACACTGACTAATTTGCATAACAGACAGGTCTACAAAATCGCCCACACGGCTGAGCCATGGCAGTCACAAATTTAACCACACACAAAGAACACGAGGGTACCAACGCACTTATCCAAATCGTGTAGATTCCAAATGGATCTGATTCCTGGAAAATCATATAGATTCCTAAAAAATAGACCACGCCCTTTTGTAAGACGTCTCGGCCACGTCCTTTTCAAGACGTCTCGGCCACGCCCCTTTCGTAAGACGTCTCGGCCATGCCCTTCTTAAGGCATCTCGACCACGCCCTTCTCAAGGCATCTCGACCACGCCCCTTTTCCAAGACGTCTCGGCCACGCCCTTCTCAAGGCATCTCGACCACGCCCCTTTGTTAAGGAATTCTCGGAATTATCTCAAAAATAATTCCAAGAACTTGACCTTGAAACTTGACCTTGAAAATATATCTGACTTTTGGAAAACTGTCCTGGTACCGCCATGTCCTATACTACTTCTGTCGGTATCCACTTTTTCGATTGCATCCATTTTACTAACAGCGTTCCTGCACCAACAGCTGCAGCAAGTTTCACTGTGCCTCTCACCGTCTCTGGTGTTCCCAATGGTTCTCCCAAAGCCTTTTTAGAAATCATACTCACTGCCACAGCACCAGTCGTAACAAGTAGCGCATCGTACAGTTCGTTCATAAGTTCTTTTCGATCGATCGCAGTCATATACATTGTCGTGTGTTTTGTTCAAGAATCAAATGTGTCTAACGCTGGACGACAAGTTCTACGATTTTCTGACGTGCTAACCACAGTGCTCACAGGCTCTAATCGTGTCTCTTTTTCACTGCTAATTGTGTACCATAGCGAAGCAGCGGCAATGATAACACCAAGTGTCCCAACAATGTAACCATAGCTCCACTCACCACCCTGTTCTTCGTTGACTATCATTTCACGCATTTTCTTTTCTTTCGCAGCTTTCGATATCTCAGCCAACTTTTTACCAGCAGCGACGCGCTTTGGGTCCTTCACCTTAACACTTTTCACATCAGCTGTGATCTTAGCTTCAACAGCCGTCTGTGAGTCTTCAACCATCTAATACACTATCACGTGTTATCTTACTCACAGATGACCTCACAGGTGTCTCACAGTTGACCTCACAGGTATCTCACAGTTCCAGACCAAACGCACTAGAAAATTAGGATTTTTTCTGGGAGTATAACATAATGACTCAAGCCCGAGAAATTAGCGAAGAAGTTATTGACCGCTTGCTGAGAACGGCCTTTGTCAGTGTGTCTACCTCACAAGACACCTCTGGGCCTAGCGTCTTAAACAAGTACTTCTCAACATACACACTGTTCGACCCTGACCCTGAAGGGCAGCCAAAACGGCTTAGCTCTCAGGTCCGCCATACGAGGTATCTTCTCGACGCTTGGATCGATCTTCGAGAGGAGAGAGCCAACGAGCTTGCTGATACATTAGCTGGCATAATCCCTGTGTGGTGTTACTCATCATTCAAGTACCTTATGTTAGCAAGTGATGTCTACTTGAACAACCCTAGTGGGTCCACAGCCACATTACTCGGTAATTTCCTCCAAGTGTTCTTAGCGACCCTTATGTGGAAACCATGCCCAACCAAAGCCAAAGCGTGGCTAGATCTCGCCGCGAACCGCGACGTTCACGTTTGCAAGGTGGGGTGTAATGAGATACTGGGTGCGGATGATATCAGGGACCACGTACTCTCGCCCGCCCACAGACACTTTGCGAGAGACGAAAACGTGTACACCTGTCACCCATGCGGTGTGGTCACCAACGACCCACTGCATCGCTTGAGACACGAGAGCTCGAGGTCCCATCTTGAAAACTTAGAGCTTCAGCGGACATTTAACATGGAACGACGGTTTCCACCACAATAAAAAATATTTCTCTGAGGGTATAGTAACCATGAGAAAAGTTGGTAAACTAGAAATCGTGATTGGTCCCATGTTCGCAGGAAAAACGACAGAGACTCTCCGTAGGTTACTCACGTTAAGTAAATCAGGGCTCAAAGTCCTTTACATGAACAACACAGGCGACACCAGGCGAACTGACCACGCGTTCTCCACACATCGTCAGACCATTGTTGTCGGATCAGACAGTTTACCTGCGAAGTTAATCACCAACCTCCCAAGTTCTTCCGAGATAGCTGATTACGACGTCATCGGAATTGACGAAGGCCATTGGTACTCTGATCTACTCCCAGTTATTCGCGAGTACATCAAAGCTGGCATTCACGTCATTATTTGTGGTCTCATAGCAACGGAGCGCTTAAAAAGAATTGGTGAGCTCGACACGTTGTTCCCAATGGCAGACGACATCACATTTCTAAAAGCGTACTGTGCTGTTTGTCGTGACACTTACGGAACAACTGTCGAAGCGCCATTCAATTGGAGATACAACCCAGGACCATCGTTCGTTGGTGGTGCTGAGCAATATCATGCAGTGTGCAGACGTCATCATCCTTCCACACAAAATTAGGGGTGTTCTCGGATACCTCACTTTATTAAATTTAGACATTGGTCACACGAAGCGTCCAATGTACCGTAGAAACATTTTTTCACACAGTGGTCAGAGGGTTCGTGAAATAAAGAGAGAAATCTTCGCAGATATTTTTATCAAGTTAAAAAATATCTTTTAAAAATGTTAGAGCAGTTGTCACCTCAAGTGTCGTCTCAACAACGAGAACGAGCGCTAACTCGACTCATTACTCATTGTCTAAAAAGTCTCTTTACAGTAGCGTCTCTCGTGGTTACTTAACGCTGATTTATTTTTAAATTTACGAAAACACTGGGAGCACTGAAACCCAACGTCAAAGAAATATTTTACTACCGTGGTAATAGCGTCGTCGTATGAGTCGCACAATAATGTTAGATACCCAGCGGATTTGTATCTGAGTAGCAGAGAGTCTTGCTCTTCAGATGTCTTACCTGTGCCACCTGGATTCTTGAACTCAATCACAAGCCCGCTATGCTGTCGGTTTGCATTAGCGATAATCAAGTCAGGCGTTCCACGTTGGTAGCCTTTTTTCCACGAATTTATTCTTTTACTTGAAGTGTCTTGGTTCTCACCACAAGCGGCTATCAAAATAGCTTCTGGATAGTATTTCCTAAGAAAACCAACAACTTTCGTATGAAGGTCGAACTCAGTGATCATTTTAAACTGGTTGTGTTTGAGACCGACGTCAGCTAAACTTTTTTTAACGCTTGGCAAGACCTCTGAGTGCACCCACCTTCCAAAGTGTTTCGCACGCTCCAATTTACTCGAGAACGTCAATGAGTAGACCCCAAGTTCGTTGATAAACGAGGTCTGTTCCATCTTCATTTTACAGTCAGGTTCGACGTGGTCGTTGACTGCGTCTTTTGGTCGAGCGTAACCTAGAGCACTTGCGACTTCTCTTGCTTTGAACCATATTTCACCGTTGTGATTAGCCATCGTGATTTGGTGACCATCGAATAATTGCACCAAGTTGGTTGCCATTACTATAGCCTCGCAAAAAAACTACTCGACATAGGTGTCAGGTTTTTTATAGATCTGGTTTGTTGTGTACCAATGCAGCAGGTGTGTTTTATTAGTCTTCAGTTTTCTACGTCGTCTGAAAAAGTTTCTAATGTTACGAACCAGTTTTCTAAGCCAACCCATTACATAACTTAGGTCACGTCTCCTACCACTCCCACAGTGTCTAATTCTGGTAACATAATAGGTTCGCCATAAGTCTTTTTAGACCTCATACCAATCTCAGCGTGGAGCTCGAGAGTAACGTCACCGCGACCAAATGATCCACCAGCTTTGAACATGTGATCAGTCGTTTTATTTATTTTATATGTTTCGTGAGGTCTCGAAATACATGCTCCCATTTACTTTACACCATATTCCTTCATCATTTCTCCACCCATGATTATGATGTCTCGGTTCGTCATGTAGCCACTCACAATTTTCACGCCGTAGAATTCTATCAACGATGGGTATGCATAGGGTGCGAGTGGTATTCTTGGTCGATGTATTCCAAAAATTGTTCCATAAGGTGTGCCTATCTTTTTCATGTTCGCTATGAAGTCTGAATCGGTTGACTTGACGTTGTTGACCCTGACGTGTGAATTGTCCATTTGCCAATGTATTGATATCATATGCATTTTTGTGAGGTCAACGCCACTCGGAATAGTGCATATGCTCTCCATTGCTGGGATGCCACCACCATACGCGAGTCCATTAGTCATACCAGTCTTGTACCCTATGAACTTATCCCACTGACCGTCGTCGTTTGATATAATTGTCTCCCAATTTGATCCAGCGGTGCGAGTAGGTAACCTCACTACGACAAAAATGGAAAGATCACACCATTGCATACTGGGGCAATTAAAGTGGAGACCTGACTCAAGTGGGATTGGTGTTAACACAGGTGATAGAAAACTTTGGCTTACACTGCTGATGCCGATAATAGGACCATAAGTCGGGTTGTTTTGCACTAATTTACTTGTTTCACCAATAGCTTTCACATTGTTTGAACCATTGGTGTGAAATTCCACGTTTTTTAAGGCGTGTGTGCTAACGTTGAAGTCGAGCACAATGTTGTAGGACTGACTCTTGAGGAAACCTGATAGTAGCTGTTCTAGAGTTCTTTTATTGGTGGCGTCTGAGTCATCGACTGGGTCTGCCACGTTTTTTATCGCTGAGCCTTGCATGTCTATTATTCCAGACATCCTTCCACCAGTCGCACTTAATTTGGGATCTTCGTCCAGATGTCTTTTCGTTCTCTTTAGTATTTTATCGTGAGGGTCGTCAGACTCATACCCATAGTTTAGACTCATTACTACTTCAAGATGTATTTGGTTAGTAGATAGCCAGAGACTGCTGAGAACCCTAAGATTATCGCCAACGTTGTCGTGGTGTCTGACTTACTTGTGGTGGTCTGCGCTATTTGATTGGTGGTGACCACTGTTTTCTTTGCAGGTGGCGTAACTAGAGTTTCCAAGTGGAGCCCTGCCGCTTGGTGGACTTTTTTGTGCTTCGCTTTTGGCACTCGGTGGTAGTTCAGCCCGTCGTTATACCCAAATGTCATCCCAGTTTCGGACGAAGTTCTTAGCACGTTATTGTAACCAACGATGGGGTCCTTTAACAAGACCATGCTTCTTGGGATCAGCCAAGTGTTGGGTGTCACAGCTGTGTCTAGCTTAACGTTGGTGTCACTAATCGCTTTGTTCATAAGGTTGATCCAAACACTCGGTGAATATTGAACCACAGCGTTTTCAACGATGTCTCTAAAGATTTGTTGCGTTTCTCGAGCACTAGCTCTAGTTCCCACGATGCTTTGCTTTGACCTCGCTTGGGCTCCAAGAATGGCGTACATTTAAACTTCAATCGATTGGTTTAGTAGTTCTTGTCCTAATGGTGTGAACCCGTCAGAGTGTCTCGGACAATACCGACGATAATCACCTTGGATGTCTTTGATGTATCTATTGTCAACATCAGTCAATGGTAGGTGACCTTTCAAAAGTCGCCAGTCAGGGAGGTACAGTCTTAAGATGTTGTTAATGTCAACTTGACTCTTACTCAAACGGAACATCACACGACGAATGGTGAAGTACACGTGGAACCTCATGAGACCCACGACTTGCTTTGGGACGTCGACGTGATAACTTAAGTTTTGTAGAGACACCCCTGAGCGGTATGTAGCGATGTACATACCTGCGATCGCTTGATAGTAACTCTCGAGTAGAGTCCAAACTGTGTTAACGTTACCACCAATTGCCTTGTCGTTGTGACGTCTTTTGGTGTCGATGAGTATTCTCGGTAGGTCTGATTTGAAGGAATTATTGTCGTCGACAAAGACGTCAAAATTGTGGGTTGGGTAATTTAGGACATATGGTGGAAACGTCTCGACTTCTCTGTAGCTCTTGTGGGTCTCTGTCAGTAGTAACTTTGGGACACGTCCATCGCTCGACCATATTCTTGGGAATCTTGGTGTATTGCTAAGGAATTTTGTAAAGCCCTCGTTCTTCGTGAACTTTGATGACTTTATGTTTATCATGTCAGAGTACTTTGGACCCGACTTGAAGTAAATGTCAACGGTCTTGACTGTTTTATTATCGTCTGCGAGGTTGTACCCAAACTCAAACTTATCTAGTTGCGCATTTGGAAATTCACTAAGAAGAATTAGTTCACCTTGCTTTCTTTTTGTTAGCATCTACATAACACACACTATATTATATGGTCAGGGTCGTAGTGTTGATTAGAGGTCCAACGGAAACTGTGGATCTACCAGAGGCACTTTTGACGTTTGGCTCAGATCCTCACTTACTAGTAAAAAAAGCGACCATCTTTTGGGACTACATTAATGTGGAGACCGGTGTGAATGATGAAATAAGTTACAACAGCAACAAACACGTTTTTGAGTCTGGGTACCACACTTTTAAAATGATTGCCGACGAATTGAGAGGACTAGGGGCTATCGAGCTAGTAGCCAACAAACACAATTCAAAGTGTGCGATAAGAACTGACCAACAATTAGAGCTGTTTAAATTTGGAGAGCTGTTAGGGTTCAACGATAACACAACGGTGAGTAGTAGTGGTTTGGTCAGCCCTAATGTTGTGGATGTTAACAAAGGGTTGAAGTATGTACAAGTGGGTTGCAGCATTGTGAACAGACCTGAGAATATTGTTAATGGTAGCAAAAGCGAGGTTATCGTTGAGTTACCATTGACCACCACCCAACCACTGAAGAGCTCTGTTCAACAATTCTTCAATATTGAGTCGAAGGTGTCAATAAACAAAGGCGCTTTTACACAGCTAGTTTTTAGCGTGACTGACCAAGATGGTAGTGGTGTTGATGTTGGTGACATATTGTTAGATTTGTATGCAACGCTTGAGTAGCTAACATTAAACGCGTGCTAAAGTAATGAGTCTAAACTATGGGTTCGACTCTGGTGGCTACACTGAAAAGCGACGTACAAACAACGACCCCCAAAAGTTGACGGTGCTCATTGAAGGTGTGGAGAAAGTTGTGACTTTTGACTACAGTGTAGTAGCCACACACGATAGCCCACACATTGTAGTCAAGACGGCCACTGTGTTTTGGAACTATGATAATGTGATGAGTAGTGATGATATTCGATTCACACTTGGTAGATTAGAAACACCGTATCCATGGCTCGCGACAACTCGATTGAGTGGGGGTCACTACGACTTCGACGCGTTGGTTAGAGCTCTACGACTCACGCTCAAGGAGGTTAACGCAGACTTCGTGGTGGAGAAACTGGCGGCCACAGGTAAAAGTAGGATCAAAGTTCAGCGTGTGAGGTATGGCTCCACCCCCCGAGTAGAACTTAGGCTAGGTGGCATTGGGCTTTTGCTCGGTCTCGCGAAGGACGCAGGAATTGTGTTAGACGCTAAGTGGCACGACAGTCCAAACAAGATTGACATGAATAGAGGTCTAAAGTATGTAGAGGTCTCGTGCGACGCTGTTGAGACGGAGAGCAATGTGAGTACTGACGGGAAGCGTAGCGATGTGATCACGACACTGCCAGTACCCACCGAACAGTCTCTTGATGGGGGGATACAACGTTATGCGTATGTTGAGTCAAAGGTGAGAATTAAAAAGGTATTTACTCAAGTATGACGTTTCGTGTTAAACCAAACAATGGTGACGCTGACGTTGGCGCGGTGTTATTGGAACTGTATATTGTGTGAATTATATGGAGCTCGGTGTGGAGACAGAGCAAGGGTTGAGAGACATTTACTACAATCCTAAGACAGGGTACAGTGGTGCAGAGAGGTTGTATCAAAGTGCGTTAGGGGATGGATTGAAAGTAACAAGAAAAACAGTGAAAGAATGGTTGACCACGCAAGACACCTACACTAGGTACAAACCCATCGTGAGAAGGCATAAATTCCGTGCTACCTTCGTCGGATTTCTTGGTGAAGAGCTCCAAATGGACTTAGTGGACATGAGTAAGTACTCAAAACAGAATGGTGGTTATTATTGGATATTGACAGGCATTGAAATATTGAGTAGATACGCTTTTGGTATCGCAGTTTATAGAAAAGACACTAAGAACATGACTAAGGCTGTTGGAAAATTGTTGGTTGACTTTAAAGATCGGTTTGGAGCCACGCCTAAGTTAGCGCAATTTGATGATGGACTTGAGTTCTATAACGTTGGTGTTAAAAGTTTGCTGAAAGAACATGGTATTGAATATTTCAGCACTAAGAGCGACAAAAAGGCTGCTGTTGTTGAGCGTTTTAATAGAAGTCTCAAGAGCATTATGTGGAAGTACTTTTACACCCATGGGACGTACAAATGGATTGAGGGTCTCGACCAGTTTGTGAGCAATTACAATAGCAACGTGAATCGAAGCATTATGATGAAGCCAAAGGACGTCAATAAGTCAAACGAGGGTGAAGTGTGGACCACTTTGTTTGGTCACCAATTTGCAGACAACCCATTGCCAAAGTTTAAGATTGGTCAATCGGTGAGAATTAGTAAGTACAAGAGTGTGTTCACAAAGGGCTATGAAGCCAACTTCACTGAAGAGCTGTTTAAAGTGGTGAAGGTTATTCGTGGTGATCCGAATGTGTACGAAATTGAGGACATAAGTGGTGAACAGATTATTGGTAAATTTTATGAACAGGAATTATCGCTGGTTAATAAGAAACATGGTGACGATGTGTACAGAGTTGAAAAGGTGTTGAAAAGAAAGAAAGTCAGAGGGAAGAAGATGGCGCTGGTCAAATGGTTGGGTTATGAGAGTAAACATAATTCGTGGATACCAGAAAGCGACATTCAAAATGTGAGCTAATGTAATATGGCTGAAGGTGGGGAAGGTTTTGATGAGATTGAGATGGAGAACCTTGGTAGAGCCTACACTGACGATCAACTAAATAACGAACTTGAAAGTAACACTAAAGCTTACAATTTAATTAACGATAAGTACCCCGGTGGTGGCATGCCAGATATCGTGCGCGTCGAGAATGAGAGATTGTTTGAGAGAATTAATAGATTTCAGAGTGAGCAAGAGAGGAGGTTTCGAGAAAAAGAGACGTCATTTATCGACACTGACGATGGTAAGACGGTGACAATAAGGGGGACTAACACAGAAGTCCCAACAGTAGAGTTCGTTGAACAGGAGTCATACGATGACGTCAATGACGTAAGTTTCAGTATAGCTTTTGAAGAGGAGGAGGAAATTAAGAGAAGACTGGGTGAGCTAAAAGCGTCCAACAAAGAGCTAACAGAAAACAATGTAAAAAGAATCAAGCTAATAAATAGGAAAATACGTAAATTAAGCAAAAAGGTGCTCGGCCGCGACGACGCGTCAAGGAAAATAGTTAACAGGTCGCAGGTTACGGACTCAGGGGCTATTCTTTTCAAACCGATAAACAAAGATGGTAAATATGGAAAACCCAAACGAATTCTAATACCTGGGAAAAAAGGCTTGATCTACAGTAAAGACGCGAGTAGTAAAAACGCGATTGAACAGTTCAGACAGTTAGTTAGTCAAATCCCTGAGAATACAGAAACAACAGCTGTCACAACAGAAGTAATCCCAGACGACTTCCCAGTAATTGAGACAAGAGTGGACTATGATGACATACCTGGGCTATCACCAGACGAAAACCGCGAGCTGAATGGTGTGCTCGACCCAAGCGATGGTGTGGTGCGCGAATCAAGAATAGGTGCCAATGGTGCATTGCGAATACAAGCAAACCATTTTCAAGAAGCGATAGACAAAGCGAACGAAAGAATAGTAGAGCTCGAGGGAAAAGACCTTACAACTGCAGAGAACGAAGAGTACATTGATCTACACGAAAGAGTGATTGGACTTACGCAAGCTAAATACAGAACTTTAGGACAGCTAGAAATAGAGGAGGTTAGAGAGCAACAAGAAGTCGACATTGACAGGTTTCAGAGACTCAAGGAATGGGCTAAAGAGAATATGGTTGGGTTGAGCGCTGTAGCAATTTCAGTGGCTGGAATTATAACAACTATTATTATCGCTGGGAGGTCCGCTGTTATGAAAGGCGCTATTGCTACGAGGTCGTTCGCACAGGCTGTTAAGAATGCGATAACGAAGATGGGTCCATGGGCTGTTGGATTGGCTAATTTAGTTTACAACGCGTTGACGTTGGGTGCAAAGGGTCTCGCATGGTTGGCTCAAAATCTGTGGGTACTTGCGGTGGTACTTGCGTGGTTTGTGTATGATTATTACAAGCTAAAACGGTAGTCTCAGCCTCGAAGAAAACAAAACATACGTAAAGTATATGAACGTCACATCGGCAGAGTTGAGCCCTGGTTTTAGACGAGCGACCATGGGTGTCATAAAAGGGGCGAGAACGCAACACGTAATCACGTTGAACCCTAATAAGGCCAGTCCTGGCGAGGAACTCTACATTGACATACCGAAGCTCAAGGTTAGTAGCTGTTTGGTGCCTGGATCGTTGGGTCTAGTGTTCGACTTTAAGAATGCGAACGCCAAAAGCTGGTTCTTGAATAACGTTAGCAAGTTGTTGGTTGAGAAACTTGTTGTGAGACTAGCTGGAGAAGCTGTGTACGACAACAGTGGGGAAAATTACACTGGTGTTTATCGTGACCTTTGGGAAAGTGTTACTGCGCGAGACCAAATGGTTGACTATGGTATTGGTGGTGAGAACTTGAGAAAGCTAATCTCTAAGGACGATAGTGGTGCGACAAGTGGGAACGTCGCTAAAGTTAGTGACGCATTGATGTTTAGTGTGATTGGAACGAAACAGCGGATTAAGCTCGGCAAGATCATGAATGACCATGGGTTGTACGCTCCTTTTAGCATGAACAACAACTTGCAGTATGTGATCACACTGCCAAAGGCTACAGACATCATGATAGCTCAATCCGGTAGTAGTGTGGGTGGGTACACTCTGGAGAACCTCGAGCTCGAGTATGAGACGATCGATAACCAGGAGCTTTCTGATGAAATAACGTCGGGCTATGCAAGTGGTCGTAGTTTGTCATACGAACACGTCACGTTGATGAAAACCACTGAATGGGACAAAGGTACGACATGCATTGTGAACGAGAATGTTAATCTACCAAGAAAAAGCATGAAGGCAATTGTGTTGCTATTCACGAATAAGGTGCGAACAGATAGCGAGGAGTTTCTTTACCCAAATATCGAGAGTGTTAGAGTCACAATTGAAGGTGTGCCAAATAGTGTGTACTCACAAGGCATCCCAAAGTCGAAGTTCTATGCAGAAGCGAAACGACTGTTTGGGTTGGGTGAAGAACACGCTCAGTTCATGACCATACAAAAGTTCTATAAAGATGGTTTTGCGTTAGTCATTGACTTGAGGAGCGTCCAAGATAACTACAACGTCGCCACTGGTAAAAAAATTGTGAACACACAATCCGGCGTGCTTCTTGAAATCACAAAGAAAGCGACGACTGCAAATGTCATGTGCAGGGTGTTTGTGATAAGTGATGGGTTGGTCAACTTCATGAACAATGGGTTGCAATCAATCCAGTATTAAATCAAACGCAATTTAATGGAGACTCCGTTTAATGCGCTAATTGTTGGTATGACAGCTTGTGGTAAGACGCATTATTTACTCAACACACTGGAATCTGAGTATCGCGGCAAATTTGACTACATTGTGTTGATTTGTCCTACTTTTGAGTGGAACAAAGCGTATCAAGATTGGAAATATGTGCGCGACCCTGACGTGTTAGCGATAGACTGTGCGCAGTATAGTGTTGACGCTGTTCTCAAGTGTGTAACAAATGTTTTTAAAGGCACTAACACTCTGATTGTGTTGGACGACTGTGCAAGTGGGCAGGACGTCAAGAATAGGACTAGTCAATTGGTCAACTTGGCTTTTAGTGCGCGACATTTTATGTTGAGTGTTATTGTCATCACACAACAACTGACGTCGATCGCAAAACCGTATAGAGAAAACATTAGTAAGCTCGTTTGCTTTTACTGTCCGAGCAGAAGTGATATGAAGGTTGTTATTGACGATTACCTTGGGCACATTAGCAAAGAAGAAGTGTCGGCGATTGTGACCGCATTAAAAAATAATAAGTACGCTAGACTTGAAATCTCACTGCGCTACCCATACAGTCACGAAGTTGTTACTCCGCAATAAAATATGGGTATAAGTAATAGCGTGATGGTAAAACGCAAAAGTGAGGAAAACCCCACGATTGAGGAATTAGTTGAGGAGACTGACGACACCTCAACTGTGGAAGACAACGTTGACGTTAGGAGATCCGAACTTATTAGACTGTCCGGTGACGGTGTGGTAAGTCAGTCCGAAGCGTACATTAAAAAAGCGTCCGCGAAAGTTATTGATAAGATATGGCGCCAACACGAGTTGAAGAGAATGGAGATCGCAAACGCTTTTCTCACCGACTTGCTAATCAGCAAATTCGCCAGCTTACTAGATGGGTTGAACGCTATCGAGAACCCTGAGGAACTAAACGACGAACTACAAAAAGATCCGTTACTAAAGAAAGACGTTGAGAGCATTGTCGCGATTGTGACACCGTACGTACCTTTCTTGGGCTTGCTGTCGGGAGGAATTATAACATCGAAACACGTGTACGATCACCATTTTAGGAGCGAGGTGGTAGACACTGAGAGTAGTGAACAAACAGACTAATTCGTAGAGTAGTTGGCTATTTGTTAGTCAATGTTGTTAGCCAATCAAAAGAGCACCATTTTGCTATCCATTTGGATAAACATCACCACTAGACTTGAAAATCTAGTGGTTTTTTTTCGCGCGTGAGTTGAGACAGCAGTAGTTTGTTGAAAAAAAATGTGAAAACGTTGAAACAACACTCTCTATTTTTAAATATGTGAAAATGTTGAAACGACACTTTCTTTTTTAAATATGTGAAAAATGTGAAACGACACATTCTATTTTTTAAAAAACATGCAAAAATATTGAAATGTCACATTATTAGCATATAAATCGAGTTTGTGGTCTTATTTGATGTATGTTGTAAATTTAGAATTACCGAAATGACATCGAATTTTTGGGGGTTTGGGATTTGGTGTAAATTTGGTGATGTTTTGGCGATTATATTCGCGTTCAACATTGAATGTGTAAAAATTGAGCTCGTAGCCCCACTCTCTATACTACTGGGATTTTGACCAAATATCAATTTGGGTACTGTAACATCACTTCTTAATGCTACAAATAATTGGCTTGTAAATATCGATAAGGGTTTGATGAATGGTGTTGTATTTCTTGACCTTCGGAAGGCTTTTGACACCGTTGATCATCAAATCCTTATCGGTAAGCTTGAATTGTACGGTATAACAGGAACTGCCTTGGAATGGTTTAAATCTTATCTTGCGTATCGTAAACAAACTTGTAAAATTAATAATACAATTTCTATACAAGTAAAACTATTGAATGTGGTGTGCCTCAGGGGTCGAATTTAGGATCTCTCCTTTTTCTCCTATAATTATATAAATTATCTACCTAATTGCTTGGAATTTTCGGCACCATCTATGTTTGCAGATGACACTAATATTACTATTGCCGTGCAGATAGTGTTGATAAGACGGAATTAAAACTAAATTCTGATTTATCTAAACTTCATGCATGGCTTGTTGCTAACAAGTTGGCGTTGAATGTATCCAAGCCTGAATATATATGTTATGGTCTAGACAGCAGTTAGCTAGCATTAGAAGACCCTGAAATTAGTGTTGGTGGATAACGCATAAAACGAGTCACGCCACTAAAAGTCTAGGAGTTATAATTGATGAGAAACTAAAATGGGAGCAACATATAGACAACATCACTCAGCAAAAAAGTATCTATGGTATTGGAGGAATAAAACCTCTAAAGCCTCATGAAGTTATGTACCAAAAGATAAATTAAGTGACGTTACAATGCAATCGTGAAACCCTACTTTGAATACTGCTCGTTAGTCTGGAGGAATTGTAACAAAACATTACAATTAAAACTCCAAAAACTCCAAAATCGAGCAGCCAGGGTGCATGATTAGTGGCGCCAACTATGAAATTCGTTCAAAAGACATACTACATAAGCTAAATTGGAAACCGCTTAATTATAGGCGGTTAGAACAGCTTCTTGTATTGGTTCATAAAATATTAAAAAAAAGACCCAGAAACAATGATTTGTCAATTTCAAACTTCTGATATAATAATAATATGCTGATGTTGTCTAAGCCTAGGACAAACGCCATGAAGCGCAACTTCAGCTTTAAAGCTGCTAAGGTCACACTCTGCCACTATCATTAAAACAAGAATCTATCTCTGTTGATGATTTTAAATCGAAATTAAAGATGAACCTAGATAGTGAACTTTTAGTTAATTTAGATTATTAGACTTTATATCTCTGTAATATAATTATTTAATAGCCATTTTAATTTTAGTATTTTAATAATGTAAGACACGGCCCTATGAAAAGCAACATTTTAATTCACTTTTATTTTTGTAATATTGTTGATAGGCTACCGTGGATAAAGAATTTTAAATAAATAAAAATAAATAAATCTGCAATGCTAATTATGACCTTTTGACAATTGTCACACCAAAAAGTAGAATTTTAGTACTTTGATTGATTGGCGCATGAGGGTGATGTCGGTACGATGATCCGGATTAGGTTGGCGTACCTTTGTGAAATTTACGTCTGTTTACACTACAAAGGACAAAGCGAGGTTTTTCGTTGACATCAGCAGTTTTTTACTACGCATATGCGTATTGCTCGACATATTTTACAAAATGGCGATTTTTTCGGCTGCCGGAAACGTTTAAAAACAGCATGTTTACTAGCCTCCTTCGCAGCCGTATCCGGTGTTCAGCCCCCCTCCACCTCCTACGCCTGCTCAACCGAGCAATACATTCCATTCCGTTTGTTTTAAGACAACCAATCACGAAACGGCAAATTTTGTAAACAAGTTGAATTCCCGCCAAATCTTTCACACGCATTCGGTATAACACTCGTATGATGGAAAAAGCTCCTAAAAAACTTGTTGACGGTTATCTGAGATGTTTTATTTGTAACAACTTGCCACCAAATAAAGAGAGGGTTAGAGTATTTGGTGGTAAAACATCAGTATATATTCAGGGTCTACTAAAAAAAGCGGCTGACATTGATGCGAATCTGTACTCGTCAAACGATTTATTTATCTGCGTGAACGCATGCTACAAACGTTTGCAACGGTTTGAAAAAGCCGAGAAGAGTCTGCAATCTTTAAGGGATGAGATCAAGAGTGATTTCTCTAAAGCTAGTAGGGTGAAAAGACTGCGGAACGAGGACACTGTCACTGAAAGCAGCCCGAGCCGTATAAAGATAAGTGATTGTGACAGTGCAGCGAAATTGTTAAATTTCAACCCGCTTCCTCCTTTTCGTTCTACTTGTACTTCTTTCATCAATAGATCGACCATGCCTCCTTGTCAACTGCAAGAACCTTTTCAACTTGTGTACGATGCATTCCCTGCTAATGTCTACAACCAATTTCCAGAATCACGTTTAGTCTTAACATCGACTCCTATTCGTGGTATGAAACCAGCTGTTTCGACGTCGTTGGCTCCAAATACAGGAACTAAAATAACATTGTTTGTTGACTATCCGTCAAAAAGAGTGAACAAGACACTTCCCACAGAGTTTGAAGGTCTCGGAAAGGCGTTGGTTCACGGTCCTCCACAGAGAATTGCTAAGGCAGTAATGAAGTGTAATGTGATCTCTGGATTAGTTGTTGAGAATGTCCTTCGAGCCCTTTCTGCGGAAGTGTGCGGACTTTGTTCCAGGAAAAACCCATCTCTCTTGAGGAAAACCACTAAAGAGGACTTGACTAACTACAGTATGCAGTCAGTTTGCGAGGAATGGGAAAGTAGAGCGCCAATCTTCTTTGCGTTCCTAATGACAGTTGCTGTTTCTCATAGCGTTAAAGATGCAAAATGGTTGCCTAGCGTTACACTTGCTGGGTCAATTCTGTTGAAGCAGAGAAACTCGCACATGAATGCGACTGCCAGCGCAATGGGCATTCTTCTAAAGACCGGATCGATGGAGGTAAATGGCAACTTACTTGTATTGATCAATTAAATTAACAAGGTGAAGAGCGAGGTTACATTTAACGTGAAATATAAACATAAGTTAGTTGGATGTCCTGATTTGAATGTTTGGCTTTCTTTAAATATAGGGTTTTGTTTGCAGCAATGAATAACTATTGTTAATACTAATCTAATGCCTTGTCTATCTTCAATTTTTGACAAATGTAAATAATTTTGTTCTCGATTCTGAACGATTATTGCATCTGCCAAAAAAACATGAATAAATGTATATTTTTCAATTATTCAAAATATTGAAATATAATCTTCCGTAATAGGCTAATCTTACAAGATTCAGCAAGATGAAGGTGACATGTTCAAACCAATGTGTCCTGACAAAGTTAGATGCTATTGGGAAAGATCATGACATCAAACTAAAGACAGCAAGAGATACAATAACAAAGGAGAACAAGGCCCAATTAGAAAGCTCCAGTGCAGATAGCTCAATTCTGAAAGAAACCTCTCATCCTGGGTACACAATTGCATTCGATAACATTGATATGGTAATACCACGAAAGAACATGACAATGTCAAACCAGAACAGGGACATTCACTGGGTAAACCATAAAATGGTAGAGAATAGAGTATCTTGTAATGGACTTGCCAGTAATTTTAAGAAAAGAGAACTTTCTGAAGTAGCAAACATCAACTTCTTTCCATCCCTAATTGACCAGCAAAAACAGAGGTTTAATTACATTGTACTTGTTTCAAGGATTTTAGTGGACTATTTTGAATGCTTTGTTCCACTAAAGGATACATGCATCCAACACATTCCACACACACACAGCAAAGAAATGTCACTGAAGTCAACAAAGGTAAGAAAACAATATTGCTGATTTGTATAATAGTATATTATATATTAGATAATTCAATATGTTAAAAGTTGATTGCTCAATACTTGTATGTCTATTATGTTAGCATACAAATTGCAAAATATCAGTGAAGTCAACATATATTTTTGTTCACTCTTTGACAATGTGACCATTTCACTCAATCAGGTGGATTAAATACTATATTGCTATACATTTCTGTTCACTCTTTGACAATGTGACCATTTCACTCAATCATGTGGGGATATAATGCTATATTGCTATATATTTCTGTTCACTCTTTGACAATGTGACCATTTCACTCAATCATGTGGATATATGCTATGTTGCTATATATTTCTGTTCACTCTTTGACAATGTGACCATTTCACATGATCAATCATGTGGATAATACTATATTGCTATATATTTCTGTTCACTCTTTCATTTGACAATTTCACTCAGTCGTGTGGATAATACTACATTGTTTCTACTATGGTATTTGGCAATAACCGATCATGAGGGGAGAGTCACCAAGGGTATTTTGAGGGTATTAATAGAAACAATTTATATTTGAAATTCAGTATCCAGCATAATATGCATTCTAGTATTTCCATATGGTTAAACTGTTGCCAATTGCCATCCAATTATTATATGGGCCTAATTGGGATATAAAGATGAAACAAAAATAATGTGTAATCAAATAATTATTCATTGCACAAAACACATTCTTGTATTACCTGTATCTCTTTTTAACTGATATATATATATATATATATTGTCAAATTTTAACTTTGTCAATACCGGTATCATTTATGTTAAAGGTCCCTCTTGGTGTAATCTTCAGAAATGAAAACATCAATGAAGACATGTTAGAAATACTCCGCCAATTCCATGGATATCTTCCTCAAACTGCCACTGGATCATATGATGGACAGCTCTTTGCTGGGGATCAACTAACAGTAGAAAGAGCCATCAATGTTATTGCATCGGTCTCGAATGGCTACACACCTGAAGATAGACTAGAAGGCATACATTTGCAACTTGGGGACTGGCATGCTGGAGTAAAGATTCTAAGTGTATGTGGTTAAGAATTTTTTCCTTTTTGTATCAGATTATGGCATTATTTTTATTGCAGTACACAACCATGAAGATTGGGTACTTTCTCAAACAAATACAAATTAATACATTCATGCCAAGATGACCTCCTTTGACTAGCAATGTTATCTTCCATTATTCGGAATACAGTAATAAAAGGCCATCTCAGCATGGTTATAAGGTAGCTAGTGGGCATGTTCACACAATTTGATAGAATTATCTTCTTGATGCATGTGTCATTTGCTTTTAAATACCATAATTGTTACTTTTTTGCAAATACAGTAAGATGCACCAAGAGGACAATTGGATCAGATAGTTTAATGTGCTTTTAGGGTTAAATATGAATGCCCATTGTGATGATGTCACATAAATATTAATACATTTACTTTTTAATTACCCCATTACAAATAAATTTATCATCAAATATACATTATGTGATAAAGACTCATTCTTCCATGCAATATTATATAAATTTACTCACTACTTCTAGTTTGTTCGCTTATAGCACATTTTTATTCTTTACAGCAAATATACCAACGTTTCTTCTCTGCCAAATCAGAGGGAGACTGTTGCACTTTGTATTCGGACCGAACACTGATTAACCGAAGGAATGTCAAGGGAGACCCAAGTGCAGCATACCGGGCAGACAGGGATTTTTTCGCCCTGGTGATTAAATCAAGGGTCATATCTGCAGCAATGTCAGTACTTGGGATTGAAAGCAAGTGTGGTCTACCAACTAAATGCCCCCTGCCTACAAATATGTCCACACAAACTAAACCCTGTAAATTGAAATATTTGCATGAGGCATCAGCAATGATTGTGGACAAATTTGTTCTTGATAGTGCCTCAATTGACAAAGCAATTGGTAGGATTATTACCACTCAAGAAAGACAAGACATATTAGACCATCAGGTGCTGACTCCCAATGGAAGGTTTCCCTGCAGGTTTAATGGTTGTCCAAAGTCATTTAAACATGATGGGAAAATCAGACAAAGGCATGAGTTGTCCCACAATCCACCACCAGAAATTCCCAGTGAACCTGTTCCAACACCATCCAGACCAGAAACTATCCCTACAAACATTTCTGTAGATGATATGTACAATTATAATTGTGCTTTACTAGAAGAGGGGCTATTCTTTCTCAATTTCCTAGATGCTGTCAGTGAAGGAGATGGATTAAGAACTATGAGACAGTACAAGTACCTCCTCCTACACTGCAGGGCTGATGGCCAGCATAGCAGCAAGTATGCCCTGGAATGTCTTTATCAGTCTTTCTTAATCAATGCCCTTCTTTCCCCAAGAGACAGTGATAGATTTGTCCATAATAGAACTGTCAATACCAAGGGAGGCAAGGGAAGAAATATTGCACTTGATCTAGATGTACAAATGTAGAACACAGCAATAGGTTCCTAAAACAGGCCATCAAAAATCTAGGACCAAATGTGACTGACAAGGCTGTGGCTCGTATATGCCATGCAGAGGCTGGTGTTAGAATGATTACAGATAATATAGACAAGTGTGTAGTTAGGATCATTGGATCAGGAAAGCACATCCGCAGTTCCACTGACACAGATCTTGAGAAACTGGTTAATCGGGCAGTGAATAATGATGTATATAGCAAACACGATCTCCGTCACTACAACCACTATCTGGAATTTGAGAGAGACCGTCTCTATAACTTGGACATGTCTGCCATGTTTAAATGGATAAATGGACATAAGAAAAATATTCTTCTTGGTGTCAGGGCAAGATAGACAAAAACATGATTTTGTTAGGTTTTAGTATTAGGCAGTAATTATTAGGCAGTAATTATTAGGCAGTAATTATTAGGCAGTAATTAGTAGTAGTATTTAGCAGTGGGCAGTAATTTAGATATGCAGTAGTAAAGTGAAAAGGTGGTGAACTGCCGTGATTTTGAATAAAGAGATACTGACGTTTCGAGCGGAGCCCTTCACACTTTACTCTGATAAAGGGCTCCGCTCGAAACTTCAGTAGTCTCGTTATTCAAAATCACGGCAGTTCACCACCTTTTCATTTTTCTATTTTTAGTATTCAACAAGTAACTTCATCACTAGGGATGAGCCGATTGATTGATAAAAGCGATTAATCGGCCAACAATCAGCCGTTTTTCAATAATCGGCCGATTATGTTTCATGATCCGTCACCGATTAATCAAATTGGTAATTTTTAGTGATCAGCTCATCACTATTCATCACTGCATCCAATTGATACCGTGGTTGCCCCTTATATGCATATCCATTCTGCAAACTCAAATTTTTCATATACTGTACAGTAGCCGGATTTTGCATATAATCCATACAAGGAGGATTTAGGGGTAAGTGCTATTTTTAGCATTAGCATAATGCTGTCAAAAATACTTGTAAATATTTTAACCAACACTGTTTTTTTTTACCCGAGTACAATCAAAAGGTAAAGTCACTCATGTGTCCAAGAGCACCAACAGCAGCTTCTGGAATATCAACAATATCTGTTGACATATCATTTGTCACATTCATTGAAATATCAATTTGGGATAGTGACAAATTATCCACAACCAGATCACAGAGCTCATCATCATCCAAAACCATTGCCCAATAACTTTCATCAATATCAAGGTCAGATGTATCATCATTGTCGTCACTTTCATCACCATGGCAGTCAGGAGTTTCTACAAAATCCACATCGTCAAATGTTTCGCTAATAATGCCAAGTATTTTGTGTGCGTGCTTCATGTCCCATATTTCAACATAATTAGTAACATCTTCAAGAGTAAATATCCTGTGGCAATTATCCAAAACCTGTGCAATTTGCCATTCTGAAAACCCCAGTATAAGCTGCAAATTTGTTGAGGTTTTTAACTGTCCATAAGGTGACTTACGAATCAGATTATTCACCAAAGATTTATGATAAACTGTTAAACTGGAAGACATGGCTTGTTTCTGCTTGGCTTTAACTTCTCTTGTCACAGTGGAAACTGAATGGGATGTTCCTTCTTGGTCTTTATCCCCAGGATATCTGGTAATCTTTCTGCAATCAGATGCCTCACACGTGCACTGTAAGGCACAGTTATCACAACACAAATGCATGGGCTGTGGTGAATCTGCATCTATGATATCAAAATTGTTCATGAGATTCTTGTGCCTGCAATCTTTTGTCTTCACATACCCCTTGATATCATTCTCAACATGGTTTAAAAGTATTCCATTATATAAAATAAAGGCAACACTTTGTGTATTGTCCCGTCCAGCTCTTCCACTTTCTTGGATGTAAGCCTCGATATTCTTCGAGGGTCCAAAATGAATAGTCCGAGAAACTCCCTTACAGTCGATACCCATACCGAATGCAATGGTTGCCACAAGTACTCTAATTCCAGAGTCCTTGTCCTGGAAGGCTTTCAAAACCGCATTTTTATTTGTCACTGGTGTACATGAATGTAGCATTTCCAAAATAACATTTCTTCCATTGTTCTCTTCATCTATGTGCAACTTTCGACCAAGCATTCCTTTGAGTGTTGAATAGACAAATGTAGATTGCTTGATGGTCTGGCAGTAAATAATGGTGCGAGGTGTGATTAACCCTAGTTCTGAAAGTTCATCAATCAGCCATTGAAAATAACTGTCTAAGGGAGCATCTTTCAGCATATAGACAACTGAGTATGCAATGTTGGTCTTGTTAGGACATTCACAAATAACATAGGGGTCTACCATCATCAGAATTTCAGTGATACATTTCTGGGTATCTGCTGTTGCTGTGGCAGTGAGAGCAAGCATCTTTACTGATGGGGCAAGAGATCTAAGTTCATGCAGTTGAGAATAGCACTCCCTGAATGCAGTCTTGCTTGTGCTATTGGATGTACCCCTGAAATAAAAAATGGTACAATAAGTAAAACTATACATGTTTAAAGAGCTTTAGTTCTTATAATTATAGTCTGTAAGACATAATGTAGTGATGTACAGTGTTTGTAGAGAAAAACCAGAATGTCAACTAATCCATGTAATATCTTATGGAGCTATTATAGAATACCCATCCACTTTTAAACTTTCATGTACATGCAAAACAGTTTACACCTAAAGTGTAAAGATGAAATCACACAAATATGTTGTTCTTTATCAAATTGGACGAGTGAATTAAATGAAAGTGGACTAGTATTCTATAATCTGGCCTATCATTCCTGAAAAAAATATGTATTGCAACTTTAAAATATTTATATGTTAAATGGGCATACATTTTGTCCTAGTCATGACATTAAACTGTATGCACATACTGCCTTGTAGGTATTGCATCTTTAGGCAAAGGCTAAGAGAAGGTTAACTCTGACTCAAACATCCACCTGCTGCCTCCTTCTGTGACAGAAAAGATTAGCACCAGGAAGGGCATCCTGGGCGTAAAATCTTTGCCACAAAATCACCATGACAGTTGAACTGTTGTGGGGAGTCCAACCCCTGCATCAGCGTGGAAAATGGCTGTAAAACGTGTGTTGTTGTTGTAAATGGGCATGCATAAAAAAATGAGTGCAACATTCTTAGTTGGTATAGGACAATGTATCACTGTGAAACAGTTACACTACTGGTACAGAGAGGTCTTCCCTTGACGAGTAAAATTGTTTGGTGTTAGACCGAGTAAAATAATCTGGCGTTAGACAGAGTTGCCTTGAGCAATGAAAGGCCAGGTTAAACATGAAAATGCTGTTTAATAATTGTCTGTGTACTATTGTTGCTGTAGCATATTGACATACCAATCATATTAAAATGTAATTAGTTCTACAAGTAACATCGAGAATATATTGTTGTAAGAGCATTGAGACTACTGTATAATGCTCCTAATACGTCTTTATTATTATTATTCTTATATTGTGACCAGAATATCGAGATACATTATTATGTTGTATCATGACTTGTGTATTGTTGCATCCCCAGTGTATCACAATATAGGTTTTTGTAAAGCATATATCGTATTATAAAAGGTACCCATACCAATATATGGATACTAAAAATATACAATAGCATGCTCCAGTATATACTACATGCTTTCCAACATGTACCAGTAAGTATACCTCTCAAAACTGGTTCATGAAAGATACGTGAAGAGAACGGAGGGCAGGCGAACTTAATGTTTGATGTATTTCAACACGTCATGCATGCAGCACAACACGGTTATTTCAATACCACTGTGAAGTACGCCGTCGATTCAGCCTTCGATTCAGCCGTCGATTCGGCCTTCGATTCAGCCGTCGATTCAGCGGGTAGCCATCCGTGTGAACCTGACTGCTGTTTGGGCAGACGATACGCTTCGACTTTATAAAAGTACTATTTTCTATGGCGCTATTCTATATGATTTGTTTAAATTTAAATATGTTGTAGAGAATTTAATGCTCTTCCTAACGGTAGTAGTCGCTTAACTCGATCGTGCCTAAGGAAGATTCACGCGAACGTTAAACATGAACGGCGCTTCAAGTATCGAGCAACGGCGCTATAATTGGTATAGTTTATAATTTGTTGTTTCCGACAACTCAGATAAAATTACTATTTTCTCGGGCGCTACTCTATACGATTTTTTTTAATTTACATATGTTGCACAGAATTTAATGGCCTTTCAAACGGTAGTAGTCGCTTGACTGGCGCGGGCCTAAGAAAGATTCACGCGAACGTTAAACAGACCGGCTTTTGGTCTCGGGCAATAGCGCTAATTGGTATATACCTGTAGTGGAATTTGTTATTTAAAATTACTATTTTCCCGGGCGCTATTCCATACGATTTTTTTAAATTTATATATGTTGCACAGAATTTAATGGTCTTTCTAATGGTTGTAGTTTCTGGACTGGCGCGGGCCTAAGAAAGATTCACGTGATCGTTAAACATGACGGTCTTTTGGTCTCGCTAATTGGTAGGCCGGAATTTGTCATTTCCGACTAACTCATATAAAATTACTATTTTCTCGCGCGCTATTCTATACGATTTTTTTAAATTTATATATGTTGCACAGAATTTAATGGTCTTTCTAATGGTAGTAGCTCCTTGACTGGCGCTGGCTTATGAAAGATTCATGCGATCGTTAAACATGATCGACTTTTCATGTTCTCGGGCAACGGCGCTAATTGGTAGGCCGCAATTTGTTATTTCGACTACTCATATAAAATTACTATTTTCTCGCGCGCTATTCTATACGATTTTTTTTAATTTACATATGTTGCACAGAATTTAATGGTCTTTCTAATGGTAGTAGTTTCTTGACTGGCGCGGGCCTAAGAAAGATTCACGTGATCGTTAAACATGACGGTCTTTTGGTGTCGCTAATTGGTAGGCCGCAATTTGTTATTTCGACTACTCATATAAAATTACTATTTTCTCGCGCGCTATTCTATACGATTTTTTTAAATTTATATATGTTGCACAGAATTTAATGGTCTTTCTAATGGTAGTAGTTCCTTGAGTGGCGCGGGCTTAAGAAAGATTCATGCGATTGTTAAACATGATCGACTTTTCATGTTCTCGGGCAACGGCGCTAATTGGTAGGCCGCAATTTCTTATTTCGACTACTCATATAAAATTACTATTTTCTCGCGCGCTATTCTATACGATTTTTTTTAATTTATATATGTTGCACAGAATTTAATGGTCTTTCTAATGGTAGTAGTTCCTTGAGTGGCGCGGGCTTAAGAAAGATTCATGCGATTGTTAAACATGATCGACTTTTCATGTTCTCGGGCAACGGCGCTAATTGGTAGGCCGCAATTTGTTATTTCGACTACTCATATAAAATTACTATTTTCTCGCGCGCTATTCTATACGATTTTTTTTAATTTACATATGTTGCACAGAATTTAATGGTCTTTCTAATGGGAGTAGTTTCTTGACTGGCGCGGGCCTAAGAAAGATTCACGTGATCGTTAAACATGACGGTCTTTTGGTGTCGCTAATTGGTAGGCCGGAATTTGTCATTTCCGACTAACTCATATAAAATTACTATTTTCTCGGGCGCTATTCTATACGTTTTTTTTTAATTTACATATGTTGCACAGAATTAATTAAGCGGTTCTGAGCTCGACATCGTACACAACTGTTTTCGTTAAATTTTTTTATTTTCCCCAAATATTTACAAATATATATTAATATTTCCCCCTCCCAATCCTCCTCTTCCTCCTCTTCTTCCTCTTCCTCCTCTTCTTCCTCTGCCACCTCTGACACCTCGACTTTTCTTGTGAGGGCATTCCCGCCTGATGTGGCCTTTGCCCTTGCAGTTATAGCATGTGATATCTAGAATAAAACGAAGGAAAAAGTTTTTTTCAAGTTGGATTCCAAATATACAAACATATATATATATTTATCATTTATAGACCCGAACCAGGGATATATCATCCCGAGGGGTAATATTTCGACGAATTCCCCGAGCGGAGGGTCTATAAATTACATATTATACCGAAACAATATTGAATGCTGTCTTGAAACGTCTAGAAACGTCTTTAAACGTCTTGTTGTTCCTCCATTGTTTACAGGCTCGTCTTGTTACTATTTTGCCACAGGTTTTTTGCCCCACTACGGGGCATTTGCACCTGCATTTCAACCCCACTGTGTGGAATTAGCATCATTTTGGAAAAAATGTCAAATGCTCGGGGGGGGGGGGGGGGTGGGGGATGGACACGCTTGGATTTGACTGATACATTAACTCGAAATTTCGTTGCTAAATTAAAATCTCTAAAATTTAGTATTTCGTTGCTAAAATCTCTGCAGTGAGTTCACCACCTTTTGGCTTTAAGAGAATCGCGTTTAAATAAATAATATCAAAACGCGATAAAATATAATAAATAATATATAAATAAATAATATCCCGCCGCTAACAGGGCTTTAATTTGAACTATAATAAGCGTTTTATGTAGTGTAAAATAGTTTTATAATGTTAATAATCTTTTCATTGGGGTGGATAAAACAATAAATTCGACATATAAAACATTTTATATAATTTTATATATATAAATTTTATAAATAATTTTATTTATATTTATATTATTTATATATATGCTATAAATGTTATAGATATTTAAGTCTATAGTTCATATGTAATTCATGCTTGTGTACACCAATTTTGTTTAGTGAATGTTACTTTTCCATAAAATAAACTTTTGAAAATATATTGTTTAGTGTCCTTAAAAAAAGTTATCGAAAATGTTCAATTTCCCTATCGAACCACTTCAACAGTTCCTGTATTTTATATTATATATTATATATATGAGATAAATGTTGATTACCTTTAATAGAAGTCTTTATTAGCAAGAATAGTCACAACAGACGTTGTTTAGCGAAAATTAAAGTTTGTTAATGTGAAAAATGTTTTTACAATTCTAAGAAAACAAAAGACGAACTTTTAAACTTTTTTCTGCTTTTTTCCTTCCAGCTCGTTCCCAATCTCGTACCCAGGGTCTTACCTCCGCTGGACGGGGTACGAGGTTGGCTCGTTCCCTCTCATTTTTCCACGAAAGGGAAGGTTCCCCTCCTGGCTCCCTGTGGCGCCACACCTGCTTCGCATGAACCGTTAGAAAAACCATTAAATTCTGTGCAACATATGTAAATTTAAAAAAATCGTATAGAATAGTGCGCGAGAAAATAGTAATTTTACATGAGTTGGTCGGAAATAACAAATTCCGGCCTACCAATTAGCGCTGTTGCCCGAGAACATGAAAAGTCGATCATGTTTAACAATCGCATGAATCTTTCTTAAGCCCGCGCCACTCAAGGAACTACTACCATTAGAAAGACCATTAAATTCTGTGCAACATATATGAATTTAAAAAAATCGTATAGAATAGCGCGCGAGAAAATAGTAATTTTATATGAGTTAGTCGGAAATGACAAATTCCGGCCTACCAATTAGCGACACCAAAAGACCGTCATGTTTAACGATCACGTGAATATTTCTTAGGCGCGCGTCAGTCAAGAAACTACTACCATTAGAAAGACCATTAAATTCTGTGCAACATATGTAAATTAAAAAAAATCGTATAGAATAGCGCGCGAGAAAATAGTAATTTTATATGAGTAGTCGAAATAACAAATTCCGGCCTACCAATTAGCGCCGTTGCCCGAGAACATGAAAAGTCGATCATATTTAACGATCGCATGAATCTTTCTTAAGCCCGCGCCAGTCAAGGAACTACAACCATTAGAAAGACCATTAAATTCTGTGCAACATATATAAATTTAAAAAAATCGTATAGAATAGCGCGCGAGAAAATAGTAATTTTATATGAGTTAGTCGGAAATGACAAATTCTGGCCTACCAATTAGCGAGACCAAAAGACCGTCATGTTTAACGATCACGTCAATCTTTCTTAGGCCCGCACCAGTCAAGAAACTACTACCATTAGAAAGACCATTAAATTCTGTGCAACATATGTAAATTAAAAAAAAGCGTATGGAATAGCGCGCGAGAAAATAGTAATTTTATATGAGTAGTCGAAATAACAAATTGCGGCCTACCAATTAGCGCCGTTGCCCGAGAAGATGAAAAGTCGATCATGTTTAACAATCGCATGAATCTTTCTTAAGCCCGCGCTACTCAAGGAACTACTACCATTAGAAAGACCATTAAATTCTGTGCAACATATATAAATTTAAAAAAATCGTATAGAATAGCGCGCGAGAAAATAGTAATATTATATGAGTTAGTCGGAAATGACAAATTCCGGCCTACCAATTAGCGAGACCAAAAGACCGTCATGTTTAACGATCACGTGAATCTTTCTTAGGCCCGCGCCAGTCAAGAAACTACTCCCATTAGAAAGACCATTAAATTCTGTGCAACATATGTAAATTAAAAAAAATCGTATAGAATAGCGCGCGAGAAAATAGTAATTTTATATGAGTAGTCGAAATAACAAATTGCGGCCTACCAATTAGCGCCGTTGCCCGAGAACATGAAAAGTCGATCATGTTTAACAATCGCATGAATCTTTCTTAAGCCCGCGCCACTCAAGGAACTACTACCATTAGAAAGACCATTAAATTCTGTGCAACATATATAAATTTAAAAAAATCGTATAGAATAGCGCGCGAGAAAATAGTAATTTTATATGAGTTAGTCGGAAATGACAAATTCCGGCCTACCAATTAGCGAGACCAAAAGACCGTCATGTTTAACGATCACGTGAATCTTTCTTAGGCCCGCGCCAGTCAAGAAACTACTACCATTAGAAAGACCATTAAATTCTGTGCAACATATATAAATTTAAAAAAATCGTATAGAATAGCGCGCGAGAAAATAGTAATTTTATATGAGTAATCGAAATAACAAATTCCGGTCTACCAATTAGCGCCGTTGCCCGAGAACATGAAAAGTCGATCATGTTTAACGATCGCATGAATCTTTCTTAAGCCCGCGCCACTCAAGGAACTACTACCATTAGAAAGACCATTAAATTCTGTGCAACATATGTAAATTTAAAAAAATCGTATAGAATAGCGCCCGGGAAAATAGTAATTTTAAATAACAAATTCCACTACAGGTATATACCAATTAGCGCTATTGCCCGAGACCAAAAGCCGGTCATGTTTAACGTTCGCGTGAATCTTTCTTAGGCCCGCGCCAGTCAAGCGACTACTACCGTTTGAAAGGCCATTAAATTCTGTGCAACATATGTAAATTAAAAAAAATCGTATAGAATAGCGCCCGAGAAAATAGTAATGTTATCTGAGTTGTCGGAAACAACAAATTATAAACTATACCAATTATAGCGCCGTTGCTCGATACTTGAAGCGCCGTTCATGTTTAACGTTCGCGTGAATCTTCCTTAGGCACGATCGAGTTAAGCGACTACTACCGTTAGGAAGAGCATTAAATTCTCTACAACATATTTAAATTTAAACAAATCATATAGAATAGCGCCATAGAAAATAGTACTTTTATAAAGTCGAAGCGTATCGTCTGCCCAAAAAGCAGTCAGGTTCACACGGATGGCTACCCGCTGAATCGACGGCTGAATCGAAGGCTGAATCGACGGCTGAATCGAAGGCTGAATCGACGGCGTACTTCACAGTGGTTATTTCAATAACAGTTTAAAATAAACCAGAATAAATAAATAAAGAAGTAGCTATAAAGTATTACAAATAAGCAATTTAGAAGTATCTGGAAATATTCCTTACCATTGTTTTACCAAGCTTCGAGCAATAGGTGCTGTTTGACAACACTTTACGCCACCTCTCATTCTTGAGCCACGCTTCTGGGGTTCCATATACAATTGAGAACTTCCCTTGCTCGACTTCCTTTCCTTCATCTTCTTCAATGTCACTCAAACTTACTGAGGATATCCCCTTACTTCGCAGAAAAGTGACTTGATCTTGCATCAAGCTTACAAGCGGAGAAACCACCACAACAATGTGACTCGAAGCTCCGGAAATCTCATCGAATATTATGGGCAAAGCTTGGTAAATCAACGACTTTCCGAACCCTGTTGGCAGATTTACAAATATGTCGACCTTATCCTTAACGAACTTCTTTATCGCTTCTCGCTGATGTGGGTTTAAATCGCTTATACAGAATATATTGCATACTTTCTCAAACGCACTATCGAACTCCGCCATCTTTTGCCGCGAAAGTGGCGAATTGAGTCAAGGTCATAGGTCGGGCTTCCAGATTTGGGAAGCTTGATCTCTGATTGGTCATTACTACGGAATGGAATGTATTGCTCGGTTGAGCAGGCGTAGGAGGTGGAGGGGGGCTGAACACCGGATACGGCTGCGAAGGAGGCTACATGTTTACAAGCCGTTTCCTTTTTCGCCGGAAGCTCTCCGCACTTATCTACGTATCGCACGCGATACAGAGAGGTTTAATGCTTGCATATAACCATATAAACCAGCTAAAATTATTAAAATTGCTGCCGATAAACAACCAAAATAACCTAACATTTAAAACGCGTATGCATATGTTTACACTACTACGCTACGTTAAATTTGCCGTAGCGTAGTGATTTACATCCGGAGTGCTTGGCGGTAGTGACTACGCTACGGCAAACCACTCAGGATTAGGCAGGTACAGTGTAAACACAACAAAGAAACGTATTGATTTTTTAACGGATCACTTACCGTACCGTACTAATGTTAACCTGGCCTTAAATCTGACTTGAATAGCTTAAATGGTTCTCTTCGTGTAATTGCAAATTTATTTTAACATTAATCGTTCATACAACTTAGAGTAAACTACGGGTTAATATTTCAAGAGGGAATAAAAATCTCCATGTGTTCGCCCCAGCACTTAGCGAACACTACTGTAGATCTGAAATAATTTTTGCCGTTTTTTCTTTGATTATAGTTATTTCTGTGTGAAATGTATATAACCTTTTTATACACAGACAACTCGTGAGAATCAGCAGGTACGCTGGTTTAAATTTATCGCTGTGTACGAAGCGTATTACGGCAATATAAAAAAGCTTAAGGGATGTGTATACTGCCGAAATTTTAGAGGACGTCACGAAGCAGTGATGTTTCGAGGCAGCGCGCTGCAGAAGAGTAAAATCGATATACAGTAGGTATGCGCAATGTTACCGCAGTTAAATGTTAGTCTTGACTGCGCTTTCTGTTTGAATATTGTTTGCGTGCACGTGGCTTTGCTGTATTAGTTGCCAATGAGATATAATTATAGGACCTACCTTCAAATGTCTGGTAATAATCTTCAAATCCATATTCCAGCAACCATTCTTTGACTTCTTCGATTGTTTCGCCATTTCGAAACCTAGAGAACGCGTATGAAACCATCGCTAACACCAGAACTCAGAAGGTTTGACTAACGCCGAAAGAAGCTAGCCAGGTGTAAGAGTGTAAGGTTCTGTTGCGGAATTGCCGCGCGTAATACGATTGGTTGTCGTGCCATTTGACGCATCACCAACGTCATCGTATCCTGTTAAGTGTCATGTCTTCTTCGTCCATGCATGCTGTGAATGATTCTGTTGCCAGAACGAACTGAAGGGTCCAAAAACTTAGACGGTTCAGAAAATGAAGAACAATTTTACATCATTTTGTGATTTGCGCGTTCAGTTTGAAAATTTTATTAACAAAAATCGAAATCGTTAAAGAAACTGGGGGAGGCCCGCGATCGAAATGCAGTCTGCTATATACTGTAGTGCTATCACAGGCTACTTGTCACTTCTCGCTGGCGGGTGTTCTTTTCCTGTCGTGAACATTCATGACATCAGCTTGCTGTATTCTATATACTTTCTATTGTGAGAAATAGGAATAAAGAAACTAGTTTTCAGATTTTACTTATCATATATATAATTATAATTAAAATAAACTAAAATGGTCACCCATGTTTATTTAGCCAGATGCAAATACAAGAATGAGTTTGAGAGAATTTGAAAGTTTGTGACGGCGACGCAATTTTCCCTTTAGTTATAAACAGTCGTTACCATCCCAGCTCTCATGGAATGCTGGGTAAGCGAAGTGAAATTCCTCGTGGTCCCAAGGTTATCGCACACTTTATTTCGCGACTCCTCGTGTTCTTTCATAATATTTTATCTAAAAAGCGAACAAGCATCTATATGGTGAGTTCATGAGAAAAAAAAAAAATTTAAACAAACCCGAAACATTCAAGAGGCAGATTTGGAGCAAGTTCGAGCGGCCCTTCGTCAGAGAGTGAAACGTGAAATAATAACTGAGTGATTATCACTCACTGACGAAGGGCCTTCGCTCGAAACGTTAGACAACTTACACGCTATTTCGGCCAGTTTCGGCAGTACACCAACCTTTTTATACATTTTGATTTGTATTTCTACACTGCACAACACGTTTTATCACTTATTTAAAAACATCTATGACTACAGGTAGTAAGTGACTTTACGAATGTTCTATGGCAAATGCAGAAATACTTAACTACATTTATGGTTATACAGTATATTACGGTGGTCCATATATGCCGAATGCGCATATAATAGTTTCAGTCGACAAATATATTTTGTCGGTCGAGAAATATATTTTGTCAGAGTCCACAAATATATTTTGAAACCTCGCAGCATACGTTGTTGCGATTGATATTTCGAAATCCCGAATAACGTCGTTTGCCTTTTGGAAAGTATCTACATATACGTTGTGACTATCGATCACAATTGTCATGCCATGAACGAGCTCTTCTCCTATATACTAAATACTAAATATTTACATATTTTGAATTTCACGATGTACTTCTAGTACATATTCCATATAAGGAAGTGACCGACGAGCAAATAGAAGGCATTGACGAGCAAGATGTGGGATTGTTAACACGTTACTATGGAAAGCCATGACTGTCTTAAGTGATCGAACGCGATGATCTGCGGTGCTTTTGTCGTTATATGTGGTGTTTTCGACATTATACGCGGTAGTTTTGTCATTATATGTGATGAATATATTCGATAAATGGTACTCTCAGATACAGAATAGATAACATAGTACTTATTTCTTTTATCAAAAATCCTTCATCCAACAAGTTCTCCAACACAGATCTTGGAATGTCAAACTTGGGGGGACCACAACTTGCACGCACCTTCTTGATTTGTTGTGAACCAAATGTCGACGCTGCTATCCGTAGAGCCATCATATCACTACTAGAATGAACACCTAACTGTCGAAGTTCATAAGCAGACAACAAGCCAATTATGTCTGGGGTTATCCTCTCCTTGTGGAATGTTTCGCAAAGATTTCCTAACGCGCGCGGCGTGCGAGACGCTAACGAAGGGGGCGGGGCAACCACAGTCAACGGCCTTCCGAATTGATGTAAACACTGATTCGATGCCTTTCTGGTCTGGAAAGCACTAAAGGCCATACCGTGAATCACCTTGAGCCCGCAATCTTAGTATAATAATAGCGGTTTTTGTACTTAACATTACTTAAGATCGCTTGATGCATGTTTTGCGGAAAACGCGAAGTAATAATGGCGGGTGGTTTCAAATTTCCAAACAACTTGCATCAAAAAATAAATAAATAAATAATTTACTGAGAAGGTGCAGTATTTCTCAACTACTTCTCAAAAAGATAAACCTTGTCTACGCTAGCTCCTACAACAACAAAATCAGGAAAGTAATCACTACCTTAATTCACTACAGTACAGTAGCACTGAAAAAGGCATGTCACACGAAACTGAATCTTTTCCCAAGCCGAATACGGAATAGATCATTCTCGTTTCCTAGGCATACAGTACCTAAATAAATATAGCGTTGATGAAATGTAGGAGTAAATCGTCTTTCCGAAGACTCGAAGCTAAGGTACATGTATTCTTGGCAACTGTAAATAATTGGCAGCCGGCCGGGCAGTCAGTAATCGTAACAATAATTCTAACGTAAACCCTAATCATAACCCAAATGCTAACCCTAACCCTAACCATTAAAAAATAAAACAAAAAGTAATGAAAGAAAAAAATTAAAGGAAAAGTCACAAAAAGATGTGTGTTGCGGGGTTCGAACCCGTCAGTTTCAGCATTGCAACAGGGGAAACTAGCCACTTAACACTAAAACAGCTCGGACAACAATAATCAAAATGTATTTAAAGTCGTAAGCGACCGGTCATCTTAGTACACTATTATAAACTGCCGGTCATATAGTTTTTCCAAAACCGTGACAGGCTGCTGGTTATATAGTCACTAAATAATTTCACTGATCAAGGCAAAAGCTTTCAATACCATTAGTATTTTTTTTAAATAGTATTATTATTAGCCATATATGATATCTTACCCAAAATGTCAAATGGTTATTATTAAATTATGGTTATTATAAAATTAGACTTCCACAGCACAAGATCGATATGTTTCCATTTTCGGACAGTATGCTCTTCGTTTTAATACTGACTTAGCATATTCTTCGCATAGTGAATCATCATGCTAGCGGAATACTAGTAAAAAATCCGCTGACAATATTAGGCGACCGCAGGCTCAAGATGATTCACGGTATGGCCTTTAATAGTGCTTTCCTTCTGGTCTGGTTGCCTGTAATTTGTCCTGATTGTCGACAAAATTAACAAGTAAGAACATTTTAATAGCGATTTAATACAATTATTGTGTAAAAAATACCAAATAAACCAGTAGTTAAACGACGTTACGGCTCCCTGTGCGATATCTTCGATTATCCGCTCTTTTTAAGAAAACTACATTCGCTAGCCTGATAAGTTGTACGCATATTGTAAACAGATAATTTATCTTTGTTTTAATATATATTGTAGGTTTGGGAGTTGATTATTTCACAAGAAAACGTTCGTCGAAGACAGCCGAAAGTTCGTGTTTTTGTTTACAAGATGGTATCCGTATTGCGAAAATTATATTTTTGGGCATGTTCGATTATCCGCGCTTTGAAAGAGAACTAAGTTAGTTATCGGGATAAAGCTGTACGTATGTTGTAAATAGATAATTTAACTTTCCTTTGATTATTCTATAGCTTTGGGGGTGGTTTATTTCTCAAGAAAACGTTTGCCAAAGGGTTAGGACCTTTGTTGTTTTGGGGTCGGTTACAATCCAATAGCGTAGAGTCTGGCTGCTATTAATAGCTCAAAAAGCGGACAAACAAACCAAATTTGACTCACAAATGATTACAAATGAGCTATTTTCTTTTGTTATGGCCGCAAGAATTATGGGTAAAAGCGGACAAACATCGATGGTGACGTCGGTACGAGGGTTCGATAGTTCGTCGGTACGTTAATTCACTCTATATATTTTCTCGTCAATGCTTTCTATTTGTGCTTCCTTATAAGGAATACGTACTAGATTCGCTCGTCGGCCACTTCCTTATATGGAATACGTACTAGAAGTACATAACCTTCCACAGTGGAGGCAAAATGCCCTGGGAACGAGGTTGTTCAAGCACAAGAGTAAAAACATTTACTCAGATTTTTGCGTAAATTACACAATATCTTGAGTAAAATGCCAAGTTTTCTCAAAAATTGAGTAGTTTTACTCGTAAATTGAGCAATTTTACTCAAAGGTAAAAATGCTTTTTTGCAGTGCATGATGTGGCCAATTGTTAATCATCTTACAGTTTAATGCATTTATGCAATAAATAAAATTAACTTCATGCATAATATTAGTGTCGTGTCAATTATTGGGGGGTTAGGAGCGAGGGTTGACCCAGGGCTCTATCTTCATTGGCTGACCTATGTGACGTCAACTCGTATGTTTTGCCACTCCTTGGTCTTTGGACCTTTGGACTGGTTTTGGGCGCGTCACTTACTGTTGGACGTACTCAGATCAACATAGTGTATTTAGTTGTTGTTTGTTTTTTCTTCAAAATCGTGTACAAACGTCTTCGCTGACATAGTCTTAGTTTGGTGTCACATATTACAACGTCAACGTGTGTGAGTGTATGCCTCGGTGCACGAGAAATAGTTTATCGTCGATTTCGACTGAAGAATCGCCATCAGCAATGGCGCTTGTGACATCGTCTTCTACAGCGAGTTCTTCTTCGACGTCTACGATCGTTACGGCTGTGTCTTCGCCACATCCACGTTTCATGGCTCCTTCCATATTCCAGTCGCCGTCACTGTTGGCCCACAGTACATCGACGCCGTTGAGTGGTCCGGCACAGTGGTCATCCCCGCTTTTGCCAACAGTTCACGAGAATTCGTTCTCAGACGAGTATGGTCGGCCTTCGTCTTCGTCGTTGCCGTCAGCCTATATTCCGTCGCTGTGATGGTCGTCGCCTGGTGTGGTGCCACCCAGTGTAATAGCGTCAGGATCTGTTGTTCCTTCGCTGTTTCCAGCTGCCTCAGGCCCGAACGTCGCAATGTTGCCGCAATCCACCGTAGTCCCGGGATTTCAATCGGGCATAACAGCGCCCGACGGATCGTCTGTGGTTTTGCCATCTTTCTCATCGCCACAGCTTGCAGAGGTGCGCAATCCATCAGGTACAGTTTTTAACGTTCCTTCGGGGCTGACTTCGGCGTCCGAGGGTTTGTACTCTAGGGCGAATCCAATGTTGCAACAGGCTTTTGTCGTTGGCCCCGGTTTTCATCCGATACCTTATCGTCTTATAGCGGCGATTACGGGCGGCCAATTTGTTGAATTGTCAGCGTTGTTGACCCGGCCACACGATGAACGCGACCGTTCATCCCTTCGCTGTCCATAGATGGCCGTGTTGTGTTGGTACCGGCCACGCGTCCACATCGACGGCTTACGGATATTGTACAATGGGTTCAGGCGTTTAATATATACGCCATGATATTGGTGGCTTATTTCCCCAATCGCGCTCGGGATTTGCTAGCATACCAATTGCAGATTCTCCGTATGTCCGCGCAGTTTGGGGGTTCTGCATGGTTTAATTATGACGAGGCTTTTCGTCGCGATGCCGCTGCTCGTCAGCTTGGTGATTGGTCGCGTATGAACGTGGAGTTATATAATTTCCACATTGCCGCTTCGTCACCACGAACCCCGACCCCAGTGGGGATAATTTCGACTGGCCCGCGTTCGGAGGCTTCCGGTACGCCGTCGTCGTTGTACATCTGTCGTTCATGGAATTCTGGCGCATGCGTGTCATCTCGCGCCATGTGCCGTTATAGGCATGTTTGCGACATTCCACACTGTGGTGGCGGTCATAGACGCTTGGAGTGTCCTCGGCGCACCTCCACTAGAGCGGCGAATTCTCCTCCGCAACAGCCGCGAAAACGTCGCTGGTTTTCGGACGCGTAGTCTATATGTGGTGTTTCGATAATTGTTATTGCTTAACATAATAAGGTCAACAATTACTCACAAATAATAAAATTCATAAATTGTTATGCGGTATGTACCGAGGTTGTGTTTGTGTATGGGGGGGGGTCCGTATCTTCCTAATTTCCGTTGGGCATATAGGGTCGGTTCGCTCACGGTCGTTTGAGCCCTTTCCCGTTTATTTTTTTTCCTTTATTACAGCGTCGTTTACAGTCAATTTAGCAACGTTACCGTTGACCACCGTTTCTCCGTTGGCCGTCGCTGTGTTTGCTCGGGAACTTGCCTCATGTCCTTTCGCCTTCAAAGAGCTGGTGTTGGCGGGGCTGTCGCACGGTTTTCGTGTTGGTTTTTCAGCTCCTGTGAACACGTTGCGGTCTCGGCCGCGTAACTTAAAGTCAGCTATCGACAATCCCCAAGTCATAGATGCTTATCTTGCCACAGAAATGCAAAAGCACCGCCTTGCCGGTCCTTATGCACAGCCTCCTATGCCCAACCTCCACGTGAGTCCTTTTGGGGTCATCCCCAAAAAAGCGCAACCAGGAAAATGGCGGCTTATTTTGGATCTTTCTTCCCCGGAAGGCCATAGTGTCAATGATGGCATCCCTAAGGAGCCGTACTCACTGCGGTACATTTCGGTCGACGATGCCATTCGCGCCGTCGTCCAGCTGGGTCCCGGGGCGTTCATGGCTAAGTTTGATGTGGAGGCGGCCTACCGTAACGTACCCATACACCCTGCTGATCGTTTTTTACTCGGCATGTGTTGGCGGGATCAATTTTATGTAGATCTGGTCCTCCCGTTTGGCTTACGATCGGCTCCATTTATTTTTGACGCAATTGCGTCGGCCGTCGAATGGATCCTCGTCCATAATTACAATGTGCGGCCCGTCCTGCACTACCTCGATGACTTCCTCACCTTGGGTCCGCCTAACTCACCCCTTTGTTCCACCAATGTGGCTACCGCGGCGACGGTTTTTGCTCGACTCGGCCTTCCTCTTCACCATGCCAAATGCGTTGGCCCAACGACCACATTAACCTTTTTAGGCATTGAACTCAACTCCATTCTCCAAACCGCGCGGCTTCCGCCGGAAAAGTTCTCCCGGATATACGCCCTCCTACAGTCTTGGTCCAGAAAGACATCTTGCTCTCGTACGCAGTTGGAGTCCCTAATTGGCAAATCTTCACCACGCCTGTAAGGTCGTTCGCCCCGGGCGTACATTTCTGCGGCGGATGATTAATCTCTTGTCTTGTTTTCGTCACCGTTCGCATCCGATTCGTCTCAACCTTGAGTTTCGCCGGGATCTTCATTGGTGGATTACATTTTTTGCTGAATGGAACGGGGTGAGTTTTTTCCTGTCTCCCGCCATTACCCCGCTGCCCGATTTATTCGTGTCCTCGGATGCCGCCTCAGGGGCGGGTTTCGGGGCTATTTGTCGGTCCGAGTGGTTTTTTCACTCGTGGGTGTTCCTGCCGTCGTTGCCGTCCATCGCCTTTTTGGAATTAGTTCCCATTGTCGTTGCTGCTCACGTCTGGGGTCCGGCTTGGTTTCGGTGCCAGGTGCAGTTCTTGTGCGACAATCAAGCCATCGTCAACGTCCTCAATTCTGGTACATCGCGTCGGCCCGACATCATGCACCTTCTCCGTTTTCTCACGCGATTAGCATGCACGCATAATTTTACGTTCACCGCTCAGCATATACCTGGTCGGACTAATGCCGCCGCTGATGCACTTTCTCGTTTTCGTCTGCAGGAGTTCCATCGGCTGGTTCCTCACGCCGACCCCAGGCCGGTTTCCCTGTCGCCGTCATTCCTGTCCCGTCTTATTCCCCCCGCCTAGTGTCCCAGTGTTTTGCCTTGTTGGCGCAGGGTTTAGCACCATCCACGCGTCGTGTGTATGCGGTCGGTCAGCGGGTTTTTCTCCAGTTTTGCTCTCAGTCTCGGGTTCTACCTTGCCCGACATCGGAATGGACCTTGATGCTATTCGTGACATACCTGTATGAGGTTCGTCGTTTGTCGCCGGCGTCGATTGTCACCTATTTGGCTGCGGTTCGGTCCTTGCACATCGATCAGGGATTCCCGGATCCGTTGGTTGGCACTGTTCGTTTGTCTCGTCTCGTTCGTGGGGTTCGCCGATTTATCTATCGCGGATGTGTGTGTGGAGTCGTCCGGGACAATTCGCCTTCACATTCAGTCATCAAAAACGGACCCGTTTCATCAGGGTTGTTTTATCTATCTTGGCCGCTCTGGTCGGGCTATTTGCCCCATCGAGGCACTATCTAGTTACATGGCCGTTCGGGGATTGACGCCGGGGCCGTTGTTCATCTGTCAAAATGGTTCACCGCTATCTCCCGTCATCGTCAATTCATGGCTTCGTCGCATTTTGGCCGCCGCAGGCATCCCTGGTAACTACTCTAGTCACAGTTTCCGAATTGGAGCCGCATCCTCCGCAGCGTTGGCGGGTATACCGGATCATTTAATCAAGACTTTGGGCAGATGGTCTAGCGATGCATATTTGCGATACATTCGGACTCCGTCACACGTCCTACAATCCACAGCTCGTTTTTTAGTTTAGCTGTTTGTTAGTAATTTATATTATTCCGTAAGGTTACTTGTCATCTCCCAATAGGACTAGGCATGGGTCTATATCTGTTCTTGGTCGCCTTTTGGGAGAGGGTTCGGGCTTCGAATCCCTTTCTCCAGCTGCGCTGGAGGGTGGCTTCAGAGAGGTTGATTCTCAGCTACAAAAGGAGTTTACTAGGTTTAGGTTGGTGGTCTACTGCCTTGGACAGTTACCTTACCTAGAAAGGTTGCTCTATCGTAGTGAGAATTCACGGGTGAAACGTTGTTTCCTCACCTGTGGTTGTTTATGGAAGCACCTCTTCGACGGTACTACACCCTCCAAAACTAAGAGTATTATATAGATCATGCAAGTCTCGTATTTAGTATCAGCAGGGCATGAGGCGTATGCCGAACTATGTATGATAGGATTGTGTGATAGCGAATTATCAGGAAGGACTGAACAGTTAGATTATGGCATAGAAGTTAAATGCATTTATGCAATAAATAAAATTAACTTCATGCATAATATTAGTGTCGTGTCAATTATTGGGGGGTTAGGAGCGAGGGTTGACCCAGGGCTCTATCTTCATTGGCTGACCTATGTGACGTCAACTCGTATGTTTTGCCACTCCTTGGTCTTTGGACCTTTGGACTGGTTTTGGGCGCGTCACTTACTGTTGGACGTATACAGATCAACATAGTGTCCCACCCTTTATACCCCACCCACGCTTGTTATTCACCTCGAGTTTCGTGATCATAACTAATTTCCTACTCGATTACCACCAGAGAATAATATTCTAGCTCGTAGGTCACGTCTGTGCTGTCGGTATAGTTTGATGTAATTATCGTCAGTTGCTGTTATACGTGCTGTCACGACGATATTATCCTAAATCGTGTGTCACGTCTCTGCTGTCTGTATTGTTATACGTCAGTTGCCGCCGCCGCTGTCACCACGATACTAGCCTAATCGTGTGTCATGTCTCTGCTGTCTGTATTGTTGTACGTCAGTTGCCGTCGCCGCTGTCTCTCTGCTGTCTGTATTGTTATATGTCCGTTACCGCCGCCGCTGTCACCACGATATTATCCTAATCGTGTGTCACGTCTCTGCTGCATTCTGTATTGTTTTACGTCAGTTGCCGCCGCCGCTGTCACCACGATATTATCCTAATCGTGTGTCACGTCTCTGCTGTCTGTATTGTTATACATATACTGTATTGTTGCCTCCACGATCTTATTCTAAATCGTCTGTCCCGTTGTTGATGTCTGTATTGTTACACATCATTTGCTGTTATACGTCAGTTGCCGCCACCACCACGATATTATTCTAACTCGTTTGTCACGTTGGTGTTGTCTGTATTGTTGCACATTATTTGCTGTTATACGTCAGTTGCCGCCGCCGCCGCCACCACGATATTATTCTAACTTGTATGTCACGTTGCTCCTGTCTGTATTGTTATACGTCAGTTTCTGTCATACGTCTTTTGCCGCCGCCACGATCACGTCAGGTTTTGTTTTTTGTGGGGGGAGGGTCGCATCGTCAGGAATGTCTGTGCTTTTATGACTTTAAAAGCTTATCGTAACATTACTGCTCCCTGGGTTACCGCCAGGTAATACTATTCTAACTCGTATGTCCAGTTCGTGCGGTCTGTATTGTTTCCCGTCATTTGCTGTTATACTTAATTGGCTGGCTGTTATACGTCAGTTTACGCCGCCACCGTTCTGCGAGAACGGTTGGTATTTACGGTTTCCTTAAATATCTGCGGCTTTATACCTTTAAACGCTTATCGTAACTGCTCCCTGGATTACCGCCAGGTGATATTATTCTAACTCGTGTGTTACGTTGGTACTGTCTGTATTGTTATACGTCATTTGCTGTAATACCTCATTTACCGCCGCAACGACAACGGCTCGTAGGTAGGCGGGAGCATTGCATCGCTGTGCCTTTCGACGGCTGCGATTGATACCTTATCGTATATGATCCCGGGATTACCACCAGGTAATAGTACTCGTAGCCGCCGGTTGCAGCGCCGGGCGTTCGTTATTTTTGTTTCCTCTAGCATTCTCTTGGTTGGTCTCGGTCGCCCGATGCTATCGTCCTTATCAATTTCCGGAAGCCAATACCGTGGTCTCAGGTCAGTGTGTGTTCAATCCGCTGTGGGGTAAGTAGGTTTTTTTCACATTAACCGATTTGATGTTATATTATATCGGCGGTATCTCTCTCCACTTAGGAAGTGTGACTTGTAGTATCGGCTTGTCTGGAGAGGTTGATTCTCAGCTACAAAAGGAGTTTACTAGGTTTAGGTTGGTGGTCCACTGCCTTGGACAGTTACCTTACCTAGAAAGGTTGCTCTATCGTAGTGAGAATTCACGGGTGAAACGTTGTTTCCTCACCTGTGGTTGTTTATGGAAGCACCTCTTCGACGGTACTACACCCTCCAAAACTAAGAGTATTATATAGATCATGCAAGTCTCGTATTTAGTATCAGCAGGGCATGAGGCGTATGCCGAACTATGTATGATAGGATTGTGTGATAGCGAATTATCAGGAAGGACTGAACAGTTAGATTATGGCATAGAAGTTAATATAGATTAGTTGGAATACACAGGTCATGTTCGTTTACATTATTAATAATTAACAATTATTCACCGAAGTGGAAGTGAATAGTGGTGGATATTCACCGAGACGCGAAGCGTCGAGGTAAATATCCACCACTATTCACTGACACTGAGGTGAATAATTGTTTTAGCATATACCAAAACAAATTGATAAAAATTAGGTAAATTTCGGTTAGTTTCATTATAATTTAGCCAGGAATTGTTGCGAAACGCAAGGCAAAACTAAATTCTCCCAACGTGGCAACTCCATATATGGAGTTGTTTATCAGTTTTGACAAGCTGACAGCCCGGTCGTTTTGAAAACCTTTCGAAGCTCGTTTCGAAGTTGGATCAAAGTAAGGCAAAAGACCACTGGATTTTAGCCCAAAGGAAATATTTTAATACTGTAAATGGGAAAACCTTAGGACAAAGTATAGCTAATGAATTCTGGGTGAGTAAACGAGTTGTTCTTTGCAAAAGATGAGTTATATAAGCGTTTTTATTTCTGTCAGTGCAGTGTCAATGTTTCATGTGTTTAGTCGTTGAATTTCCTTTAATTTACAAAGAATTTCTGTGGGTGTTTACTGTTATAAAATCGGTAGTATGTTTCCCTGGTCATAACCAGGTCATTTGTTTAGTATTCAGTTCATTATTCGCCAGTTTCTTTGGCAGTGTATCGCGGTAATCTTTACGGCCGACACCGTACTAATTCTTGTTGTAACTGAAATGATTTTTAATGTTTGTAAATGTTATTAAATTCTATATGAAAGGCAATTCAAATTGTCTCATAAACTATATAAAGGAGAATATCGATATATGAACTACGGAGTACACTTTTCTAAAGAAAACTGACAACAGTCAGTTCGTTCAATCGAGTTTGTTTTTGGAGCACATTTATTTCGTTGTTCTGCGGGTTTTTGAGCACTTTCTATTCTCTTTTTGCAATAAATATTACGTAAAATAATTTCCCTGCATACAGTAATTGTTTTCTACCTTCCTGCTTTTACCAATTTCTTGCATTACGTAAAAAGAAAAGTCGTTCAAGAGAAGAACACCATCTTGTTTTGCGAAACAGTGAATAGTGCAGGATATCCCGAGCTAGAGGAACCAATCAGATTGCACGAAAAGCACTATTTGGTATATGCTAATTAACAATTATTCACCGAAGTGGAAGTGAATAGTGGCGGATATTTACCGAGACGCGAAGCGTCGAGGTAAATATCCACCACTATTCACTGACACTGAGGTGAATAATTGTTTTAGCATATACCAAAACAAATTGATAAAAATTAGGTAAATTTCGGTTAGTTTCATTATAATTTAGCCAGGAATTGTTGCGAAACGCAGGCAAAACTAAATTCTCCCAAGGTGGCAACTCCATATATGGAGTTGTATTTCGCAGCTCGTTTCGAAGTTGGATCACAGTAAGGCAAAAGACCACTGGATTTTAGCCCAAAGGAAATATTTTAATACTGTAAATGGGAAAACCTTGGGACAAAGGATAGCTAATGAATTCTGAGTAAACGAGTTGTTCTTTGCAAAAGATGAGTTATATAAGCGTTTTTATTTCTGTCAGTGCAGTGTCAATGTTTCATGTGTTTAGTCGTTGAATTTCCTTCAATTTACAAATAATTTCTGTGGGTGTTTACTGTTATAAAATCGGTAGTATGTTTCCCTGGTCATAACCAGGTCATTTTTTTTAGTATTCAGTTCATTACTCGCCAGTTTCTTTGGCAGTGTATCGCGGTAATCTTTACGGCCGATACCGTACTAATTCTTTAAGTTTTGCTTGGTTTTTGTTGTAACTGAAATGATTTTTAATGTTTGTAAATGTTATTAAATTCTATATGAAAGGCAATTCAAATTGTCTCAAACTATATAAAGGAGAATATCGATATATGAACTATACGGAGTACACTTTTCTAAAGAAAACTGACAACAGTCAGTTCGTTCAATCGAGTTTGTTTTTGGAGCACATTTATTTCGTTGTTCTGCGGGTTTTTGAGCACTTTCTATTCTCTTTTTACAACTTGTTTTTCATAAATATTACGTAAAATAATTTCCCTGCATACAGTAATTGTTTTCTACCTTCCTGCTTTTACCAATTTCTTGCATTACGTAAAAAGAAAAGTCGTTCAAGAGAAGGACACCATCTTGTTTTGCGAAACAGTGAATAGTGCAGGATATGATTGCGCGAAAAGCACTTATATGCTAACAACTAGTAATAATCTTAGATTAGTGAAGTGCATTCGGTGTAGACGTTGACCAAAATGTTAATATTCCATGAGTAGAAATAAATTTCAAATCAGTCGTTCAAGATTTCGAAATTTGGTAAAGTTGATCACTAACCGGACAATGAACAGATTCACATACACGAGTTCATTTTACTTAACGTATTTGTGGATGTCTGCGCGCGTATAATAAAGACAAATCTTCAATACTCCATAAGTTAACGCAACAATAAATTTTAATAACCCAACATGTAAATATCAATCAATATGTGTACGATATAAACAACCCAAACTTAACAAATCTTTACCCGAATTAAAGTCTTTTACTATTATGAAGCAACTATATGTAAACCAACTAATGTCAATAAATATAAACTGTGCAATAAAGTGCAACAATATGTTTTGCCCCAGCTACTATGTCATTAACCAAAAAGTTAAGCACTGTCTTTAACTATAAACTAACTAACCGAACCAATGTTAAACTTGAACCAATGTTAAACTGAGAAATAAAGTGCAACAAATGTTTTCCCCCAGCTTTAAGTGTATAACAACATTGCTTTAATCCAACCATGCCCATCCCCCCGCCGGGCATTTGAAACGTTGACCAATCCCGGGGGGTCGGGCATTAAATAATACAGTAATCTGAGCCTCGTTTGCTTTCATGTTTCCGCCGGGGCTTGCCACAGATTTTTTGCCCCACACTTTTTTTTATTACTAATTTATTTAACCACGGTAAAAAACTCATCAGGATTTTGCATGCACTACCTAAATTACAAAATTATTGTTCTAATACATACATTCACAAATTTCAAATTACAACATTACAATTCTAATATTCCTAATAATACTAAGCTAAAAATACCTGCTTTCCATGAGTGCCGTGCGATAAAAAGGTTAAGAGGTTAAGAAGCTACTGCAGCCGGATTTAAATTCACCCAGAGTGTCTGCCTTCCGCAACTCGATAGGAAGGCTATTCCATAGCACCGTACCACTATAACTAAAGCTATTTTTTAAGTAGTTAGTACGAGGCTTAGGAATAGCTAGTTTGCCCTCGGTGTCTCTCAATGAATAATTCGTTACACTGCTACGGTCTGTGAACATGGGACGCAAATAATTAGGAGCGAGCCCATTAAGTGATTTGTAGACCATAACAGCTTTTTGAAACTTGCGCTGGGAGTCAAGTTTCCTCCAGCCAAGTTTCTCAAGGAGAAAATCACCATTAGTGTCATAACTAGAAAATGTTAACACCCTGGCTGCACGATTTTGTAATTTTTGAAGTTTATCAGCGAGGGTTTTGTTGCAATTATCCCAAACAACGCAACAGTAATCAAAATGCGGTTGAACTAACGAATTGAAAATAAGCTGTAGCGTCGTATCAGGGACAAAAGATCTTATACGTTTTAGAGATCCAATGCCTGAAGCAATCTTTTTAGATAGCTTATTAATATGTACGTTCCAAGATAGATTCTCATCAATATGTACACCAAGAGACTTTGTATGGGAAACCTGATTAATTGGGATCCCATCAATTTCTAGAGATAGTGATGAGTGAAACGTACATATTCTTTGCCTAGACCCGATGAACATGAATTCTGTCTTTGATTGGTTTAGAGTAAGCTTGTTTGCGATAAGCCATTCATTAACGTTTGCCAGGTCTTGATTGAGGTTCAGATTAATATCATGAACATTATTTGTTGCGAATGTTAAATGAGTGTCGTCTGCATACATACGTGGCTGGGAGTGTGCGAGACAATTGGGTAAGTCATTTATATAAATTAAAAATAATAGTGGCCCTAAAATAGTTCCCTGTGGGATACCACAGGACAATGAACGCTTCTGTGAGAGAAAACCATTCACATAGCATTTTTGTTTCCGGTCACTTAAGTAAGACTTAAACCAATTGCTCACAACACCTCCAATACCATATACATTTAATTTTGATAACAGAATTCCATGATCCACGGTGTCAAACGCTTTCTTGAGGTCTAAGAAGACTACAGCGTTAACATTGCCACGATCAATATTATATGCCCAGTCATTAGTGGCCTCAAGAAGAGCAGTGACTGTGGAGTGAAGACTTCGGAACCCTGATTGACAATTGGAAAGTAGTTTATTATCGATAAGAAAAACATGGACTTGGTCGTAAACTATCCTCTCAAAAATTTTCGCCACGACCGGAATAATTGAGATGGGCCGATAATTATCGAGATCCTTACGTTCCCCTTGTTTAAATAATGGTATAACTTTTGAACACTTCCATTCATCGGGAAAAATACCCGTGTTAATGGAGCGGTTAAAAATTAAACAAAGGGATTCTGCAATCAAGTCAGGACATTCACGAAGAAGCCTGGCAGATATCTTATCTAAGCCAGTTGCTTTAGATTTACTTAGCTTAGATAAAAGAGAAAAGACTGTGGACGAACTTGTTGCCTTCAGTTGAAAACTAGCTCTAGTTTCGTGACATGTAAGATAATCCAAATGTGAACGGCTGTTTTCATTGCAAGGTATTTTGTCAGCCAGCTTAGGCCCAACACTGGCGAAATGATCATTAAACGCCTCAGATAATTCATGATAGCCACTAATTGAAGAGCCGTTCAATTTGATTTCTTTTATGTGTGAGCTGTTTACTTTTCTTGAAGTAAGTTCATTAACAATATTCCAAGTCTTCTTCGAATTGCTCTTATTTTCGTGAAGAGCATTCATATAATATATTTCTTTGGTATGTTTGATTTCAGTGTTTACAGAATTGCGGGTTCTCTTAAAGGCGAACCAATCGTTTGGATCATTAGAGCGAGTCGCTTTTATCTTGAGAGTATCCCTTTCGTGCATACGTTGTTTTAATTGAGGCGTGATCCAAGGCGATTTAGAAGCCCTAACACGCTTTGTACACAGGGGGGCATGTCTTTCAACAACACTGTGAAATGTGTTCTTCCAAACATGCCACATATCATTTGGATTTTCGTACGCCTTTATATCATCCCAATTCTGTAAACAGATATCATTTCTAAAACTGGCTGAATCAAAATTCTTAAATTTCCTATAGGTTACTGTAGAGTGACCTTTAGTGAATAAACCAGTTGAAAGTTTACGAAAAGCATAAGTTAGGCTATGATCACTAATACCGATATGAGAGACACCGGAGCAAACAATTTTGTCAGGAGTGTTAGTAAATATCAAGTCAATTAAAGTTGAAGATGACTTGGTCACACGAGTTGGTTCGCTTATTAATTGATTTAAGCTATAAAGATCGGTAATACCAGTCAACAAAGTTGAATTACGATCTAATACGGTTGACCCTAAATTGCAGTTCAGGTCACCCATTAAATAATATTCAACACTTTCCGCATCAAGTCTGCCTACTAGTGTCTCAAAATAATTAAATTTGTCAACGGCCGAGTCTGGTGGTCTATACCAAGTCGCAATGAGAAAAGGCTTGGATCTAGGTTTACGAATTTCGATGCATAAATTTTCAAGCTGATCGATAGACAGGTCAAGGCGTGGTGAGAAATTAATATTACGGCGAACATAAAAACAAACACCTCCACCAAATCTACCATTGACGCTTCTATCGCGACGTACGATTTCATAGCCAGATATATGCACCTCGTTGTCATTAATAGTAGAATCAAGCCTTGTCTCATTTATTGCTAATACATCGACTGGGTTATCAACAAGCAAAACCCTTAGCTCGTCGATGTGCTTTACTAGACTTGCTATACTATAGACACTGCGGGGAATTAGCATCATTTTTTATTCAAAAATGTCAAATGCCCGGGGGGTTGGACCGGCGGAGATGGGCACGCTTGGATTTGACTGATACATAATTATCGGTGAATATTAATAAATATAACAAATATAACAATAATTACCGAGACTGAAGTGACTAATTGTTTTAGTATAATTTCAGGCTTGAACTGAATATCCAATTGAGAAGTTTTAAACAGACAGTTTGAACTGTGTTAGATATAATTTGTAAATCCAATGCTCCGTATTCTCTTCACGCTTGACAGCTTTCAAAACACACTAACGATCAAAACGGACGTAAAACTACAAATAATTATACGATCTTGAGATAAATCTGATGTATACATTGTCTTTATGCAGCGTTTTTGAGCCCTTTCGACGATTTATTAGTTATAATACTAGTATAGTATGCCTGCCCGTTTGTAGCAATATTCAATCCGATAAAATATGCATTCAATCTAATCCACAAATGTTGTTTAATTCAATCACACGTCAATTTTACTATGCAATGCAAACAATAATTTATAGTTTAATGTAAACAACCACATATTTTATTCAATCCAATCCAAAAAAATATTCATTCAATTCAATCCAAAAAAATATTCATTCAATCCAATCCACAAAATATTCATTCAATCCAATCCACAAAATATTCATTCAATCGCGGTCGTACCAGTGTGCCGACGGTGGAGGCTAAAAGGGATGACTCAAAAGGACCTTTTCGGTTCCAGTCTCCCTCGGCCGTATTTTCGTTCACGTCAAACACATGATGATAACCATTAGCTGACCATCCAGGCATCACTACCCATCACTACCCATCACTAGGCATCACTACCCATCACTACCCATCACCAGGCATCACTACCCATCACTACCCATCACTACCCATCGCTAGGCATCACTACCCATCACCAGGCATCACTACCCATCACCAGGCATCACTACCCATCACCACCCATCACCTAGTGATGTCTAGTGGTGGGTAGTGATGGTTAGTGATGGGTAGTGATGGGTAGTCATGTCTAGTGATGGGTAGTGATGGGTAGTGATAGATGCCTAGTGATGGCTAGTGATGGCTAGTGATGGGTAGTGATGCCTAGTGATGGGTAGTGATGGCTAGTGATGGCTAGTGATGCCTAGTGATGGGTAGTGATGCCCAGTGATGCCTAGTGATGGGTAGTGATGGCTAGTGATGGGTAGTGATGCCTAGTGATGGGTAGTGATGGGTAGTGATGCCTGGTGATGGGTAGTGATGGGTAGTGATGGGTAGTGATGCCTAGTGATGGGTAGTGATGGGTAGTGATGGGTAGTGATGTCTAGTGATGGGTAGTGATGGCTAGTGATGGGTAGTGATGCCTAGTGATGGATAGTGATGGGTAGTGATGCCTGGTGATTGGTAGTGATGCCTGGTGATGGGTAGTGATGCCTGGTGATGGGTAGTGATGCCTGGTGATGGGTAGTGATGCCTAGTGATGGGTAGTGATGGGTAGTGATGGGTAGTGATGGGTAGTGATGGGTAGTGATGGATAGTGATGGGTAGTGATGCCTGGTGATGCCTGGTGATGGGTAGTGATGGGTAGTGATGGGTAGTGATGCCTGGTGATGGGTAGTGATGCCTGGTGATGGGTAGTGATGGGTAGTGCCAGGCGCGGATTTAGAAGTTAGTCGCATAAATTATATTTAGAATTTGCAATTCAAAATACCTGTGAATAACAATCCTATTGGATAGGTTTTTGTTCTGAATTATTCTTAAGAAAAGCATAACCAATAGGGTTGTTCATGAAGTGTCTAATTTATGCGACTAACTTCTAAATCCGCGCCTGGGTAGTGCTGCCTGGTGATGGGTAGTGATGGGTAGTGATGCCTAGTGATGGGTAGTGATGCCTGGTGATGGGTAGTGATGCCCAGTGATGGGTAGTGATGGTTAGTGATGTCTGGTGATGGGTAGTGATGCCTGGATGGTCAGCTAATGGTTATCATCATGTTTTTGACGTGAACGAAAATACGGCCGAGGGAGACTGGAACCGAAAAGGTCCTTTTGAGTCATCCCTTTTAGCCTCCACCGATTGATTTTGATTCTGATCTCAACGATGACATCATCACAGGCCGCGCTCGCCCCAGGAAGATTGAATGAATATTTTGTGGATTGGATTGAATGAATATTTTGTGGATTGGATTGAATGAATATTTTATCGGATTGAATATTGCTACAAACGGGCAGGCATAGTATAGTCGCCATTTTGAAAAAAAATTCGTCATGTTTTAGAAGCCATACATCAAAATTATGATTCCGAGAGGGTTGCCAGTGGTTGTTCTTCGCTCGTCGGGATAAACGGGGGCACGCGAGGATGCGAGGCGGCAAAAGTGGGCGGGGCTTGCCCCACGAGCGAATAAGAACCACTAGCACCCAGGGTAAGGGGCGGGACGAATAAACTCAGTCTGGTCACAAAAAAACACTTTTTCAAGTATGATTTCTAACTCGTTTAAGCTCAGAAATTATACTAAACCCAGTCAACGGTTTAAAGAAATACAAAAGAATGTTGGGAATTGTGTCAGCCAAAGCATTAGATAGCATAAATAGATAATAGCGTGAATGTAACCAACATATTGTAGTAATTTAGAACGTGATGACAGATATACTCAAGCCGTAAGTAGAAAGAATGTAATAAGATACGCGAATATAGAGACCGATTTTCCTTAGTGAACCGCAAGCGAGCGAACACTGTGATTGTGAATAAAAACCTTTTTCTTATATTTGTGAAGTGTTGGAATGCGCAAGGTCTTCTTAAGACCCATTTCTAACATAGTGGCACCTCCGACGGGATGCGATAAGCGAAAATAACTGTGAAATGGATGATAAAATCAAACTGCTGAGCAAGAAACTTGAGCTGTTCAAACTAACGCAAAGCAAAACAACAACTATCTTGGAGAAACGAAACGTGCGAGCAATTTTGCGCCATAAGGACGCGCTTACGAACATCGTAAAAGAAACGGACTATCTGAAACGTGAGGTTGAACAAGCGAAACTGATAAACGAAGAAAGCGCGGATGATGTGGCAGAATGGGCCGTGAAAATCGAAGAACAAATCGAAGAAGCCGACTGCGAAATTGAGCGATTATCCAAAACTATCAGCGAAATCGAGGAAGACGAGCAACGAAGGAAGCGAGAACGAGACAGTGAACTAAGAGCCATGGAGAGAGAGGAACAGTTAAAATTTGAACGCACGAAACTAGAGCTTCAAAGGGAATTAACAACGCAGACATCGCCAGGAAACGCAGCGTCAAAACCGCAAGTGAGATTGCCAAAGCTTGAAATAACTAAATTTAATGGGACGGTTGAACAGTGGCTTCCCTTCTGGAACAAATTTAAAACGGAGATCGACGAGGCGAACATGCCGACAATTACCAAGTTCGCGCATCTACAAGAATTCCTCGAGCCTCACGTGAGAGTAGAAATCGACGGTCTACCATTCACTGAGACCGGGTACGAACGCGCGAAGAAGATTCTCGCCGACGAATACGGGAAAACAAGCGAGATAGTCCATGCGTACGTGCGAAATGTGATGGCACTTCCTATCATAACGGGGTCAAACCCAGCGAAGATCAACCAATTTTACAAAACGCTAATGTACAATGTCCAATCATTGGAGACGCTCGGGAAGTTACAAGATGTGAAAGGAAACGTTCGAACTGTTTCTTGACAAGCTGAAGGGCATTAAGGCCGACCTGGTACGAGGTGAAGTGAATTGGCAAGATTGGGATTTTTTGCAACTGCTGGAGTCCTTGAAGAAGTGGAAAGACATTCATCCGGTCGAAGAGAAGGAGACAGCAGACGACAAGAGCCCCCGGTATACTCCTGCACGCAATCGAAGTTTTTACGCGAAAGATCAAGATCAGCAACATCCAAAGGTATGCGTATATTGTGAAAGCGAAGGACATAAATCGATAAACTGTGACATTATCGCCTCGGTGGCAGACCGCAGAGGCAAACTAAGCGAGAAACGGTTATGCTTCAATTGCACGGGGAGTAAACATCGAGCGGCGGACTGTAAAAGTAGATCGGTATGCCAAGTATGTAAGCGAAAGCATCATACTTCAATTTGCGACAAAGTGCTAAAAGATCCGTTTAAAGGCGCCAGGCATGACGTGAGCGCAGTTTGTCACCCGCTGGTCGTCATTGAAGTGAACGGTGTCAAGTGTCGAGCGCTGCTGGACACCGGAGCCGGCAGTTCATACGCGTCAGCGGCGTTCCTAGACAAGCTACGATTGAAACAAGAGCGCGCAGAAGTGAGACGTATCGAGATGATGATCGGAGCCGTGACGAAACGAGTGGAGATCTATAATTTGCCAATATCAAGTGTGAAAGGAGACTTCCGGTTCGAAGCAGAAGTGACGAAAGTCGACCGGAAAGAGCTACTGACGGTGAACAATCCGAAGTATGGCGACCTGATTAAACGATTTTCCCACTTACGAGGCGTGGTCATGGATGACGTTGATAGTCGAGAGCAGTTACCCGTGCATGTAATTCTCGGCGCGAGCGAGTACGCGAGAATCAAGACCGGAAGTGGCCAGAGAGTGGGGCGAGTCGGTGATCCAGTGGCCGAGAAAACGAAGCTGTGGTGGAGCATTATGTCGCCAGGCGTCGAAGGAGCAGACGAATCGAACATGTTTCTTGCGCAGACGTCTGCCGTAGATTACGACGAGCTGTGTCGTCTAGACGTGCTGGGTCTGGAAGACGTGCCGACTGGAGACCAACACATGGTGTATGACGAGTTTCGCGAGCAGCTGAAGCGTGACAACCAGGGTTGGTATGAGACGGGCCTTCCTTGGAAGGGCGACCACCCGCCGCTATCGTGTAACGAGACAGGGAGCCTCCGCAGACTCAAGACCCTGACTACCAAGCTCGAGAAAGCCGACATGATGAAGCAGTACGATGAGATCATCAAGACGCAGAAGGAGAACGGCATCGTAGAGAAAGCGACCGAGCCAGCCGTGGGTGTGACTTTCTACATCCCCCACAAACCCGTGACGCGCGAGACCGCAGCATCCACCAAACTGCGGGTCGTCTACGACGCCTCAGCCAGAGAACATCAACAAGCGCCGTCTCTCAACGAGTGCCTGGAGGTGGGGCCCCCTCTCCAGAACCAGCTGTGGGAGGTCCTCGTACGTAATCGTTTCCGTCCGGTCGCGGTGGCCGGAGACTTGAAACAAGCCTTCCTGCAGGTGAGAATCAAATCAGAAGACCGCGACGCCCTCCGGTTTCACTGGTACGCCGATATCGAGAGCAAGGAAATCGAAACACTGCGGTTTTCGAGAGCCCTGTTCGGTCTTGCTCCCTCTCCTTTCCTCTTAGGGGGAGTGATCCAGCAACACCTCGAACTCCATCGTGCTGACAAGCCAGGGGTTGTTAACGAGATTGAACGGAGCCTGTACGTGGACGATCTCATCATGGGAGAGTGCACAGTCGAGAAGGCAAAGAAACTGAAAGAATCAGCCGTAGAGGTGTTCGAAGACGCAAAGTTCGAACTGCATAAATGGGCGTCGAATGACCGAGAGTTGGAAGGAACAGCCGGAGAAGGCAAAGAAGACGAAAGCAGTTACGCGAAGCAGCAACTCGGGACGGCGTGGGGAGAAAGTAGTCTGCTTGGTCTCACATGGGACAAAGCAAGTGATACCATCGGAGTGACATTCCCGAAAGAACCAGCTGAGCCAACAAAGAGAGGGATCCTAGCAAAAGTGGCTCGAATCTTTGATCCACTTGGCATCGTAGCGCCAGTCACCCTTGGCGGGAAGCTCCTATACCGCGATGCGTGTGATGAGAAAACTGCTTGGGATTCGCGTTTGTCGAACGAACTGACCAAACGATGGAAACGCTGGGAAAGCAATCTCCCAACATTGACTGCCGCGCCGAGATCCATCCCGAAATATCGCGAAGAGATCAACGATATCACGTTGCACGCCTTTGGCGACGCTAGTGGTAAGGGAGTGGCAGCAGCGGTGTACGCCGTCGTACAGCAACCTTCCGGAATCAGCAAGGAGTTGGTGACCGCCAGAGCCAGGTTGGCCAAGAAGGGTCTAACTATCCCACGACTCGAGTTGGTCTCCGCGCATATGGCTGTCAACTTGGCGCATAACGTTAGAGAAGCTCTAGAGGGGTCGCCGGTGTCTCGAGTGTGCTGTTGGTCCGACAGTACAGTGGCCCTACACTGGATTCGTAACCCCGGTGATCATAAGCAGTTCGTGCGCAACCGTGTTCCAAAGATCCGTGAGCGAGGTGAGACAACATGGCGTCACGTTGGGACGAAAGACAACCCGGCCGACCTAGGCAGCCGAAGTGGAAACGTCGATGACAACCAACTGTGGTGGAGTGGTCCGACGTGGCTTGAGTCCCCAGAACACTGGCCGAAAGACATCGTGACTACTGCGAATGAAGATACGTTAGCGGAAACGAGAGCAACCAAGACCCTCTTCAACATGGCAGTCCAGGAGCGAGATGTATTCGATGAAATTCTTGAGAAGTGGGATCGCTGGAAAGCATTGAGGATCTGCGCGTGGGTGGCAAGATTCGCGGCCAACTGCAGAGTGGCAGCCAACGAGAGGAAGAAGCACGCTTTGACGACCGAGGAGTTGGAAGCACAAAGAAAGTTCTGGGAACGTCGTGCTCGAAGTGAAGGTGAGAGAGAAGAACATTATGCAGAGGATCAGTTACAACTCAACCTGCAGCCCAACCGAGATGGCGCCTTAGAGTGTCGTGGCCGAATCCAAGGGCACTACCCGTTTACCTCAATGACAAGACGACCTACGCGGGTAAGGTGGTCCAACAAGCACACGAAGATACACTTCATGGAGGAGTGGGGTTAACCATGGCCAAGGTACGTGATCGCTACTGGGTGCCCCGACTAAGAAGATTGACCAAGAAAGTCGTGAGAGCTTGCCACGGATGCCGGAGATTTCAAGCTAGGGCCTTGCAGAATCCACCGCCTGGAAACTTACCGAGAGATCGAACAGTTGCCAGCGCACCTTTCAAAGTGGTCGGGGTGGACTACGCTGGTCCGCTGAGATACAAGAAGAGCAAAAATGGAGCAGGGAAAGCATACCTGGTGCTTTTCAGCTGCAGCGTGACCCGTGCCCTGTATCTCGAGCTGCTGCCGAACATGGAGATGACAGAGTTCATCAGCTGCCTGAAGCGTCTAATCGGAAGACGTGGGAGACCGGAGAAGATTTACTCCGACAATGGTGGTACCTTTGTTGGAGCAGCCAACTGGATGAAGAGAGTGATGGAAGACGAACGACTCAACAACTTCCTCGCCCATCAGAACATCATCTGGCAGTTCAACCTAAGCCGTGCTCCCTGGTGGGGAGGGCAGTTTGAGCGAATGGTGGGGCTGGTCAAGCAAGCCTTGTTCAAAACCATCGGCAACGGGTTCCTGTCGTGGAAGGAGCTAGCAGAGGTGATACTCGACGTTGAAATCGCCTTAAACAACAGACCGCTCAGCTACGTGGAAGATGACATACAACAAACTGTCCTAACGCCCAACACCTTCCTGTTCGACCAATCCAACGCACTACCTGAGCTCGAGCCACACCGCTACGAAGACCGAGAGTTGAGAAAGCGAGCAAAACATCTACGACGATGCAAAGAAACCGTGTGGAAGCGTTGGACAACAGAATACCTCCGAGGACTACGAGAACGCCACCGCTTGAAGCATTCCGACAAATCATCCGAGCTTCAAGTGGGAGAAGTTGTTATGATCAAATCAGACGCGAAGAATCGTGGAACGTGGAAAGTTGGTGTAGTTGAAGAGATAGTCCCGGGTAGAGATGGCGTGGTGCGGGTGGTGAAAGTGCGAACTAGCAACAACCGTTTGGAGAGAGCAATACAACACCTGTATCCTCTTGAGCTGAGCTGCGACTTGAAGGAGAAAGAGCCGAACGCAGACCTGAACGCCGAAGCCGCCGAGTTCACGCCGCGAGCGAGACGTGCTGCAGCTACTGAAGCTAGTAATCGCATAACTGCAATCGCAGTCGACGAAGAAGACGAAGTAGATGGATAGAACATTACGAACTTATCATCATATATAAACTATGAGAGACCAATTTAAATTGACTTAGTATTAATAATTCATTACTTTCATCGTTTGGTTTAGATTAGGGTAGGCACAATTAATAGTGTATTCGTCTCCTATATGGAGCCGAATAGGGGAGTATGTTGGGAATTGTGTCAGCCAAAGCATTAGATAGCATAAATAGATAATAGCGTGAATGTAACCAACATATTGTAGTAATTTAGAACGTGATGACAGATATACTCAAGCCGTAAGTAGAAAGAATGTAATAAGATACGCGAATATAGAGACCGATTTTCCTTAGTGAACCGCAAGCGAGCGAACACTGTGATTGTGAATAAAAACCTTTTTCTTATATTTGTGAAGTGTTGGAATGCGCAAGGTCTTCTTAAGACCCATTTCTAACAAGAAATACAAAATAAAACAAAACCGATTGAGATTTGAGAAACCAAAATAAAAAGAAGACTAGGATAAATGGTAATATTTCAACTTTATTACAAATTAAGTTATCATCAGACCAAGTGATAAGCCAAATATCAACGATTTTAAATACAGTAGGAAGATGACATCATCAAAGTAAACAAAACATTTACATAACAAACTGTCAAAGTGACAAAGCTTTAGTACTTGCGCTCGCTGAACTGCATCCGTGATTCCGAACCTATAAGAACAATGAAGAAAAATAATTAACAATTATTCACGAAAGTGGAAGTGAATTATAGTGGTGGACACGTTCTGAGCCGCGAAGCGACGAAATAAATATCCACACTGAGGTAAATAATTGCACCGACACTGAGGTAAATAATTGTTTTAGCATAAATACACAGGTGATCTCGGAATAGCATTTTCTTTAAAATAGGTTATTTCCTATATATATATATATATATATATATATATATATATAGATTTTCGCTTACCTCAAAACTGGTCTGCTACAACTTGTTTCATCTGTAAAAGAATCTTCAGGCAGTGACAATATCGAAAGGGATGACCGCTTATTTATAGGCTTTCTGCCGGAAAGTGGGGGC